>CM068592.1:16633313-17178313 GCA_035048485.1 Pteria penguin
GAAATAACCATCATGATTACTCATTCTAGATATCTTCAATTACCCACAAACACCTAGGTTTGACATCGTTACCCACTAAACCCCTAGGTTTGACATCGATACCCACAGAACCCTAGGTCTGGCTTCGATATCTCACAAAACCTTAGGTATGGCATCGATACCCACAAAACCCCTAGGTCTGGCATCGATTACCCACAAAACTCCTAGGGTCTGGCATCGATACCCACAAAACCCCTAAGGTATGGCATCGATGACTCACAAAAAACCTCAGGTCTGGCATTAGATACCCACAACAAAACCCTAGGTTTGGAAATCGATACCCACAAAACCCTAGGTTTGACATCGATATCTACAAAACCCTAGGTCTGGCATCGGATACCCACAAAACCCTAGGTCTGGCATCGATACCCAACAAAACCGAGGTCTGGCATCGATACCCACAAAACCCTAGGTCTGGGCAATCGATACCACACAAAAAACCTAGGTTTGGACATCGATACCCACCAAAAACCCTAGGGTTGGACATTCGATACCTACACAACCCCTAGGTCTCTGGCATCGATACCCACAAAACCCTAAGTCTGGCATCGTATACCCACAAAAGCCTAGGTTTGACATCGATACCTACAAAACCCTAGGTCTGGTATCAATACCCACAAAACCCTAGGTCTGGCATCTATACCCACAAAAACCCTGCGTATGGTATCAATACCCACAAGACCCTAGGTTTGACATCGATACCTCCACAAAACCATAGGTATTCGGCATCGATAACCACCAAACCCTAGGTATGGAATCGATACCCACACATACCCTAGGTTTGGCATCGATACCCAACAATACCTTAGGTATGGGCATCGATACCCACAAACCCCTCGGTCTGGCTTGAGGTCTTTGAAAAGCGATGATCCATGCATGCGCGGATCCAGAAATTTTTGTCCAGAGGGGGTTCCAAACATAAAGGGTAAAATTTTTCTCTTAGACGAAAGGGTGGACTATGGGGGGGTGTTCAACCCCAAAAAAGCCCAAATATGACATTTTTTTGGTTAAATTTTCGGATTCAGAGAGGGGCGAGGGAGGGGTGCCCCCCGTATCCGCGCATGCCATGGCACTGTAAACGTTGGATAGTCCAATGTTCTTTAAGCAGTGCACCCTGTATAAAGTATCGTTACAATTGTACATGTAGCGTTACTGTGACGATGAAATTTACTTCTGGTGCCACATTTAACAGATAGATCAATCAATATAAGAGATGAATCGATTTTGTTTTAAATCTTGATCAACTGTTTTTTGTTTAAAGGACATTATTTTTTTTAACCTGGTATGCTTACCGTTGTAGAACGACATGAGTTCGATTTTCCGAGATTTGGGCAATATGTCCTTGAGAGGTTAGATACCTCCCACTTTCCACATCGCGATTTAACAGGATTGATTGATTGTTTGATTGATTGAATATTGTTTTTTACGTACACTCCAATGTTATTTCGCTGGTGACGGCAGCTGCCTGATGCATTGCATACAAATTTATACCTTTGAAACGGACCCACCCGAGGTAGTGAGGGATCTTTTACGTGCCACGCCCCACCGTGACACGGGACCTCGGTTTTACCTGTCTAATCTGAAAGACAGAACACTGATGTGCTCACTGTGGGTGGAGAACCCGGGACCACATCCGTCATAAGCCGAGTACCTCATCCACTGAGCCACCACCTGACTACGTCGGCAACTTGAAAACATATTTTCATAGGATACGATACAAACAGTAAGAGATAAACACCCTCGAGAGATAGTCAAGATGTCAGTGTCTTGAATACATCGTATATGATACAACACAGTCCAATAGCCAGTGTGATTTCCTAATCTATCAAACTTTTACATGCGCGGATACAGAAGTGGGGGTTTAGGGGGGGTCTGGAACCAACCCACACCCCCTGGAATCAGAAAATTTTACCTAAAAAGGTAATATTAGGGCATTTTTGGGGGTTTGGACCCCCCCCCCCCCCCCCCCCCCCCCCCCCCCCCCACCCTCATCTAAGAGAAAAAAATTTACCTTTTTTGGTTGGACCCCCTCTGACAAAAATATTTCTGGATCCGGCGCATGCTTTATTTTTTCCATCAGTCAGAAAGTTTACTAAATTGATAAATACTTATACAATTTTATGACACTATGGGCAACTAACAGATTCGAATTCAGAACACTTTCGGACAATAGCCTATCTCTGTAATATCCGATTACGAAAAGTGAAAGTGCAAAAAACGCCATTTTAAAAATGTGAGTTCCTACTTGCAGCAATTAATAATGTACTGATCGTTTCAGAAATATAACGAAGTATAAATCTCTACAATGGCAAAGCATTCAAGAACGATAACCATTTCAATTTAGGTACTGATACATACCGATCGGGGTGATTCTCCCACGTGGAGAGCTCGATCCTGACTCTCGCCATTGACTCCATTTGGGCCGTGACCAACTTTCGCAGCCATTGAAACTCTATATCCAAAATGACCCAGGAAGTAAATATTAAAGTATCATATATCCCTTACTAGTAATTAAAACTTCATCTCGGAGCCCGGTACCAGGATTGTGCAGGTTCGGAGAAAATCCTTTGGACAAGGTAAACCGCGCTATCCTGCGTTTAAGGAGATGAAACGTAGAGTATATACTAAAGTTTTTCATCTATTATCTACATTTCTATAAATACAAGTGGAAGTCAATGATTTATATATGATTAGTGGTCTACCTTCATTTTTTTCCCCCATGTGCCCAGTAGCCTACAGGTAGATTAAATATCTTTTACACGGCATACAGACGTAGCGGTCATGAGTTTCCTTGGAAAACAGACAAACACAACGTTAACAAGCATGTACTGTCCGTCTGCGTTGCAAAGTCTCCGTCCAAAAAACTGAAAAAAAGTTTTTGAGAAACTCCCTAGTATAGAAAATTGGTAGTTGAGATTTGGATCAAGTCCCCCTATCTTAGAGGATTACATTCATTTAGATATGAGTTATGATACATATTTATGGCTTACAGTGGCAGATTCAGGAAAATAGTTAAAGGGCGTGTTTAACGACTTAAAGATGGACACACAAAGATGTTCGGATGTGGATGTGAAAAAGAGGATGTGGACCTAGAAAAACTAACTCCCCCCCCACTTCTTCTGAATTCTGAACGACTGTTGTTCTAGATTTTAACCGCTGGTTAAGCTAGCAAAGGATTTAAGTTTTGATAGAACAATAATTTAAATGTGTAACAGTCAGTAAAACATATATTTAAGATTACATTTATTTGCTTTCTATGTATACTATAAATTAGTATAAAGAGCATACCTTAACCGTCGTATCATTACATATACCTAACCCCCTTGACGCCTGTTAATCACAATTATGTAACATTGAATTTGCTTGGTTAGGAGTGGTTATATTAATTGGTTTACATGCTTTACATCATGTTAGTCATTTATATCTTGTATCATCTCGATGCCGATCTCAATTTTTGAACCCTTTTCGGGATTGTAACCCCACCCACCCCACCCCAACAATAATATATTGGTATTTGTATGTCATAATTTCATTATCTAGTATTTACCTCTTGTTGACCATCCCCTGGATTAAGCCCATTCCATATTACAACGTTTATCTTCTTTTCTTACCTGAAACCGGGTGTGACTTAGTGGATGACATGCTTGGCCTCTTGACCGAAAGATCCCGAGGATTCGATTCCACGCCGTTTTTTTCGGATGAGACAGTAAAATCCGAGGTCCTTTGTCCACGGCAGGCATTCATGTTGGACGATCTATTTCTATACCTACCCATATCAACATCTTGCTGGTCTTTCTAGTATAGTGTCGGTACAGACTTCCTTTCTTGATAGGATTGGGGTTGTCCCGACCGCATCTCCTCAGTTCTCACACAACCTCGATCCACAAAATCCCCCGACGTCATGCAAGGGTCCTACTTTTTATACACTACCCGTGCAAATTCTCGAAATTTCACGTAATATACCAACCAACAACAAAAATTTCGGCAATAAATCCACGTACATATATTTACACACTAACCCTTCTTTTATTTCATGGATGCTGATAAAAAAAAAACTTTCTATAAAAAGAACGTGCAAGGTGTTTGCCTTGAAGTCGCTGACTCACTGTTTAAAGCATTCCGCCCAGAACTTTTGATGTAGGAATTTTGGGATGATAGCGGTATATATACTAGTAGACAGTATTATTGGGTTTGCTGTCTTTTGTTGTTTTGGTTGTTTGATGGAGAGATGGATATCCTGGAGTAATGAATAGTCTTCAATGTCGAAGAGAAATTCCACGTCAGTGTTCTAGTTTTCTCTACAGTTACATTTAGTTTTATTTAGCTATATCACTAATTCCTTCTAGGTTTAAAAATTGTTCAATGGTTCTCGCTGGCGTTTCCACTTCCAGTTCAACATTGAGCACTCCCTAACCGTTTACCAGCAATGCTCCATTTGTCCAAGCAAAACCTAAAAACACTGTTACAGAAATGAATATACCATTTTCCCCTTTGGTCTTATTAGCACGCGTTAGAATCATATACCAGTGGCGGATTTTTAGGGGAGAGGCTGAACTACCCCATCCCCCCCCCCCTTTTCGGAAATTCTGGATCCGCCACCCTGCATTACGGTGCCAAATTGCAGAGCCAATGTCTTTAGGGCTGCTATTGCACCTATCACAAAACCAAAATCTCCAAAATCTTACCTACGTTTCTAATCATGATTTCATTAATTCCCCATCCTATTCTGGCCATGTACTGATAGCGCATTTAAAATCTTCGCGAGAGGGTGTTGCCGGACATGGATTTGGTACATGTAGTAAGTTTTCTATTTTGATTTATCTGCATGTGCGGATCCAGGCCGTGTGTCTTGGTAAGGGGGGGGGTTGTTGTTGTTTGTTTGTTTGTTTTTTTTTTTGAAATGGGGGGGGGGTCCTTTTTATGAATATAGATTTTTGGGGAGTATAAAATAAATAAATTTACCATTGATTGCAAACGAGATCGTTGGACCCCATTTTCAGAAAATATGGACGTGGAATGGAATCCCTTCTAAACAAAATATTCTGTAAAATAAAGGTGTTAAATACATGGCTTAACGTTTTGTCGTTGCTGTTTATGTTCTTTTCTCTCGTTCAATACCAAAATTATTTTCACTTTGGTGAATAACAGAAACGGAGGAGCCTCATGTGGTGATTCGAGACCAGGAACCTACCCGTGACGATCCAAGAACCCAACCCACTGAGACCACGCTGGTCCGATCAATAAAAACCAATGGTGGAAGCCAATTGTCAGAATGGTTTAAGGTCATGTTTTGGTTGTTCTTTCAGGGATTACTATCAGAATACAATAAGATTGTCCGTAGATATTGGGCAGGGAGTAGTCCTCTCATCCTTCCCACCCCTGTTCGGTCCCTCCACCAACCCATTTCCCACCATCTCTCCCCTCCCACCTATTACACCCCCTGTCCCGCTCCCCCCTGCCGCCCGCCCTTTAATTGTTATTGCCATTGACCCAAAATGATGTCCTAGATCTTCATTTATGTACATTATTCCAAGGTCATAGCAGATACTTTATACCATGTAACATGAATATATTCTTTACTGTGAATTCTTTGATCCATACAGTATATTTAAGAATTTGCTTCCCTACATGCATTACCCACAGGCACCTAGATAATAGACAATTCCTTCAATTGACATGCATAATCTTAATAAGCAAAAATTATGCTTGTGCTCTTTTCTAACTTTAAATTTTTGCAAGGACACTTGCATAGTTTTGCAAACTTCAATCGATGAAATGAATTTTCTAGTATCTGTGTCTGTTGACCAATGTCGTTTTTGTACAAATGTCGACAAGGGTGTTGTCTTGTCAGTGACTTATTTCGGATTTGGATCTGAGTGAGCAAGAATCAGTAGTTCTGGGTGAAAAAGGTCGCTTCATTGTCCTCATCAATTTAAGAGATCTGTGTTTAATATACGAATTAAGTGCGCTAAACACTCAGTGGAGGATTTAGAGGGGTGGGGAGAGGGGCTTCAGATATGGCACCTGAAATGGCTGAGTATTTTGTCTAATACTTGACTTTCACATCCCCCTTTTTTCGGAAATAATGGATCACTTCTCCTCGGCCCGGGCTGTAATTCCCGTTTCCGTATTCTACTGCTCTTGTTCGGTAGGATTTGTTCCATCAGGGATAAATAATTATGTATATATAGGTATTTATATATCAATAAAGTACCTATTTCTGGATTCGAAATTTGCTGGGTTGCTGTCGATTTTCTGGGGGGTTTTTTTTGGTACATCATATGCACATGTGTGGACGAGTGAAGCTCCAAAAAGTGACCAAGTAATATATATATATATCCTTTTGTGACTGCGCCGTGCTTGCGCTCTGTGCTCTAAGATGGAAAAAATGTAAACTCCTGAGACAGGCCTCGTCATGTTGCGTTGAAGGTAAAAGAATTGTAATAAACGAGGCTGGCTGATCTGAGGGACCACTATATTTCTATGCATCACGCGATATATTTGATTGTGTATATAAAGATTGATTCTGCTGTACAATCGTGAATTCATTTTTAATCTCAGTTCACTAATGTAAAGTTTTATAGCCTAAAAAGTGCTGTTGTTGTTGTTTTACATCAGAAATTTGGCAGATTCTGTGGGTTACTCGCTTTCTGAAATATTTTCTCGAAATTAAGATGGATTACCTTTTTCTTCTTCTTTTTCTTCTTCTGATTAAGTACATAACCGACTCTGGCGTATTGTCGTACTGTGTTTAAAACGAGGTGTTGGCAGACCTCTCACGTACAATTAAAAGGTGAATATTTACATGTGGAGTTAAAATCATTTGGGCTGCCTAAATCAGGTCCGCCGGACACAGCGACCTCTTAAAGGCTTCAAGAGAGTCGCCGGAAATGTCATGCTGTGGTAGGGAATTCCAGATCCTTATGGTGTCAGGAAAGAAGGACTGCCGGTATGTGCAGGTTCTGGCATAGGGCATTAGGAATTTCTGGCTGTGTCTTCTGGTGTCGACTGCCGTAGGGATCAAATGAGTTCTGGGGATGACCACAAGGTAGTTTACAATCCTATACATCATGATCGCCTTCGCTAGTGTCCTTCCCTCCTGGAGTGCCTGCCAATGAAGCTTGGTCATCATGGCGGTCACGCTGCTGGTAGTGCGGTAACCCCCAATGACGAACCTGGCTGATCTTCGCTGCATCATCTCCAGTTTGCCGATGTTGCTGGTTGTTTGCGGTCCCAGATGATGCTGCCATACTTCATGATTGGACGTACCAGAATGGTATAACAAAAGGCCTTGGTGTTGCTTGGGCACTTGGAGACGTTCCTCTGGAGAAAGACTGCTGGTCGAGTTTGCCTTCTTACCTATAGCAGGGACTTAATAAAATTCTGGAAGGGTTGACATATACATTTTGATATATATGGGTTATTGAAAGCTAAGAAAGTTGTGTAAATCTCGCTGGAAGTTCGAAAATGAATTAAGTACTATGCTTTCACCTGAACAAGTACTAAAGGACAAGATAACGGAATAGAGTTTTCTTTTCCTTAATCTATTTTTATATTCGGGTATTTCCAAAGGAATCGTGAATTCGAAAGAAGACCGGTCTAGAAATTAGGTAAATTGAAAATGAAAACTGTAATGATTTAAAGAAAAAAAAATATTGTGCAAGTATATGAAATGAATTGAATTATGTTATTAATTATGAATGATGCAATAAGAGCTTCTCCTTGGAAATAGCTCGAAGTTCCTTTGTCTTGGGGATTCATGTAAGCACAATGCCAAGCTAAGTTAGTCCCTACTTAGATTCTGTTACGGGACCGTTTTATCATTTAGATTTTTACTGATGCCGCTCTGATAAACTCCAAGTCTTTGTCAATTCACACACATGTATGTTTCAAAGTATACAACCAGTAGCCACTTTTTAAACCATTAAAGGTCTGTTTTCATCCCAGACTGCACAATTTTGTGAGGGGATAAACATTAATACCATCTTAATGATCTATATTTCAAATATAAGTTTACATTTTTTCTCGCATCATATACAATGTACATGTATATACAGTATCGGTAAGATTAATACCAGTTCAAATGGTCAGTGCCTTCCTTCTTCTTCTCCATTTACAATCTGGCAGGGTATTCAGTTTGTTAAAGGCGGCCAGAAACTGAAAGAAGAAGAAGACGATTATACAGTGTAACTTCAGTGGACTGAAGATCACATACTGTGCTGTTGCGCATGCGAGACCTATGTACAATACTGAAATAGTGATAACCCAAATTTGTGTGTATTTACAAAGTGATTTAAAAACTGATTTGCAATTTATGGGCGTTTAAGGAATTGGATTTTGGTATGGAACAGTTGGTGTAAACTGTTCTCTGAAAGTGTCAACGGATGATGAAGAGACTACGGCATTGGGGAAAAGGTTCCATTGTATGATGGTGTAGGGGAAAAATGATAGTCTGTATGTATCTTTAGAAGTCTGCATATGTCTGAATGTCTGTGTGTGGCTATGTCTGGTTCCTCTGTCTGGCTGGTATTAGTATGTCTGTAGGTATGGCTATCAGTTGGTGTACTATTTTGTAAAACATTATCAAGCATGTTTCAGTCTTCTCTCTGCTAGTGTTACACTACTTGGTATTGTGATAATTGTAGTGAACTTTAGAAGTCTGCATATGTCTGAATGTCTGTGTGTGGCTATGTCTGGTTCCTCTGTCTGCTGGTATTAGTATGTCTGTAGGTATGGCTATCAGTTGGTGTACTATTTTGTAAAAACATTATCAAGCATGTTTCAGTCTTCTCTCTGCTAGTGTTACACTACTTGTATTGTGATAATTGTTGTGAACTTTAGAAGTCTGCATATGTCTGAATGTCTGTGTGTGGCTATGTCTGGTTCCTCTGTCTGCTGGTATTAGTATGTCTGTAGGTATGGCTATCAGTTGGTGTACTATTTTGTAAAACATTATCAAGCATGTTTTCAGTCTTCTCTCTGCTAGTGTTACACTACTTGTATTGTGATAATTGTTGTGAACTTTAGAAGTCTGCATATGTCTGAATGTCTGTGTGTGGCTATGTCTGGTTTGTCTGTCTGTTGGTACGAGTATGTGTGTAGGTATGGCTACCCTTGGAAGAAGAGGAAAATAATCTACCTTGATACAAGTGACAATATTAATCTAGCATTATTGATAATCAGTTTGAAGTTTGGGGATAGGATGGACTGAATAATCCCATCTCTGATGGATCCTGTTATTCTTGAAGTTGGACTTCCGGGTATTAGATAACGAGGATTCGGAACATTGGGGGTAAAGCATCAGACTTTATCATAGAGAGCAGTGCGTATTCAGTGAAGAATTTTGGTAAAAAAGAATAATTAAAATATTTTACCATTCAAACAAGTGAATTTTGAATACATGTTTTACACATTTCTCGATCGTATTTCATAAGAAAACTACTTTAGAATTTATACAGAAGATCAGGGTGCCCACTTCCTATAAATTCCTATAAATTCCTTTAAATCTGACATTTCCTATATATTTCCTATATATCTCCAAAATTCCTATAAATTCCTATATTTTTGTAAATTTTCAGGTCAGTTATGTGAATATGTACCAAATTTCAAGAACTATTGGTATCATCTGTATATAGCTTTAGTTTCTAACACTTAAATGCATTTAAATTTCTATAAATCAATGTTTTCTCTCTGTGTGTCATACTGTATACAGGTTGTTTTTTTCTCTTGTGTGATACATCAACATATTTTAGGTTTATGATAAAGTGAAATGTATGACTTGTAATGCTTCTGTGGGTGGAGGAGGCCACATTGTCCTCGAAATGACAAAATATTAATGAAAAATATTATTGAATTACTTTAAACACCTTAAATAGAGCAGAATATTCCTATATATTTCCTATATTTTCTGCAATTATTCCTATATTTTTCCTATATTTTCTTTCAAAAAATCCTATATTGGTGTCTGAATCCTATATTTCTGACGTCAAAAGTGAGTGGGCACCCTGGAAGATCTTAAAGTTGCATTAACGCTAACAATAAACCCCGAGTCGCAGGGCTCGAAATTAACGTATGTCCGTAAGTCCGTGACTAATAAATTATGCCACGGACTAACAGATTTCTCACTGTATAAGTCCGACAGACTAATGAAAACTCTGTGATACCCACTCAAATCCTCTTACTTGCCCTGCAAACGATTGAAAACTTATTTTTCTTAAAATCCCGTAACCTATTTTTAGTAACAATACGGAGTATCCCAACTACTAAAATCCCTCACGGTTTGCATTTAGTAACTTACCAAATCTATAAACCGATCCACTTTTCAGCATAGAATTAGAAAGCGAGCGATGTTAGTTAGCAGACTTATGATTGTTATGCTTATGACGTCATAAGCAAATGTCCAACTTGTCCAACCTTGCGTGACGTCATCACAGTCGTATTTTGCGCTAATGTGCTTGACATTCGACGAAAGTGGATCGGTGTATTATTTGCGATGTGGGCTTTTTTATGTGGGCAACTTACATAACAATTACAAAATGCGCGTGTATGTTGACGTTATTTTAGTTGCGATATTCCGTATTTGCCGAAAAGCACATGGAAAGTAACGAGCGTCAGAGTTGCTGGTTGCGCTTCGTTGAAAGAGATCATAGAGCAGCTTCAATACGTTTTTCGAATGACATTGACGTTGTTTGCATGTTGATAGTGGGGCCACAGAGAAATGTGGCGATATATTTAGCCATCCTTTCTTTATGGACGAGAAGGAGCTAGAGGCATGTGTATCCACAGTGTCTTGAAATGTAAAATCTGACAAATGAAATGTGTTTACCCTGAAATTAAATCAATTTAAAATGAATAAATAGTCTATTTTTCTGCGGACTAATAGATTTTTGTGCGTACTAATGGATTTTGTAACTGATTAGTCTACCAGACTAGTGCTTAAAAAGGTTAGTTTCGAGCCCTGCCAAGTTTTACCCAAGTGTCATGGCCAGACTCCTTGGGTATCTATATAGATCAATAGAGCCGGTGACGTCAAGCCAACTTGGATGTTTAATATGCGTCGTACCAGATATAGGATTATTCAGTCTAGGGATAGGAATAACAGCATAATGGGCTTTGCTACAGCGAACCCTCTCTCTGAGATCCAAAGTAAAGATAAAAAAATGTAAGTAATTGACTTCCCTTATGAGTTGTATACATGCAGTGGGCATTTTAATGAAGATCTTTTCCCTTTAAATGCAGAGGATGTAATATTTGGACGACAAAATGATAAAAGTTCCCATTGTGTGCAAAAAAACCTTTTTCTCCACCTGGTCAATTCAACTTTATTAGTAAATTAACGTCCAGGATCACCATAAAATATGGGGTGGGTTGGAGGATTTTTTCATTTTTATTTCCTGAGAAAAAATATTGATGACAAAAGTGTTTTTGTGGGAATGATAATCTATCAACTACCCCGGTAAGTTGAATTGGCCTTAGTCAAGTTCTGCTAGTATTACAGTTATCTCACTAGCTTGAATCAGTTTTCACTAGTCCATCCGTTTTATGACATCACAAGCAACTCAGTTAAAGTGGTAATTCTTACTAGGAAAGTTCCAAAATCAACAAAAAAAAAAAAACAAAAAAAAAAACAAAAAAAAACAGGGAATACATGTAATTGGTAAATTTGAACCGAGATTTTTTCATTCATGTCTCTCTAACTCATAACAAATGATTTTGGGACGAATAATTGAACAATTGCAACTTTGGCATTCTCTTGCCCGCTTCGTATTGTAAACATATCTGATGTGGTGGGTATCTTCCCATGTTGTATATGAATCTTGTGGTAAGACCTTAAGATATATCATTTAAGTTCAAATCTAATAGGAGATTTCACCCACGTGGTGACAGTATCTGCCCAATGAAATGCACAGAAATTTAAACTTACAGAATGGCCCATCCCTAAAAGGTGAGGGTTATTTATGTGCCATGTTTACTGTGACCTGAAACCTTAGTGATTTACTGTCTCATACCAAGGATAGAACAATGATGACCAATAGAGGGACCTGAGCTTTGCTGGTTCCCAATTAATAAAAGTACATGTAGTTACTAGTCAGTGTCCTATGATTGATATTGACATATAAGATGAAGGTTATAACCACAGTGCTGAATACCATATATAAATGTCATTTAATCTAGAACATGGGTTTGCCATGGTAAATTTTAGATCTGTTCCCATTCCTAATGAAAAATTTGTGTGAGTTTGCCCAGTTTTGCCCTCTTTCCTAATTTGGAAATTTCATGAAAAATAAATTCCTTTTTATTATCAAGCATACTTAGGTTATACAGCAGAGAGACAATTAAACGGTATGAGCATGAACAGAACTCTTATAATTATATGAATGCATAGTTGTAAATTAAACCTTTTTAAGTTCCAAAAATGTCATGTCATAAAATCTCTCCAAATTCGATTCAAGAGGCCAATTTTAAAACACTTCTGAAGAAACCAAATGTTCCTCTTAGATCATTTACAATAATTACAGAAACACAGTAACCTAATGCTTGGCTTTTTAGTAAGTGACTAATTGATATTTTGATTTTTACAGGCATGAATGCAGAGAGTATCCAAAATGAACTTTTTTGCCATATTGATGAATATCTATACATTGGTTCTGATGACCCTCGTTCGGTTTCAAATTACTCATACGCCACCACTTAAGTGAAGTTCATCTCCAACCACAAAAGAAGATTTCTGATGTATGCAGAGAACTGCTGAAAAAGGGAGTTATTAAACTAGGGGATTATACTGACGATACCGATGTTGTTCAGAAAATAGAGGTCCGTCTTGTTGATGAAATTATGTTAAAAGAAGAAGAAATAAGAGCTAAGGTCCTTGAAGCTAAAGCCCTTGAAAGTGATGCTGTTCCTGTTGCTGTTGAACCTATTAATGTATTATCAGATAATGGTAAGACCAATGAAAAATATGCTATCTTGAAGGTGCTAAAATTTGTTACAGTTTGCATTTAGTCACCTACATAACCCCTTCTTCTCGATTATGAACCTTGTTTATGTGGTCTACATATATAGCATTATGACAGTCTCAATATGTGCATGAACATTGACTTTTAAAAATGGATAAAATTTTGCACACTCAATTTGTCCATATTCCTTCCATGATAAAGAGCTTCAGACTTTTATTTGCAGTCAAACTTCAATATCTCAGAGTCAGAGAGACCAAGGAAAATACTTAAGGATATCTGTACATGTAGTTTGAGATATTGGAAAATGACTTTGAAATTAATGCAATGAATTGAAAACTTGTGACTGCCTGTTTAGCATGCATAATTACATTTTACAAAGCATATCTAATTAAGGAATGAATGAATTATTGATGGTGGGGCATGGAAAAGGAAGCCAGCATGTCACACATAAATTCCATGAACTACAAAGTGGTTCTTTTAGAATATGTGCATGACATGCTGGCTTCATTTTCTGTGAACACCAGCAGCAAGACTTTCATTGCTGGAATTTCCATAATGAAGTATTTTCGCAGTTTCACGTATTTGTATATCGACTTCCTTCAGGAGTATTTTATTCATGCGATCGACTTTTAAGTGCAGATATTCTTTATTGTATCTTTGTTTAGAATAACGCAAGAAAATATAATAGGTGTCGTAGGTCTCAGTCTTCCTTCTACAGAAAACTTTCCAAATATGTCTCATATGATTTATCAGTGCTCTCCTTCCCTCTTTAATCTGGTGTGTCTCAGTGGATGAGGCGCTCAGCTGTTATGACTGAGAGGTCCAGGGTTCCAATACCGCCGTGGGTGCACCAGGTTCCAGTCTTTCGGATGAGACTGTGCAAATTGAAAACTTCCATATTATGGTAGACATGGAATACAAAGATCCCTCACTGCTCCTGGTGGGTCCCTTACAAAAGTTGAAATTTCTATGCAACGCATTGGCCAGATGCTGTTACCTTGTAAGTGAAATAATTGTGGAGTGTCATAAAACAATAATCAAACAATCAATTTTAATTTGATAAAGTTTATTGTAGGTCAGATTCCAAAAAAAATTTGGGCAATGTCCGTTTATTTGTTTGTCTGTCTGTCCATCAATATCAACATCAACATCAAGGGTTGCGCCACTATGTTTAAGAGGTTGGTAACCTCCTGCTTCCATGTCGCGATATAACTGAAATATTGGTGAAAGCGACGTAAAAACACCAATCAACCAACCAACCATCAACATTTGGTTAAGTTTCTGGTTGAACAAAATGGTTAACTTTCTGGTTTGAAAGTAAAATCTAAGTGATGAAGAGGAGAATAAGCATAATGCTTCACATATATAAGTTCCTTATGACCAGAGCTTTTGATGTGTGCCATAATTTTGATAAAGTGACCTTGACCTTTGACTTTGACCTCTTTTTAAAAAAATTTAATTTTGGCTATATCTGTTGAATCAATAGGGTTGGGGCTTTGATACTTAACATGGAGTTCTTTATGACAAGAGCTTTCAGCTGATTATCATGTTATTTGATCATGTGACTTTGACCTTGTTTTTGCATTGTATTGCAATCCAAATCTTTAGTGGTTGTTTTGTTTTTGAGTCGGCTTCGGTGAAGCCGCACTCATTGCAATCACTTTCTTTTCAGGGGTTATAACTTTCACTACCGATATAGAGCTTACTACGCCGCTGAAAAATAAAGTGCCGAAAAATAACTGATGTTGTCTTAAAAATTCTTGATCAGCACAATGTACCTTTACCTCAGTTAATAATAAGCTAAACATCAACTGGTTTCAATAACTCGAAAAAGGAGTTGCAATAATGTTTTCAAATTTCGCGTAATAATATGTAGTTGTGACTATTTTACGATGTGTTTACCACCGACACCGTCGGATGTACTCGATTGTGTAATTCTCCGGACAAAGCATTTGTCTTGATCTTGTATTGCTTGTTTTATCGAGATATTTCAATTAAAGTTTTCCCCAACATGTTCTGGAACTTTAGTTCTTTTTCACATATATGACAAATTTAAAGATCGATCTTCCCGCATTTTCCTCTGATAATGAAAATGCAATATAAATATTTAGGTAAATATTGTATGTTTCTTAATATAAATGATGTTAAAACATTATGAGAATCGTGAATAAGATGGTTATTTAATGTCCCACTTGAAGGAATGTCGTTCCTTGGCTCAGCTTCGACTCGTGACAACAATGCAGTAAAACTTGTTACCATGAAGTTGTCGGTTGCACGTTCATTTCGGATACAAGCAATTGCAAACTCTTTGCCGTAAGATAGTTTGAAGAGAGCAAATTTTATTAGCATTTTGTACATAGGTGTAATGACGATGGGGTTGCAACAAAGACCCCCCCCCCCCCCCCCCCCCCCCCCCCCCCCCCCCCCCCCCCCCCCCCCCCCCCCCAATTTTCCTGAAATCCTGAATCCGCCACTAAAATGGTAAAATGATTACATACTTAAAATCAGCAAAGCCGACTCTCAGGACTTTTGAGTCCTTTGATTTTTTTATTTGGTATAATATAATTTTTTGCATTTTGTATGTTTTCAGGTGTTTCTGTAGAGTTGCTGTTGGACTTTGTGGCATCTAAATTGGGACAAGAGGTCAACATACTGGCCGTAGAGCTAAACCTTGATCTTGTTACAGTAGAGAGAATTGATCACGAATATCCGAGAAACACACAAGAAAAGAATTTTCAAATTTTGTACACCTGGAGAAATCAGTATTGTCGCGGGGATTATCGTGAGACTTTAGAGAAAGCTCTATGTGAACAGGGAAGAACTGATATTGTAGAAATTATTAAAGATTTTCAAAAAGATAAATACAGATGTCCAAATGTACCGGATCCTGAGACACGCATTAAAGAAAAAGATTGCAGCACGGTAATGAAAGAATTGTCATCAGGCGTTTATAGACTTGGGAGATATCTAGGGGTACCTCAATCTAAAATTAATCAAATCAAGGAAGATAAGGTGAACGATATAGTTGAACAGGGATATGCAATATTGTCATCTTGGACGCAATCAAAAGCGAAACGTGCAACAAGACAATGGCTTTGTGATGGACTTGTTTATATCAAAAGTCAGACGGTTATAGATAAACTTTGTGCTAAATGGAAACAGTAGAGGTGCCACCTTCTTAGGTGGTTATTGTCACAAGTGCTGAAAATGCTGATGCTAACATATAATGGAATGGATTTTGCCACAAATGAAATAACTTTAAAATGTAAAACTACAATATCTTCCAAAAATGTATTCATATTTTTGCTATTGAAAGATGAAAAGTACAATATGATGTAAAATGTGAAAGGCTTTTATGACGTACAACAGAAAAGCAAATCTATTGGGCAACTGCTTTTAATATGTTGATGTTTGAATTGATGACATTTGTCAGAAAATATTTCCATGTCAGAAAAATGCACATTTTCTCAATTGAAATCTTAGAGAGACAGATTTTAGAAAGAGATGAAACAAGTACTTGAAATGACAGAAGAAATGATATATATCGATTTCAATGATTTTCATATTTCTTTAGAACAGATTTTATATCATAGTGTCTTTCATTTTATGCAAATCGCTTTGAATGTTTATGCAAAAAATATTCTTTCACTTTAGAAAAAGAATTATTTGGAAATGAAGACCAGACTTGAATTTATTATAATACAATCCAGTGTATATATGTCTCCACTCACAACTTGGTGTCCTGCAAAAGTAGGAGAGGCTAAAATTTGTCTTACTCATCACTTCATTATAGGTATAAAATCTGATTGAATGTGTATATTAAATTTGCCAAATATTATATAATCTATTATTTTGTCATGCATTATTTCTAGATATTTTTAAGACAATCTTGTTTTTTAACTGTACAGAGAAAATATTATTTGTAATAAAAAAAATATGAGAAAACATGTTCTGTACGTCTTCCTTTTGCAACTTTGTATAGCACTTTATATTGTTACCGTCTATGGCCATCATATATGTTTAAGTTGGTTGATTGGTTGATGTTGTTTTACGTCGCTTTAAACAATTTTTCAGTTATATCGCGACATGGAAGCAGGAGGTAACCAACCTCTTAAACGTAGTGGCGCAATTCAGGAATCCAACCCGGATCGTCGGCGCCGCAAGCCAAGCGCCTAACCACTACACCACGCCTGCCCCCTATATGTTTAAGAAAGACATTTACAGAAGAAAAGTAATCATATGGATGATAGAGGGTTCAATGTTTTATCATTTGCTTTATTGTTGAACAATATGTTCTAGCTCTTGAATATCCTGTCGTCTATCACCTATCCTTCCAGCTGTAGACTAAGTTTGAGATGGTACATGTGTAACTCCTTTGAGACCTTTCATTTTCAGCCTGTTAAAATCGTCTTTTTTCGTCTAGTATAACACTTAATTGTGCATTTAGGATTTTGATCGGGAAATTCACGCTAAAGCCCCAGGAGGCAGGTTTACCCAGTGGTATTGCATTCAACTTCAATTCTGAAGTTTGATTGAGACTTTGGGCTCAGATTTTCTCAGAAGTTTGATCATCTTTTGATTCTCTGTAAGTTGGAAAGGTGTCCAACCAAAGCCCCATGATATGGTATGCATTTGCATGTAAAAGTTCTCTCCCTTGTTTGAGTGGGTCCGCAGTATAAGACAAACGCATCAGATAGGTGCCGCCACAATGTAAGTGCAATAATCGTGGGGTGGGGTAAAACAATAACCCCCCCCCCCCTCCCGAGTCACTGGGGCCCAGAAGTGAGATGTGGTCCCATTTACTGATTAAGACAATGTAATATGTTACATGATAACCTTCCTTTTTATCTCGTAACGCATTAACTGGATTATCTTCTCTCGACACACTGTAAGTTCATGTGAAATACAGTTATTGCGCAGTAATACTTCTATCCCAGAAATAGGCGTGCTGTATCTGCCACTGATAAAGCAAGGGAAGTTGATTGTTGGGGAATACTTGCCGCTAAAAACTAAAAGAAAAAAAAAAGAGGACCCCCCCCCCCCCTATTTACATGTTGTAAAAGATCAAACAGACACATATCTATTAGTCTCCACAGGCAGTTTATGTGCTCATGATGTTTGTGACTTCTTGAATATGAATAGTTGTTGCAGTACTTTTGTGCGACGAGAGTTGCCTGCAGGTCGCGACTCCTCCCGAGCATCTGGGTTGCGTTCAGAATCGTACATGTAGCGGCTACATAGCTGCTAGCTCTGCTCGGTAACTGCAAAACGGAAACCTTGAATTCTTATGCTAGCTTTCAAATTTAAAATGGCGGACATAAAATTTTTTTGCTGTCTCTTCTCCGCTATTGCTTGAAAACACCTTGGTTACACAATCCAAAGTAAAAATTAAATCGGAAACGATCACGTGTTAATTCGTGATACGAGACATTGTTCAATCTACTAAAGCAGATAACTTATTTCAAAATATGGAAGAGGATTTATAACTGTCCGCCATTTTACCTAGCCGCTAAATGTAACAGAGCGTTCAGAATGATGTACTATACTAAACCTAGCGGCTAGCCTAACAGCTACGATTCTGAACGCAGCCCTGGGTCCAGCGCCATAAACTGAGAGTATACTTAAGTCAAAATTTCAAAATCTTCTGTTCAACAATGAATTAATAACTGGGATTTGGATTTTACTAAGTTTTATTCTATCAATAAATAGAATTAAACCATTCTGCATGACAGTTTATTTGAACTCTTGATAAGGGAATAAATTAAAATGAAAAAATTGACTTAAGTATATTCTCAGTTTATGGCGCTGGACCCTGGTCTCACCTCAGGTTAACGAGTCCGTTCTCGGTACGAGTTTTAATGCGCTGCGCAGGTTTTAGCGCATGCCGATCTTTTGTAAGTCGGCGTCTTAAAACATTAATAATATTAAAAAAAATTATCAACAAATTATAAAATCAGCATAGTTTAACCGAAATGTATCTACCCACATTAATGTATCGAAATTAATTCCCATAATATCTGATTACGACATTTCGAAACGTTAAAAATAGTGTTTTTTGAAATTTTCCCCCAAAATTGAACCAAACGGTGAATTTTTCTACAATTCTCTGAAAATTATTTTTATTTAGCATTTCATCACTGACGGAAAAATGATCAATTTTCCTATCGTAGTTTTTTGAGATATTTTTACCCAGAACGTCCTCGTTAATTGAGGTTCGCATTTGTCTGAATATGACATTGTACAGGATATTGTCCTTTTATACCATGGAATTCAGTACAATCCTTTACCATTTAAGTGCTTTGCTCTTGGTATGAGTACAAACAAGTAAGAAACAATAAACTCCAATTCAATAAAGATAAACACAATATCATAATGATATGTAACACATCTACAAAGATGTCTTAATAATTCTTTTATGTCAAACATTCGATAAACACAGTTATTTCTCTCGATGTATGTTCTACTTGAAGATTAAAAGGATTAAAATGAGGTCAAATGAGGAAATCAAAATAAAAACATTCTGAGAATTAAAAAAATATTAAGAAAAAATATGTAAACAGATGCATTAGACAAAAACTGTCCTTCATGACTAAATATTTGGACCAAAACTTAACTGAACTAGCAAAAGGATCGAAATTCAAACTAAAGCGGATTTAACGTCAATATTCATTTATGTACAATCAATGAAATAGCAGAATTTTCAAAGAATGTTCCAAAGAAAATATAAATAATTCAGTAAATAACAAAACATTGCGATTTGATACATAAAACATTCGTCCATTTAGAATACTGTTTTGTCTAATAAATAAATTACCCAAGTCAAACACATTCCCACCTCTTTTAGATTAACCAGGGACTTATACATTAAATATTTTATTAATCTATGAAAACAATTCATCTCACACATTGACAGTCTGTGTTATTAGGTCAATCCGTCAAAACGAAGGTCTGACTAATCGTTGATTGTATTAGCCTTAAACTTTGATTGATTACGGCACTCCACGATTATTTCACGTATATGGTGACGGCATCTGCCTGACGCATTGCATTCAAATTTAGACCTTTGCAACGGATCCACCCGAAGCAGTGAAGGATCTTTTACGTGCCACGTCTACCTTGACACGGGACCTCGGTTTTTACTGTCTCATCCGAAAGACAGAACACCGGTGTGCCCAGGGCGGGAGTCGAACCCGGGATCCCTCGATCACGAGACGAACACTACCTTATCTCAAAGAATGACGTCATCATCAGATGACATATAAAAAGTTTTATATAAAAAAACATACAGTGTTAAAGAGGTCATATTTGGTACTTTTTATTTTGATAAAATTTGCGTTTGCTTTTAATATAAATTGTCACATGAGTAACAGAACATTAAAAAGAAATGTATGAATTGGATTAATTCTCACTTTGTAAAAAAAAAATCTTACTTTCTTGAAAAATGTCGGAAATGGCGAATTTGACAATTTATAAAAATATTCCAAGAATTTCTTTGCATCCAATCATTTATTTCATATTAATTATTTTCAAAATTGCATAAAATTATCACTAGGCAATTTCTGCATAATTTATATCATGATCAAGTTCACACATGTTCTTTGTAAAAGGCACACGTTTCAGTAATCTTCAGTAATCCAGGACAGTAAAGCGATGGATCGGATCTAACTTGTTGAAATTCAAACATAAAGCCATGTGAAAATGTGTTTACTATGTTTGTTCATTGTTCGTTATTGATCAATTTTTATAGGCTGTATCTACATGTATAATCATACGCGAGTATAAAATTCATACGAAGGAAAACTCAAAATGTCCCCTACACAGAGATCGTATCCTGTGTACTTTGCAAGAGAGCGCAGAGAGAGAGAGAGAAAGAGAGAGAGAGAGAGAGAGAGGAAGGGAGTGGAAGAAAGGAGAAAGGAAGAATAGAAAAGTAAAAAGAAGAGGAAATTTAAAATCCCGAAATGTATACGCAGGTGAAATCTAAATAGTGTTGGTCGTTTAACAATTTATTCTAAACGTTCTGCAAGTAGACCAATGGACCTCTTTCTCACTGCCGTCATTCCGATAATTGTATTGCCTTTCATTATATTTACTCAATATACAATTTCTAATGATCAAAAGTGGAAATATATCTGTGTCCTTGTTAGCCAGTCATTGCAGCTCCTTTTCTTCCCCTCTGACGTGTAATGTTTTGTGGTGGCTAATAGGACAGGACCTCCTTAAGTCAACTTACTACAAAGGAGTACAATCGAAGTACAATGCAGATAAATGGCAGTTCGTATACAATGACGGCTTGCATCTGTATTTTATGGTCTCTAATATATCATGAATTCTTTAATATCGAAAACTAGATTTGACGATTTGAAACTTTGTAATAAGGACCAAAAAGAAATGCAGTAAGCGGCAATGCGGGGAGCGAGGAAGCATTTCTTATAGTATTGAAACATTGGCCATGTAAATCACAAACAACAACAGCAACAACAACAACATCAACAACAACAACAACAACAAAAAGAATATCTATAAAACATTTTTTGAAAGATTCGTCCGTTAACACACTAACAACATGAAGAGTTATTCTGCCACTGACCTTGTCCATTGTAAGAGAAAACAAATGTTTTAATTCTTTTATATAACCATTGAAATATGAATATATCATATATCATAATTAAATAGAATATTTGCGTAAGGGACAAGGAAATCTTGAGTTCATTATTTACAACATCTGTGACTAGAAAAGCCTTGTCGTACATTGGAAATCGTGGCCAACTCGGTTTGATTCCTTTCTGTTATTCTCATGTTCATCATGTACCTTGTCAATGAAGCGTGATATTGTGATATATACCATACATCAGTTTTAATTTATTTAAAGGGACATAGTCTGAGACTTTTAGCATGAAAAGGATAAATTACGACAATATCTTATTTTTCCTGTATTGCATGAATTATAATCTTTGTGTTAATTGCAAAATTTAAAACTAAAATCCCTCAATGTTTTCGTAGAATAAAGGTAATTGAGTCGAATTAAATTTGGTTGGTATCAATTCTCCAAATAAGGCGATGCTCCGCCCATAATCATGCGCATGCGCGGATATTCACTGTAAAAAACAACAAAAACGATTCACATGGAGGAATACGAGCAAAAGAAAAACAAAAGTGTAGTAGAAAATAACTATACACAGACTCAGACGCATAAAAAAAAAAGAAAAAAAAAAAGTGGAACAAATGTTAGAATTGGGTAAAGCTCGGGTTTCATTGTCTCGTGATTTCCTCTGACCGACCTCATCAATATTCAAGGAGTTGGCCTGGTTATGTTGCACATTTAAAACGAGCATATCTCGTTAACGACATCTTAAATAATATACTAACAATCGATTGCCGTTTAAGAAATCCGTTTCCATTTTTTTTTATACTTTTCCCGACTTCAATCGGACCATGCTCCTTTAAGAATTGAACGTACAAGGAATTCTTGCACGATTATTTCTTATATGTATCATTGGAACATTTTGACTGATAAATTCCTAATTTACTTATGATGTATTACGAAAAGTTGCCTGGGATCTAATCTTGAGTCAAAATCTGACGTTATGTATAATATCTATACGCAAGTAAACGACAATCTATACTATGAAACAAACGTAGCTTTTTAAAAAGTTTAGGTTGCAATCGGAACAGCTTTAAATCTTCAAGTTGTTGCATGGTCAAAAGGCCAAATGGCTTTTTGCAAATAGGAATTACATATACTTGTTTATAAAACCATATCTTATTATGCGCAGTTGTGAATTTTCCCGCTAAAATTTCTAAAGCCACGCCTCATGTTTTCCTTATTAGGAAAGTAGCCGCGCCTTTTTTCCTTTCTCGGAAAGTCTCTCGGATGTTCTCGTCAATATTAGGAAATAAGTTGATTTTTGTAGTAAGCAAATCTATTTTTTTTTTAAATTGTGAACATTTTATAAGATTTATTTCTAGAAATCTCAATATTTACAGCAGAATTATGTGCTAATATTGTTTCTCAGTACTAGATTATTAACTAACATGCCACGCTAATGGAGTTTGCACATGCGAAATTTACTATCGTAATATACAATCGGCCGAGGCCGATTGCAATAATAGGAGACTATACCAAACTATGGTAAAATATGAAAAGAAAAACTTGTACACATTTACAAAAAAATAAATAAATAAAAAAAAAAAAATAAATACCCCAACCCCCCACTTAACAGTATATAGAAACCCCTTTACAATATTACTATAGTACATTTGTATTTCAAATATTATCTGATTGATACAAGAACGAACGTGTATAATTTCCAAACCGTTACCTAAGGGGGGAAAACTACTATGGGGGAAAGACTATTATATAGCAGTTTTTCCGCCATGGGGGAGGGGGGGGGTGGGGGGCTACTATATAGCCATTTTCCGGGGGGGGACTACTATGGGGAAAAAACTACAATATAACGCCGCCTTTCTTTGTGAAGTGAATTTGTCACCACATATGTGTGATGTATATTTGCTTGAGTATGTATTCAAAAGTACGAAGGTATCAGTTGCGATTTATGTAATTTAGGAAAAATAAGATATTTAATATCCAATATATATTAACAATGTTGTTTTCATTTTTATAATTACCTGTAATGGATTGATAAAATGCAAGAGGTATGCTCTGCGCACATGCAGAGTCTTAAGTTCTTTCATTAAATTTGTTTTTTGGGAAACTGCAACAACAATTATTGTTATATATGCATGATATAAAGTATTGGTTGACAGCTGTTAAAGATGTACATGTACATTACTAGAAATAATTTATCATCTATTTATAAATAGAGAGTGGGAAGGCGCTGAGAGAGAGAGAGAGGGAGCTTCCGAGTATCTTGAAAAATATTTGAAACCACTTCTCATTCTCTTTCAAAGAATCAAATGGCTAAATATTAAGTTTATATTTTAGATCAAATCTCAATCACCAAAAAATGTGGTTGGTTTTGCAATCGATTAGACTAATGAATAAAAAGATACAGAAAATGTTGACTTAATACTACGACATGACAGAAGAGAAATTCTATAGTTACTTCCACTGCGTCAGGAAGAGGAACGTTAATGACCTAGAAATGGAAGAGTGGATTCATTTTATTCATAATGTTATTAACGCCAAAATCATTTTATTTTGCATCATACTTGCTATCTGTCTAATGCATTGCACATAAATCTAAGCCAACTCGAAGTAATTAGACATAGTCTATGTGTCAATGTGAATCCTGATAAAGAACATGGATTTTATTGGCTCACCTGAATAACAAGATACAGAGAAATATTTGGGGGAGACCCTAAACCCTTATCCACTAGAATCAGAATTAAATACGTGAATGAATGAGTTTGGCTAAAAGTAATTATGAGATAAGAAACACTCTGATGTAAGTGATTATTTGACCAAATGTTGAGATAAACCTTTTTATCTGTCCATATGCCGCACATTCTTGTCGGGATGTATTGAAGTTTTGAAAATCGGATATTCCGAGTAATAAATAGCAGGTTATATCATTTTCGTGACAAACAGTGAAAGTAGTGCTGTTGGAGATGCACTGGGTCCCGCAATAAGTATTGACTTATAACAAATGGCCTGGTGTCATTAAAATAAAGAATGTCTACCTCAGTATGACGCAGTATTGTTTCATATGAACTCTTCCTATATACATGGCGTGAAATTAATCTATCCAGAAGCTGAAGTTCACAGCAAACCCGATTCATACTTATATCTAATTCAATCTACA
Organism: Pteria penguin; assembly: GCA_035048485.1. Lineage (NCBI taxonomy): Eukaryota > Metazoa > Mollusca > Bivalvia > Pterioida > Pteriidae > Pteria > Pteria penguin. The sequence continues at coordinate 16,658,074 of CM068592.1, forward strand.
TATACACTTTTGTTTTACGCGTCAGGTGGAGAGTCCTCATTTTATAAGGGATTTAGTTTTGTGTACATTTCAACACAAATAACAGTTTTCTAATGTTTAGTTAATTCTGTGTTATGAAAGAATAATTACCATTTAAATTTTACCCTATCCTTTTTCAAAGACTTCTGTATAGGCCCCTCGATTTCCTTTTTCATATTCCTGCATCGATCTTACAAATAACATATAATTAAGCAAGTTCTTCTTTGTGCCCTTCACAGCTTTGAATAACAGTTTAGATTAATTTCCTGCTGGCAAATGAATTATATTTACATTTGTCTAAACCTGAATGAAAGAAAAGACAGAGGACATCTGATCAAGCTGTATTACACAAATCACCAAGTGCATTTACATAAACATGATTATATTCCAGTAAACAGAGGAAACGATGTTACAAATATATTCGATTGTATTGCAGGTACGCTACCGACTTAGGACGGTCAAGTAAACAAACGTCACTCATTACTGGTGTCGTTAAGCGATATACAGGCGCCCACCTTCCCACTCGTTGCAAAAGCAGCACAGTAAAAGGATACACACTTTATTTTAAATAAAATCCTCTATTTATACGCTAGTATCAAATGAGATGAAAAATAAAGACACAAGGACACCACAAAAATATTCGATTATAGTGCAATTACGATACGTTAAGGTAAAAATAGGCTATGGTCTTGAGATAAAGGTTAAAATAATCCATGATACTAAAATAATGGAAATACTTAAAAAGCAGTATCTATAAATCATCAAATTACTGTAAGATCTTAATATGACCAAAAACATATCAAGGTATATTTATATTAAATACAAATCCACATTTTAAAATAAAAAAAAAATAAAAAAAGAAATACAATAGGATACCGAAAACAGATACATGTATGCGCATTGTTTGTGGATATGTAGTATTGCCTTTATAATGAAGTTAGCAACTTTATTTTTAGGAATCCAAGGTGACTTTCGTCATACATCTGAATTAAATTATTATGTAATTAATTAATGTATTATTTTTTTCCTTCAAATACAGATTCTATAAAAATTTTGAAATATGACTTACAAGGGTATATGTCTTGTATTTGGCCCCTCTACAGCCATATGCAGACTTGAACGTTACACGCTGACTAACAGGGCGGTGGGGACTATATGACGGGACTTGTCCAAACCTCTTTCAGAGGAGACATGGTCCTGAACCTCGTCCCCTCTGAGTGTTAGTCGGCGCTCCTACAGATCTAGGGTCTTAGCTCGCTTTCAGACTGGTAGAGCACGGTTTTTCATGTTGATGTCTCATATATTTTATATCATTATGTGTTTGACAATACCTTACGTGTTTTTATTTTTATGACCTCTCAATATGCGATGCCTGTTGACCCTTGTTCTTTACATGGAGGATTATTTATAAATTTTTGAATGTACGCCCTGTTCTGTTGTTACGGTGAGTGGGAAGGTGGGAAACCATTTGTTTGGCTTTTGTCAAATTAAATTGCACTATAATCAAATATTTTTGTAATGTGTTATATGTGCTAGTATATTATTGATTTTCATGTATTGTATAGCTCCATGGTGACTTCTGCCACATAACTGAGCCAGTAACTCCTCTTTTTGCTTACATCTAAATTCTTATCAAGATTTATTAAATTAAAATGTAAAATATGATAGTAACTTGTGTCACATTACCATGGCACTAACAATCACAATGTATCACAATGGGCATTCACGGGCCCCTGAAATCCTGAGGTGAGACTTGGCTAGATACACCCGCCATGAATGCCCCTGAATATAGACGATGGTCATGGGAAATTACATGTGTTTTAACTTCCAAATAACTAAATTCCCGTTTCTTTGCAGCAATATCCCGTCCTCACCTGCTTATGGAGTTTTATATCTCAACTTATAAGGTACGCAAGAGCCTGTTCTCTATACGACGGTTTTATTCCAAGGGCCAAACGTCTGGCCACGAAGTTGCTTATGCAGGAATATGTTAAAGAACGTCTGAAATCGTCACTGAGGAAGTTCCTCGGAGATATATGGAGATCTTGTACGAAAATATGATGTGCCTCTTTCTAAAATGATTTATAATATTCTGAAATGTGACTAAATGACCTGTTCAGTGACCACCAAATATGACTTTGTATACCAGTTTTGTAAGTACAATTAGGAAACCAAAACTCTTGATTTTGACATGTTTCTTGAGAACTGCTGTGACGGGTGATGCAGACAGGAGACGCTTACTTTCCCGGGCACCTGGTCTCACCTCGGAATTTTTCAGTATTTCGGGGTTTACAACAGTTCCTTTTTGAAACTTACACAGTTTTGTATCTGTCTTTGGATAGCAGAGACTGAATGAATTCAGCTTCGTATGAGTAAAGGAATATGTCAGCCAGAAGCGGAGCACAGTAGTGCCCATTGGAATGCCGACAATTTGTTGAAAAACTTTTTCTCCAAACACCACAAACATGTTATCGATAAGAATGTTCAACATGACATGACAGCTATTTCAGTGTATTTATTTTGGAATCAGAATTTTCCCTAACAAAGTAAGTTTTATCATGGCCAATAACTATATATTTGAATTTGCGGCTTCCGTTTTTACTAGTAAATGCATTTTGAATATTTTCTGCTAATCTGTCTTTTAATTTCTGATGAGGGATCGTTGTGTAAAGAGTCGACTTGATTGAGTGAATTTTAGTAAAACTTTTGATTTTAGATGTTCTAACAACTCTTTTGAATTTTTAAGGATCCACATTTGATTAATTCCACTTCTGGAATATACTGTTTTGCAATATCTATGAAGGCCAGATTTAATTTCTAATAATATTTTTGTGAGTAGCATCGATACAGATTTTGTGGAACACTTCGAGGAACTAGCGATAAAGCGTTGTTTGTAAGGATTTTTGTGCATTTTTGGAATGCAGTACAAATATGGAAGTTCTAAATTTATTTGTGTCAATACCAAACGTATTGAGGACAGATTTATGATTCTTAAGTACTTCCGAAACCGAAAAGTTCGTGAGAGTATAAGTAAGATTTCCTGGAGCTGAATTTGATCCTAATTCTTTCACTAGGCTGTCAAAATAATATTTCTTAAAAGTAAATGTATAATTATTAGACGCTTTATCTGCTGGTGTAATGATATAATGTTCTTGGAGGAAGGTAAGTTCTCTGACAACATCAGGATTTTTAAAAAAAGGGACTTGGCTTAGAAAACCATAGCTCTGTGCCTCTAAATGTAATTGTTTTTGTCAAATGGGGTTACCATGGTTGTGTTATATAAGACCTCGCAATAAAACTCAATTTCTGACAGGGTATTCGCCGATACCCAATCAGTTTTTTGTAAAACACTCGCATGGTAACCCCTAATTAATATAACATTCACGAGAGGAAAGTAAATTATAACATTGAATAGACAGTAAATATAATTAGTAAACAAAGTACGTATTATGAACATATCAGAAATATAACAACATGATATCACGTCTGAATTACCGAGATTTATTATGTTTTACTGTTTAGTCAGTGAAATATCGCTGTATCATAAATTATTCTATGACATAGGGGATTTCAAAGAAAAGAATAGAAATAGAAATGAACTGTGTCAAGGCGGTGTTTGATGAAATAAACACCTATAACATGAATGTAAACATGTGATAAAAAGAATCTGAAATGAATTTTCATTTCATAGGATAATTATGAGACTCGCAAAGGCTCGGGGATATAACACAAATAACTCGTTTCATAAATACTGTATGTAATGAAAATTCATTTCAGATCCTATATATATTACATAACAATCTCACAGATATAGTAAAGAGTGACGTCAAAACACCAATCGTCATGCCACATGTAGTTCTGTTCCGGGAATGCCGGGTAATGGGCGTGAATAGCTAAATAGAAGCGTAAGCAGTGGTCCTTGTCGTCGTAGTTATTAGGCTCCGGTACCCATGCGCCGGCATAAATGGCTCCCCATTTATTGAGGGCGTAGTCCGAAAACAACGTGCCGTCAGACCATACCCATACTCCTTCTGTAACAAAATCATTGCCTCCGATCCAAAATCCGTATCCGAGATCATCTAAGGGTGTTAAAATTATATTTCAGTGTTTAAAAAAATGGAAGAAGACATCGGACTTAGTTTTATGAGAAAAGTTACCAAAAACTTTTTAGATAATGCAAAAACAAGCATACATAAAAATAACAGATTATCATACAATTGAGGTACTGCCACAGGACGGGCAATCATTTTGTGTGGTCGATCGGTATTCGGGGTCAATTTATCACACACCACAAAAGCAGTACCATAAAATAATACATATTTCCACATTGCTGAATAATCGTCCATGTAGATAAGAGCAAGGACCTTCAGGCTACTCAAGTACTAGCCAAAGTGCTTATATACTGAGTGGTAGTGAATAAGGAACATCCATTCTGCTAGGCAAAGTAGAGATATAGTCTATCACACAACTATGGAAGAACCAGAGATGGGATCAGGTTCCACGGAGAAGCGATCTCCTGCTGACTGGTCATATCCACCATTATTATTATTGGGCTAGTCTAACTCGAGTCTTTTGAGATAATAACAGTGTTACCCTAGTCACAATCGATAATAAGTCATGATAAGTAAAAATGTTTGTTACTGTATTATTACAGTATGAACAAAGTAAGAAGGACAACAACCCAATAAGGAAGTCGATATGTCAGAAAAGGATCCCTGTTGAGTGCAGAGAAGGCAAGGCACATTTTTTTCACTATTTTGGGAACATGCCCCATGGGGCTGGAATTGGGAATTTCGAGCATTTTTGGCTCAGCATTCGGAAAATTGCGAATGAAGAATTTCAAATATTTGTACATATATACATTCTTTAAGAATAAAGAGATTACAACATTTGAAACTTCTGATATTCATATTCATTAACAGTAAACTTTCATTTTACAAAACACATTTCTCTCACTTTTGATGTTATTTAATCTATTGACAATGTGTCATACTTGGGGACATGGAAAAAGAGTTGGTCTTGGGTCAAATTGCTTTTTAGTGTCTCTGTCTGACTCTCACCTCCAGACGCAGAATTGTTAGATATGTTTCCATTGTTAGGAACATTATCATCTGAAATGACTCAGAGTCTGAAACTTCAGTTCATGTACTTTTGGCACATGCATTCCCATCTATCTGTGGTACATTTTTATTAGTGCTAGAGTCACTTGACACCAGTTACTTTCGTATTTTGGTTTTATTTTATGCTAACTGAATTTATATTGGGAATTGACGGTAACTGTTCACGCTACTTTTACTTTCCAAATTTAAATAATTTAATTCTTTCCACATTGACCGTATATCGTATATACAAACGCACGGAGTAAAATTTAGTTTATGTCTGTATAGACAATGTCCTTTCGAGTAGTACATAATCGGGGCCGCACGTAAAAACAACTCCGGTTCGATCTAAAAATGAGTAGATCGATATCTCGAGTGATTGCTGACTGAATAAGAAGTCGGTTTTCAATTCAATAATACAAAAAAAAAATCATTGCCGATCTTTTCTTTCATTTCATGTTTTTCTCTGTCTTTTACATATACGATCTCTATAATTGATGGGGCGCCATCAGATCGCGATTCTGATTACCTAAGATGTGCAAAATTTTGAATTATCAGTTTCGAATGAAAGATGTTATCGTTCTTAAAAACGTTTTATTTTGAAATACAATTTGAAATATAATTAAATTATAAGAAATGACTGTAAAAAGGAAAAACATTTCCTGTCTGTAGATGTATAGACAAAAACTGATGCACAAACTAGATATAATCCGCGAAGCGCATTATTGTGTATACATCGATAGACAGAAAAAGTTTTACGGTCATGTTTTAAATAATATACTTCCAACATAATATATCAAAATGCAATTTGAGATCGTATTCTCTATGGTACTGATACATTGGCCACCCGAATCATGAAACGATATCAAATATTACCGAGCGTTGGAGCTAAAGTTTTCCAGAATTGCCATCGTTGCTCAGTGTGCATCTTTAGCAGCATTCCGCCATCTTGATGACAGGTGGCATTAGCATCTGGCCATTTCTTTCGAGTCTTTACTACTTTGTAACACATATTTAAAGTCAATTCCAAAGTATAATTAGCTGATGAGGGGCATGGTCCAGATGTTACTGTTTCTTGCGTTGCTGATTCTAGTGTTTCTATTACTGAAAGAGAAATAAGGTATATATACACATGGCAACTTAGATCTTAGACATATTTCCACAGCGATACCTACATATGTCTCATGTTCTACCTCATATGTTGTTCCAAGATATAAGACTTTGTTATTTTGAATAAGTCTCGTTTCTGAATTTTAAGGGTCTATGAATGTCCACTGTGGTACATTGTTGTTAGTGCCATAGTCATGTGACACAATTTACTTCCGTATTTTATTTCAATGCATCATTCATGTCGTTTTTGGGCTTATCGTTGTTAGCTCTGTATATCTGTTGCGATTTTTGTCTGAATTATGAAACCTTTTAAATAGAAGTTTAAAAAAAAAATGAAGGATGTCGGACACCTAAGATTCGTCATTAGAACACTTGTGGGCGTATGATGTGTAAACTTGTACGACTATGGTTCACATTTCAGGGTAACACAATCATATTACAATTGTTAACAGAAAAGAATATTCGAGTAGCGTACTGTTTGAAACCGAATATTTGACCTTGACAAAGCATTCACTCGATGCAGTTAGGGATCTTTTAAGCACCAACATGTATATTGGCTATAAAACGATACTTCGGTTTTCTGTTCCATTCGAATCACGGAGGGAAGTATCGAATCCGAAATATCTTGCTATAGACAGTGAATCACACCTTAAAAGGAACCACGTCGTTTCCTTAATGGACAGATGATTCACTTTACTTTTATTTTGATGAAATAATCAGATAATGAAAATAATCAGATAGGTATATGATATGACTGAGAGAGAACATAACTCCTTCAGACGTTTCACGTTCGACGTCTTCCATATCATCCCCGATCTTTTTAACATTACGTCTCCGGTAAACTTACTCATGAAAATAAACTCAAAATAAGATATTATTATTGCTGTCTCTATAGCTGATATTTAAATTGATTTCAAAATCCGGGACATTGAACCTTTATTGCACGAAGTTTAGAAACAATATGTCTTCATTTACGATACTTCTTATCCGTCCGACCTCTAATACCTGCATTACAATCTATCTCACAGTAGGTCCCACATCGTCCGTTCACACATTGACAGCTCCTGGTTTTAAACTGCCACTGACCTTGTCTATTACAAGAAAAGACAGCGCTAGTTACCTGGATTAGAATAAAAGAAAAAAGAGGAGTTAACGGCTCAGTTATGCGCCAGAAGTCACCATTGAGCTATACAATTCATGAATATAAATAATATACTATAAAAACAAAGCATAAAATAAGTAGATACATTATATATATATAGACACAATACATAGATATATACTTACTCAAAATAGGTTTTATTTGTTTATTGACGAAGCTTCTGTTCAAGTTTGCTGAATGGGGTTCACCAGCAAAACGCATCTGCTTCGAGTTTTATTTAGTGCCATATCTTTTAAGGAGAAGAGATACGAAACATTCTGTATGTATTATGGGGTATCACTTTGGTTTTATCATACGCGATACTAATGTTTTTGTAAATATGTGAATTTCAGCATTTGAATTCAGTGGAGAAAGATACATAGTTGAAATATTCTTAATTATATTCTGCATTTACTCAATAATCATAGAAAAGCAAAAGATCGAAAAACAAGATTCGAAAGGAGTTCAACAGTACATGTATCAAATATACATGTACGCTAACTCTACAGAATGTTTCACAGCCAGGTAACCTTAGAAAAGAGGGTAGTAAATCTTCAGTCATTCTACCTGGGGAGGGGACCACACCGCATAAGCAATGGATATACTAATATAAACACTCTACTTAGAGAAACTTTTCTTCTCGATTACATTACGTGTCTGGATATTAATAAATAATAAATTCTCTTATGGACATCTTTAACGAATCTGCATTATTCATAGCTTTTAAATCAAATTTGTTTTTAATTATCCACAACAAATATTCTATAACATACTTGTACTATAGAGAAGACAGAAGACATTTGACCAAGCTGTATGACACAAATCACGATGTAAATGCACATAAAACATGGTTATAATCAATTAGATATAGTACATTACAAAATTATTTCATTCTTTACAGTTCAGATACCGACTTAGGACGGCCAAGTAAAGTAGCAAACGTCATTCAGTTGGTGTGGTTAACAGGTTTACGGGCGCTTACCTTTCCACTCACCGCAGAAGCAGCATAATCAATGGACACACATTGAAAAAGTTATAAATATTACTCGTTTAAGAGATCTAGAACAAGACTAGTGGTCGTAAAAATTTTAACACAAAACTTTTTATGGAGCTATATGCTAAGAATATATGAGCAATATTTCAATAAACTCTAATCTAATATGTAGCCGTCAGATATTTGTCTTTTTAAATTACGACACTTTTTAAAAGAACGTAAATTTCAAGAAAAATCATGTGTGAATATCTGCCTTTTTAATAATGATGTAAAGATATCAATAAACCCGGGGAAGTAATCTAGGCAAAATAATTCCTGAATAGAAGTGAGAATATCATTTTAGAATACAAAAATTTTAAGTTTGTTTGAATGTTGTTGACCACGATTTACTTAAATTGATGTCGCCTTACATATTTTCGATAAAAACATATTTTTCTAACTTTTCGTGTGTAATAAACTTTTTATGACATTTTAATTTTTGTTCTCTATATGGAGGATTATTTATAAATTTGTAAATGTGTGTCCTTTGATTGTGCTGCTTTTGCGGTGAGTGAGAAGGTGGGCGCCCGTAAACCGGTTAACCACACCAACTGAATGACGTTCAATTGACCGTCCTAAGTCGGTATCGTAACCGCAGCACAATCGAATATTTTTGTGATGTCGTTTTTCAGCGTATATTCTATTATTATCATTTTTGTGCATGTCCTTGGTGATTCATACAGTTTTGTCAGATGTCTTCAGTTTCCTCTTTTTCATTTTGATAAAATCAGGAGAATGGTTCATTGCGTGCTAATCTTAATTTTTTTAAAGTTGGGAGAATGGTAAATTATGTGTTATTTTTACATTTTGTTTGAGTCAAAAGAACGGGTCCATAGCATGCTATTCTTGCATTTTGTTTAACTCAAGAGAAAACTTCATTACGTGCTATTCTTACGTTTTGTACGTTTTACTGATGTTTATTGCGTTCTATTCTTTAATTTTGTGTAAGTCAAAGGAATGGCTGATTGCAATTGGGTTCTTTCTTCCGTTTTGTTCGAGTCGATAATTTTGTGCTTTTCTTATATTTTATATAAATATATAATAAAATATGTAATCCTTACATTTCATCCGTCCCATGCATCTACAAAGTCGAGTATTACCTACATACACGTATTTTGTTAGCAGAATTCTAGTTCTTGAAAAGTTTTTCATTTAAAGTTATATTCATCATATTGGTGCAGTATGTAACATTTTGTTTCGTCGCTTAGATATATGGGTTTATACATGTATTGAATATGGGTGCATACATGTATTGAATATGGGTGTATACATGTATTGAATATGGGTGTATACATGTATTGAATATGGGTGTATACATGTATTGAATATTACTTGTTAATCAGAAGACACTTCTATCAGGCACTTTCTCTCATTTCTATTTTTCGCGGTCTTTGAACGGCAACTTCAGAATGTTTACTGAGTGTCACAGTAACATAACACTTTTTTTTTAAAAAAAAACCTAATAATATCTATTATGAATATTATTAATTAAGGCTAGGAAATGGTATGTGAATGGATGAGATCAAGTGCCACAGGAGGGTAACTCCGGTTTATTGTATCTACGTAATCGGTGGCTACGATGTTTCGTCTGGTTTCTATCAATTTACTGGTGCACATGCATGCCTGATAAATGACTTATACTACTACTGTTATCATTGCATCCATTTGGAGTAGAATTGATCAGAAGTTTAATCCATTGACTGATCATAATGTTGGATTGACGATAAAATTTATTTTTTACCTATGGCCTGAAATTTATGTTCGGAAACTTTCTTTCGACTCTTCGACCCCACGGAGTTAACATCCTGTTCCATAATGAAACAGATTGAAAAAGTGAAATCAGAAGAGTAGTATTCATAAAAATAAGGAGAGTGAGAAGTTACTTTGTTTAATACACTTCAAGACAAAAAGAAAAAATTGTAATTGCATATATTGAATGCACATAAGTCGCATAGGTATAAGAAAAGCAAAAGCATGGAAACCTTGTTTTTGAAGAAATATTGAGATATCGTGTCCAAAACAGACGTAATTAAATCTTTGACCAAACATTAATTTATCAATACGTTTCACCACACCGATGGAATAACTAGCGTTACTTAAATTGGCCGTCTTAAGTCGGTGTTTCAACCGCATTAAAATTGACTTTTTATGTGATGTCTTTATTGTTTGAAAAGGCGATTAGATTTTTCTTAGAGTTGCTTTGATCGGTACACTGCAAAAATCTATTTAATTTCATAATCTAAATGTTTGATACAGGATAACCTTTTTTAATGCAAGAATGTATAATATTCATAATAATTCCACCGATAAAGCTATTTGTTCGAACAATTGTAATGTATTAAAATTTTAACAAAATATCGAATTTTTGCATAACTATGTCTTATATTTGACTAAAGAATATTGTATTATATTTTAATGTCTAGTTTCTTCTAATTATTTCCTGAAATTTCCAAACGCTGCTATTCTACCAAAATAGAACTATTGTAGTAGGATTTCATTCAAAACTTTCACAAATTACTATGATTATATGTTTTCATTGCATATTAAAATTGAAAACTGAACCGAGATATCACCAATTTACATACAAAGCATTCATATATTATATCATTTCCATCAGCAGGAGGTTTAGCATGTGCTTTATTTGATGATTTATTCAGTCGGCTGTTGATACATTTATAAAAAAAACCCACTTCACAAGACAATTCATCTTTCAAGGTAAATATTGTCATATATATGTTATATACACTCTTTTTATGAATGTTTATTGCTTGGTTGATAAATATTTTACGTGATCCACGATTATTTTAGATATAGGTGACGGCATGTGCCTGATACATTGCATGGAAATTCATACCCAAGGCACTCAAAGCAGTGAGGGATTTTTAAGTCTCCTTTGAAAGGCATGACACTGGTGTACCCAACGCAGGAATTGAAACAAAACAAAAAACAAAGTTGGTATTCAGCGACTATTTTACTAAATTGTTTGAGATGCTTTATTGTCTTCGATCCAGACTTTGTATGTCTGTATAGCAACATTGAACAACAACATAAATTTTGTTTTTTGTTTGCTTAATACTTGCTTTAAAAGTATTGCTCGGACAGTTTGATCCATGCAGAAAAATGACTGATCGTCAAAAGCCCGCACTTTTTAGTCACACTTTTTCATTATAAAGTCATGAATAAATGGCCCATCAAACATTAATTTGACTGTGGTGACACGTAATGGCCGTGGTTTAAGGGGGATTTGGCGATCCCTCAATTCACCAGAAGCAACATTCTACATGTAAACGTCTGCTGTGAAACAAGACCTCGAATTTTATGACGTCATCCCAAATGATTCCGACGAGACATCGGTAGGACCCGGATAAAAACACGCTACCGCCTGAGCTACTATCCCCGTAGAGCCTAAAAGAGAACTCTTATAAAGTCTTTTATTTCTTAAGTGATGAAAGTAAACCTTTTTACCTGCCCGTAAGTCACACATTCTTGTCCAGATATATTAAGGTTTGGAAATTCGGATATTCCGCGTAGCAAATAGCAGGCTGCACTGTTCCCATAACAAACGGTGTACGTGGTACAATTGCTGTTCGAGTCACACTGGAGCCCACAGTATGTATTGACTTTTGAAGGATAAAAGTGGTCTGGCACCCTTAAGTTTGCTATTTTGTCATTTACATTCATGAGGTCTACTTCAGCATGGCGCATTTTTATTTCAAACATACTTTCACTGTAAGTATGACTTGATACCAGTTTTATCATAAGTGCAAGTCCAACATAAATCCAATACATATTATAATTATATAAATCAGTGTATGCTTTATCGTTAATAGTTTATACAGTTTTATACAGTTTACATGTGGGAAATACTGTTCACCACTACATATAGAAGACTTCACTATTATCGGCCTAGAAGAGTATCCATCAATTAATAAACATGCTTGAATCGATGATATGCTAATTACTGATTTTGCACCATATACAGGAAAACGTCGATTGGCCAATACAAAGACATCATGTGGCGAATACAAGCAGGGAATGTATCTACGTTTTCGTTCAGTATAGTTTATTTTCGATCTCTATACTGGCTATTTTCCCCGACACGGTTCTGAAATTGTGGGATATCTCAGTAAGACAACGGCTCACTCAATCTGCTCTCTTTATAATAGCATCCACATTGGGTATGCGGGTTAGCGTCAGCGCTTAAAACATTCTGTTTTATTATTCATTAACTAAAACAAAGGAAAACGGAAAATAAGATCTAATTTTCAATTTTAAACAGTAAAACAAAACAATGATTAAATTATAATAAGAATAACTAAAGCCCTCCCCCTTTCCCCTTTAAACAATACAGAAGAAGTGTCATATTTTCTTAACATTGTTAATTTATAGATATGAAATTTCAAAAATATTTCCATACGAAGAAATAGCAGTATTTTAGTGTTGTGTCTGTCTATGGCTATGGTGAAGAAACCACCAATTGAACCTTACTGGAATAATTCTAACAAAACTGATCTATATAATACTCCTGGATTTTCTACATTCATGACCCATAGCAGATCCAATTACCTATGAAATTCTTACAATGCAATGACAGTAACACTCATATCCAACAAAGACAAGAGGGTCATGATCCACATGCCACAAGTTCCGATCTATATTGGACTTGGTTAACCTTGCCTTCAAACAACCCTATGCAGCTGCCCGAGATTTGACGAGTGACGAAAGCATGTTTTTATGAAAATTGTATATTTTCGTCTCAATACTAAAGAGAAAGCTGCCTGTTGTATGACAATCAACCTCTATGTGTATTACAAATAGAACATTTTACAACAAAAACAAAATAAAAGAAAGAAGAAAAACAAAACAAAAACAAATACAAAAGAAAACAAAAACGAAACAAACAAATAATACTTTGTAATGCAAAAGGTATATCCATCTCTAATGTCTAATCCTTTCCAATGAATAAAAAACTGTATAGATTTCTTAATCTATTTACGTGTATTTAAGTTAGTATTGAAAGAGTGCTTTATTATAAGGAAACCAGCCATTGTTCAGTATGTATCTGCCAAGACATCACACAAATTTGGAGCTAAATTCTTTGTATTGAATACGATACATGATGTATTTTCTCTTTAAAATTGTACGCAACTATAACCGCAGATTCAAAATAATTTCTGTGGAGTCTATTTAAATTTTGCCGATATGGACGGTTTGTTATATTAAATCAATATCGAAGAAGTACCAAACCGTTAATAATTCTCAAAGTATTCTAATTCATGTCATTTGTAACTTTTATTTCTTTAAATATATTTTAGGGTGACAGGACGATGAAGAGAGTGGCAATGAACTTGTATATGATGCAATTGACAATTATTCCCTAGCCCGGCCCTTTGTGATGCGTTGTTCAGTAGAGAAATCTGCTGGTATATCGAAAAGGAATGCCCAAATCTTTAAAGGGGGAAGGGGGGTAACAAGTTACAGAGGGGAGAGATGGAGGTTAGGCAGAGTGGTCATATTATAGCCCTCGCATATGGTAATCGCATGGCTTTTACCTACTTGACTTCTATGGTGTCACCACGATAATTTAAACTATGATAGGTAAAAATTCAAATTATTCAGTGTTTTTCATATTCTATTTCAAATAACGAAACATGATTATTTGTAGATTGAGATCATTATCTATATATGTATGCATCATAATTATCAATACATTAAAAGAAAATCGTGAAGTACATCTACAAGGAATTTAATGCTTATTTAGAAACGCAGAACTATGTTTAATATAAATAGACACGTATGAAAGTACTCCTCGCAACGAGGCATAATTAAAAAAAATCCACAATATATTGCAGGCAAAAAAATCATCAAACTATTTGAGTAATTTAAGAAAGGCATCATTTCTTGTAATATAAGAAGATTGCCTCAAGACAATGACTTTATATATATATTTTCATAAATATATATATGGTTCTATCATAATAGGGTTGAATATATAGAACGAATATCTTTTGAGGATATATAGTAGGTAGTACCAGGAATGTACAAATCAGTTGAATAAGTAAAAAGAAGTGGACAGTGCCTTGCAGGCATTAGTTTCTCTATATAAATTTGTCACTGAAAACTTCTCACTTGGATTTTTAGAAAGTTTATTGTAAAAAGTTCCCCGCGGAGGGTTTGACTTAAGTGTTACTATACCTTTTTCCTGATGTTATGTGGCTTTGACACTTTCTATACAGTGTTTGTTCACATTCATTTATATATACAGTGTTGAATTATTGTTGTTTCGTCTGTGTGTAAGGACATTCGCGGCGGGTGTGGCTAGCCAAACAGGGGACGCTCACTCCTCCCGGGCACCTGGTCTCACCTCTGAATTTCAGGGGTCCGTGAATGTCCACTGTGGTACATTGTTGTTAGTGCCATAGTCATGTGACACCAGTTACTTTCGTATTTTGCTTGTATTTCAAATAAAGCTATACATTACAAAGATTGTTTATCAAAGAGATATAATATATTGCAGTACCTTGTCATTCCTCCACTTAAACAAACATCAATCCATGTAAACGCATGCGTATACTACATATATGAATATATTATATATCATAATTAAATAGACGCACTATAATATCTACAAATTTATACAAATGTACCACTGTGGAAAATAATGTAATTGCAAACCAATGATTACATAAGATAACCAATATATGGAATCTTTTCCTGCTACACCTGCAACATACATCATTAAGGTTCATAACGCACGACAAACATATAAGCACTGAATGCAAGGGGACACTGCAATAAAAGTGTCAAAACCATAAGAACATTGTAACAAAAGGGGTTAAAATAACAATGGGGTTGCTATGCCTGTGGAGAACATTTTACGAAACAAACATTGCATACATAAGCAATCAAATCAGAATACTAACATTATTGTAGAACCTAGTGATTGATTCATACTTTATTGTAGAACGAAATCTTATGTTCTTAGTCATTTTTGAGAAAATCGAATATTAAAAAAGTGATCTTAACATGCCTTTAATAAGAACTCTAAAACAGATCATCATGTCTATCGGCAACAAGATTTATTTAATAACATAAATAAAATTTTATACAAATTAACCACACCAACTGAATGACGTTTATAACTTCAATTGACGTCCTAAGTCGGTATCGTAACCGCAGCACAATTGAACATTTTTGTAATGTCGTTTTTCATTGTATATTCTATTATTATCATGTATTGTTCACATGTCCTTGGTGACAGCTTTGTCAGATGTCTTCAGTTTTCTTTTCAATTCAGATCTGTTACCTTCACACGTTTGTCGATACACTGCTGTGAAAATCTAAATCTTCATGAAACATGAAAAGAATTTAATATACATAAGAAGAATGCCCTAGGTTACCATTATTCTTGTAAGTCTTTAGAAAAAATATATGTAGTTAAATTGTTTGAAATATTCCGGAGTAAACATTAATCCACTTTAAGCAATCAATTTTTGCTATTTCTAATTACATCACTGCTACCGCATTTGACTTGATAAATTTAAGACAAATATGACAGAGGAAAGAATGGCTAAAATTGAAAACTGCATTTTTCATCAAACAAGAGAGTAAATTCCAAAAACCCATGGGAAAAATGACAATAAAATATAAAAGGAGCGTATTAATACTTCTCTTCATTTTTTAATTTGATTATTTACACAAAAACAAGTTATTTTGAGCTGAAATTTTATTGATGTGTCACATCTAATAGGTGACAATTATAAAACGTAAATAGACATCAAAACCTTTTATGTAATGAAGTGAAAATCAATTAAATTTAAAAAATATTGTCATGTTTACATTAGAAAGAAACTTATTCGCTAAAGATGAGGTGAATTCGAAATGATATGCATATGAAAATGATTTGTTTTTTCTCTGTATATAGTATGCGGTATACGTGGTCCGCCGCTTAGAATCTTAAAATTTTGTTAGTAATATTTATATTGTTTTCACCATGGTAACATAGTCACCCTTCCTGCACTATTGGATCCTTTATCAATTTTTAATATAATGTATAGCATGCCCTCTTTTTCACACACAGTTGTTTTTTCTAAAACCACTATCAGTTTTTGAGATTGAAAGACTAGTGCATTATATCCTTTCTTGCCATAGAGTTCATAATGTTTCAAATTTTCGACGATAATTCTGCACATATATCATATACATGTTAAGAAAACGCCATCACAAACCCAGATAGCAATGCTTCCGTAATGACTCAACACCGATAATTCTCAACCGGGACTCAAAGTCGGGACCTCTTGGTCATGAGCCAGGCATCCTCGATTGAACTACCCCGGCTTTATTTGTGAAGTGAATATGTCACCACATACGTGTGATGTATATTTGCTTGAGTATGTGTTCAAAAGTACGAAGTTATAAGAAGTTGCGATTTATGTAATTTAGGAATAATGAGATATTTGATATCCAATATAAAAAAACAGTATTGTTTTTCATTTTCATTTTTGTTTGAATAAATGCTATACTAAGACATGAGAGAAGGGAAATTCTATTGTTACTTCCACTGAGTCAGGAACGTTAATGTCCTAGAATTGGAATAGTGGGTTCATTTTATTCACACTTTGATTAACGCCGATTTTTATTTACATCATACCGTCGCCATATGGGTGGAATATTCCCGGTGCGACTATCTATCTATCTATCTATCTATCTATCTATCTATCTATCTATCTATCTATCTATCTATCTATCTATCTATCTATCTATCTATCTATCTATCTATCTATCTATTTATCTATCTATCTACCTACCTACCTACCTACCTACCTACCTACCCAACTACCTACCTATCTACCTATCTACCTATCTATCTATCTATCTACCTATCTATCTATCTATCTATTATTTACATCATTCTTGTTATCTGTCTAATGCATTGCACATAAATCTCAGCCCGCTCGAAGCAATTAGACACAGTCTATGTGTCATTGTGAACCCTTAAAGAACATGGATTTTACGTCCTTTGATTGTGCTGCTTTTGCGGTGAGTGGGAAGGTGGGCGCCCGTAAACCGGTTAACCACACCAATTGCGTGAAGTTTGTTACTTCAATTGACCGTCCTAAGTCGGTATCGTAACCGCAGCACAATCGAATATTTTTGTAATGTCGTTCCGTGTATATGCTACTATTATTTTTTGTGTGCATGTCCTTGGTGATGTGTGTCATACAGCTTTGTCAGATGTCTTCTGTTTTCTCTTTTGTCTCACCCGAATAATAAGATACAGAGGAATATTTGTGGAGAACCCTTAACCCTTGTCCACTAGAATCAGAATTAAATACGTGAATGAAGGAGCTAAAAGTAATTATAAGGTAAGCAACGACTCTGATCTAAGTGATTATTTGACCAAATGTTGAGATAAACCTTTTTACCTGTCCATATGCCACACATTCATGTCGGGATGTATTAAAGTTGTAAAATTGGAATATTCCGAGTAAGATATAGCATCTTACATCATTTTTGTGAAAACGGTGAAATCAGTACAGTTGCTATTGGAGACACACTGGGACTCGTCAGGTATTAATAAGGGATTAAGTTTTGTGTACATTTAAATATAAATAAGAATTTTCTAATGTTTTGTTTATTCTTTATTATGAAACAATAATTACCATTTACATTTTACCCTATGCTCTATCAGATACATCTGGATAGGCCCCTTGATTTCCTTTTTCATATTCCTGTATCGATCTGGCAAATAACATGCAAGTTCTTCTCTTTGTCCTTCACTGGCAAATCAGTCATATTTACATTTACCTAAACCTGAAGACGGAGGACATCTGAACTTGATCAATGCCTAAATGTGGTTACAGCCCCTATCCCTAATATTGATAAATCATTTCAAATTTGGGCGCAATACACACTTTATTATGGATAAGGAATGTAAAATAAAATGATCAAACATAGACTTACGGGTATTTGGAAGCATTATCAGGTTCTGTTGCATGGTGAGCATTATGAAATTTAACGCTTGCATCAACACTTTCCATTCTGTAGTACAAGAACAGTTGAACATTGTCGAAAATTATTTCTGAACAATTATAAACAGGTTTTTGAGACGGAAAGTGTAATTCATTTATAATCATACAAACAAATTCAGAGAATTGTGGTACCCCGCTTTGGGGTTTTATTAGTACGGGTGCAGTGATCTGTGATATATTGTCATGGTTGCGCATGTCTACATGTATCTGCAGCGGAACTTTGTAAAGTTTGATGATTTTATACTAGATTCTAACATGATTGAGAATTTACATTAGGAACACGCAAGCCAAATATTAAGTCCCACGTCTTACGGTTAAAAAGTAATATTGAAGTAGGTCAAAGGTCACGGTCAAAGTCACATGAGAAAAAATTTCTCATCAACGGAAAGGTATTGTAATTAGGGACACACATGCGAAATATGAAGGCCCTACGTCTTACAGTTAAAAATTTATGCCCAAGGACGGACGGACAGACGAATGAGATTTAATGTCCCCACGCTTTCGCGAAAGCGGGAGACAATAAGCTGCTCCGGTTTAATTCGTATGAGTTTGAGATAGTACCTCTATGTTCCGAGTGGTTTAGTATTTGGCTCTTTTTGCAGGGATTTTTGATAAATTGGACTATTTATTTTTCTGTGAAATATAAATGTAGATGACGCAGTAAAATCTGAAGTTATATCATTATGGTACAGAAATGTGCCACATTTGACATTTGTGGACATTTTGGAGACAGAGTTGAGGCTAGTAGCCTAGAAGATGTCAGTATCATACTTGATTATAATAATTTACTGCGGTTCATTAATCACGTGTGCATTCAATGTCAACAACTTAAAACTTTGTCTTGATTACATAATGTCAGAGGATTATTTCACGAATCATCTGCTCATTGAACTCATGAGGTTTTAAAATCAAGGAAGAAAGAAAAGTTACTGACTCAGCCAATGACAAAAGTCACCACGGAAATATACAGTATACAGTATAATGAGATGGAAAAAACAACACACATGCACAAACACACAATGACACCAAGGAAATGTTCGATTATAGTGCAGTTTTCGGTACGTTAAGGTAAAAATAGGCTATGGTCTTGAGATAAAGTTAAAATTATCCTGATACAAAAAAACCCCCCGGAAATACTTAAAAAGCAGTATTTATAAATCATCAAGTTCTATAAGATTTTAATATGACCAAAGAAATAAAGGTATATTCATATTAAATACAATTTTACCTTTTAAAATAATAAAAAGTCTTACATCTAAATTCTTATCAAGATTTATTAAACTGAAATGTAAAATACGAAGGTAACTGGAGTCACATTACTATGGCATTAAGAAAAATGTCTCACAATGGACATTCACGGACCCTGAAATCCAGAGGTGAGACCACATGCATGGGAGAAGTAATCGTCCATTATTTGGTTAGTCACACCCGTCGCGAATGCCCTTAAATTACATGTGTATAATTCTCATAGTCCAAAGAGGTAATATGTAATCAGGTCCGTTAGAATTTTATTTGAAAATATTATATAATCGTCCTTCACCAAATAATTCACAATAGTAAAGTAAACACTGAAGAAGTGCCGAAAGGTTAAACACATCTCGCAGTCCATGGAATAAAAAGACAATATCGTGTTCAAAGTCATATTCAGATGAATACATAATTGCTGTGTTTAAAAGAAAAAAGAGGAGTTACTGGCTCAGTTATGTGGCAGAAGTCACCATGGAGCTATACAATACATGAATATAAATAATATACTAGCACATATAACACACTACAAAAATATTTGATTGTAGTGTAATTACGATACCGACTTAGGACGGTCATTTAATGTGACAAAAGCCAAACAAATGGGGTGGTTAACCGGTTTACGGGCCCAACTTCACCGTAACAGCAGAACAATCAAAAGACGTAATTAAAGACAGATAAATATACAATTGTTGATCTAAAATCATCGACCCGCTGGTAACATTTATATCCATTTAAATTAATATTGAGGAAAAAGTATTCCCTAAAGCTTGACATAATCCACATTTTTGAACTTGCAAAGAACGGTTGAACTTAGTGCTATTTAGTACATTATTTCTCCTCTCGGGCACCTGGTATCACCTCCGAATTAATGTCCGCTGCAGTGCATTGATGTTAGTGCCATGGTCATTATCAAGATCTCAATATAAAGGATGTGGTATAAATATTTTTATTAATAATCAAAAGATCATTATAACCCTTATAATACGAAAAAAGTATTTTAAACAACAGTGTGTCACAGTCACGTCATTAATTTCTTAATATAGTGACAATAGTTACACAATATAAAAACAAGTCTATTGTAAACATTACAAACGGCTGACAGAGTATTAGCCCTGGAGACTTGACTCACAAGTTCTATTCAAAGTATATATTTATTAATGAACATACATTGGATCACATCCTTATAAGCATCAAATTAATTTCCTAGAATTATTATAAACTCACCTGTATTAAGCATTCAAATATCTTACATAACCTCCTCTCTGTGTTTTTTACAATTTATAGAAAATCAGAGTGAACTCAATAAGCACCTGCTATAGGTTACTACTTTTCCATTTTCCCTTTAGTTTTCGTTGAAAACTGTTTTGACTGTATTTAGAGTGGAGACAAATTCTCCAGCATAAGACGTGTGGAAACAAACAGGTGGCTATGAAATGTTATTGTGATATTCAGAAAACATACATACATTGTTCACCAACATCTGAAAATAGTTCAGGGACATGCAGGGGACAATCATTTTCAGTTTGGGTATCATCATGTACCCCCAAACTTACAGAACACGTAAGAGTAATTAATATAACATTCAGGAGAGGAAAATAAATTATAATACTGAATAGAAAGTAGGTATAGGTAGTGAACAAAGAAAGTAATGTAAACATATCAGAAATATAACAACGTGATTGAATATCGAGATGTATTACATAACAATCTCACAGATATAGTAAAGTGTGACGTCAAAACACCAATCGTCATGCCACATGTAGTTCGTTTCTGGGAATGCCGGATAATGAGGGTGAACAGCTAAATAGAAGCGTAAGCAGTGGTCCTTGTTGTCGTAGTTATTAGGCTCCGATACCCATGCGCCGGCATAAATGGCTCCCCATTTATTGAGGGCGTAGTCCGAAAACAACGTGCCGTCAGACCATACCCATACTCCTTCTGTAACAAGATCATTGCCTCCGATCCAAAATCCGTATCCAAGGTCATCTAAGGGTGTTAAAATTATATTTCAGGTTACAAAAATGGAAGAAGACATCGGACTCAATTTTGTTTAAAAAGTTGCAAAAAACTTTCAGATATTACAAGAACAAACACACATAAAAATAATAGATTATTATACAGTTGTGGTACCGACATTGGACGGTCAATTGACTCTTCCATTTACAGTCGAAATTTTGTTAAATTAGATGTCGTCATAATGCTTTAAACCTCGGTCATACCTCGGATAAACATTGAAAATGTATTGTGACGTCACGAAATTCGACAAATAATCCGCGAAATGGAAGGGTCAATTGGAACGACAAATCATTTTGTGTGTTTGATCGGTATTCGGGGCCAATTTACCACTCACCACAAAAGCAGTACAACCAAATAACATATTTCAACATTTCTGAATAATCGTCCATGTTGATAAGAGCAAGGACTGACAGGCTACAAAAGTAATAATCAAAGGGCTAAAATACTGAGCAGTAGTGAATAAGGAACATCCATTCTGCTAGGCAAAATAGAGATATAGTCTATCACACAACTATGGAAGAACCAGAGATGGGATCAGTTTCCACGGAGAAGAGATCTCCTGCTGACTGGTCATACGCACCATTATTATTATTGGGCTAGTCTTACTCGAGTCTTATGAGATAGTAACAGTGTTACCCTAGTCACAATCGATAATAAGTCATGATGAGTAAAAATATTTGTTATTGTATTATCACAGTATGAACAAAGTAAGAAGGACAAGAACCCAATAAGGAAGTCGATATGTCTGAAAATGATCTCTGATAAGCGCAAAGAATGCAAGGCAGGTTTTTTTTCAATGTTTTGGGAACATGGCCCATGGGACTGGAATTGGGAATTTCGCGCGTTTTTGGCTCAGTATTGGGAAATTTCCTAATGAAAAATTTCAAATATTTGTACATATCTACATATGAAAGATTTTATCGTTCTTAAAAAAGTTATATTTTGAAATACATATAATTAAATTATAAGAAATGACTAAACATTTTCTGTCTGTCGATGTATAGACAAAACTGATGCATAAAGTAAATATAATCCTGGAAGCGGATTATATAGTTTATGCATAGGTTTTTGTCTATACATCGATAGACAAAAATATTTTTCATTCATTTTTTAAATAATATACTTCCAACGTAAGACATCAAAATGCAATTCGAGATCGTATCCTCTATGGTACAGATACATTGGCCATCCGAATCATGAAACGATATTAAATATTACCGAGCGTTGGAGCTAAAGTTTTCCAGAATTGCCATCGTTGCTCAGTGTGCATCTTTAGCAGCATTCCGCCATCTTGCTGACAGGTAGCATTAGCATCTGGCCAGTTCTTTCGGGTCTTTACTACTTTGTAACACATATTTAAAGTCAAATCCAAAGTATAATTAGCTGATGACGGGCATGGTTCAGGTGTTACTGTTTCTTGCGTTGTTGGTTCTAGTGTTTCTGTTACTGAAAGAATAATAAGATATATACACACAGGAACTTAGATCTTAGATATACTTCCACAGCGATACCTACATATATCTCATGTTCTACCTCATATGTTGTTCTAAGATATAAGACTTTGTTATTTTGAATAAGTCACACATGTCTTAATATAGAAAGTGAACAAAAGACAGTCATCATTTATATGTTATACCAAGAAGAGAGTACCATGGTATGTCGGTTTAAGGCACTCCAACAGATCAGGGGTCTTAACTCGTTTTCAGACAGGAAAGGAACGGTTGATATTTGAATTAATTCCAAATCTTCTCAACATGAACAACGTGCTGTTCCTTGTTTTCTAGTATCATCTGTAAATGTTTAAATGTATGTTCTTTGATCGTAGTGGTTTTGTGATTAGTGAAAAGATGAACCGTGTACTCGTTAACCACAACGATTAAATGAAAATTATACTTCAGGAGACGCTCATTCCCCTAGGGCACCTGGTCTCACCTCTGAATTTCAAGGTTCTTAGAAAGCCCACCGTGGTACATTGTTGTTAGTGCCATAGTCATGTGACACCAGTTACTTTCGTATTTTACTTCAATGCCTCGTTACGAGCCATTACCACAAGAATAACGATCAACATCTTTGTGATGTCGTTTTTTGTGCTTATCGTTGTTAGCTCTGTATGTCTGTTGCGATTTTTGTCATACAGCTGAATAATGAAACATTTTAAATATAAGGTATATTAAAAATGATGGATGTCAGACTCTTACGACGCGTCATTATGACACTTGTGGACATATGGTATCGAAACCTCGTACGACAACGGTTCAATTTTAAGGGTTACACAGTCATATTGCAATTGTTAAGAGAAAAGAATGTTGGACGCTTGAAACCGAAAATTTGACCTTGGCAGAGCATTCACTCGATGCAGTTAGGAATCATTTAAGCATCAACATCTAAATTGACTATAAAACGATACCTCGGTATTCTGTTCCATTGGAATTACAGAGGGAAGTATCGAATGCGAAATGTCTTCCTATTGACACTGGGTCACATACGTAAAAAGGAACCACGTCGTTTCCATGATGGACAGATGATTCACTTTACTTTTATTTTGATGAAATAATCAGATAAAGAAAATAATAAGATAGGTATATGATATGACTGAGAGAGAACATAACTCCTTCAGACGTTTCTCGTACGACGTCTTCCATATTATCCCCGATCTTTTTAACATTACGTCTCCCGTATACTTACTCATGAAAATAAACTCCAAATAAGATATTATTATTGCTGTCTCTACAACTGAAATTTAAATTGATATCAAAATCCAGGACATTGAATCTTTATTGCACGAGGATTGGAAACAATATGTCTTCATTTACGATACTTCTTATCCGTCTGACCAATTATACCTGCACTACAATCTATCTCACAGTAGGTCCCACATCGTCCGGTAACACATTGACAGCTCCTGGTTTTAAACTGCCACTGACCCTGTCCATTGCAAGAAAAGACTGCGCTAGTTACCTGGATAAGGGTAAAAAAAACACAGCATAAAATAAGTAGATATATTATATATATAGACACAATACATAACTATATACTTACTCAGAATAGGTTTTATTTGTCTATTCGGGAAGCTCAGTTAAAGTTTGCAGAATGGGGTTCACCAGACAAACGCATCTGCTTCGAGTTTTATTTAATGCCATATCTTTTAAGGAGAAGAGATCGGAAACATTCTATATGTATTATGGGGTATTACTTTGGTTTTATCATACCCGATTCTAATGCTATTGTAAATATATGAATTTCAGCATTTGAATTCAAAAGAGAAGCAAACATAGTTGAAATATTTTTGATTATATTTTTACTTTACTCAATAATCATACAAAGCATCAAAAAACAAGATTTCAAGGAGTTCAACAATGCATGTATCAAATACATGTAAGCTAAGTGTATAGAATGTTTCACAGCCAGGTAACATTAGGACAGAAGTTAAGTAACTCTTCAGTCATTTTACCTGTGAAGGGGACCACACCGCATAAGCAATGGATATACCAATATAATTACTCTACTTAGAGAAACTTTTCTTCTCGATTACGATTCTAGTTTTTGAAAGGTTTTTCATTTAAAGCTACATTCATCATATTGGTGCAGTGTTTAATAAATATAGAACATATATACCTTTGAATTTTGTGCACCAGATGCGCATTTCGACATCATATGTCTCTTTAGTGATGCTCGTGGCCGAATGGTTAGAATTCTCATATCATATAAATAGTATTGAAACCAAAATGACCCAAAATGTTAACCAAAGAACCAATCTAAGGACAGAGCTATGTATAAGGGAGATACTCCTTAGTTTAGAGTGATTTACATAATTTCATGACGGAAACTTTTAGGTATATATTTCAAGTCAGTACAAAAGCACTGAGAAGTAATACTTTGTTACGTCTCTTTGGTTTGGGTTTATTACACGTATTGAATATTACCTGTAAATCACTCCTATCAGGCACTTTCTCCCATCCTTATTTTTCATGGTCTTTAAACAGCAACTTCAGAATGTTTACATATTCACAATAAGATCACAAGTGTTGCGTTAACATGACACATTTTAATAATATCTACATAGTTATTAATAACTAGTGCCAGGAGATGATATGTCAACCCCCCCCCCCCCCCCCCCCCCCCCCCCCAAGTGAATGATATCAGGCGCCACAGGAGGACATATTGTATCTACGTGATCGGTGACTACAATGTTTCTTCTGGTTTCTGTCAATTTACTGACAAACATGCATGACTGATATAATCACTTATACTACTACAGTTATCATTGCATCTATTTGGAGTAAATTGATCAGAAGGTTTATCCATTGATTGATCATAAAGTTTGACTGTCGATAAAGTTTATTTTTGATCTATGACCTGAAAGTTTTGTTCGGAAACTTTCTTTTGACTCTTCGACCCCACGGAGTTAGCATTCTATTCCGTTATGAAACAGATTAAAAAAGTGAAATCAGATGAGGAGTTTTAAAAGAATTCGAAAAATAAGCTGCTAGACAAAAAGAAAAAAACTTGAAAGAAATTGAATATCTTGGATGCACATAAGGTTGCATAGGTATAAAAAAATGCAAAAGCACGTTACTTAAAATGACCGTCTTAAGTCGGTGTTTCTGCCGCATTACATTTGACTTTTCATGTGATGTCTTTATTGTTTTGTCTTTGATTACTTTTGTCATACAACTGAGTCAGATATATTTATGCTTTCTTTTATTTGCAAAATCGACTTAAATGAAAAGGCAATTAATTTTTTTTCTTATGAGTTGCGTTGATCAGTTCAATGCAAAAATCTTTTTAATTTCTTCAGCTGAATTTTGGATACGGCATATCTTTATTTATCGCTAAAAATGTACAATATTTATAATAATTCCACCGATAAAGCTATTTGTTAGCACAGTTGTATTAAAATTATATCAAAATATTAAATTGTTGCATAACTATGTTATATATTTGACTACAAGGAATATAATATTTTAATGTCTAGTTTCTTCTAAATATTTACAGAAATTTCCAAAAATAATTTTAATTAAATTTTATTGACAACATCCTTTGTACACAATTTATTTCACTCGTCTCAACTTTTAAATAATCACTCTTGTGCACGCTTCTATTCTACGAAAATTGTGCTCTACCAACAAGTTATTGTAGTAGTATTTCATTTAAAACTTTGAGAAACTTACAATTATAATATGTTTCCATTGGATATTAAAATTGAAAATTGAACCGAGGTATTACCAATTTACATTAAAGGCATTCAGAAATTATATCATATTTCCATTTCACTCAGCACGAGTTTTTGCATGTGTTTTATTTAATGATTTATTCAGTCAGCTATTGTTATATTTATAAAAACACCTACAAATTATCTTTCATGGTAAATATTTTATATGTACCCTCTTTATAAATGCTGCTTGCTTGGTTGCTCACACTTTTACGTCAATCCACGATTATTTTACGTATAGGTGACGGCATCTGCCTGATACATTGCATAGAAATTTATACCCAAGGCAGTGATGAATTTTTAAGTTTCATTCGAAAGACAGGGCACTGGTGTACCCAATGCAGAAATTGAGCATCTCACCCATTCTGTCACATCGACATTCTTGTAAATGTAAAGGAAAACCAAACAAACAAAAAATGTGATATTCAGCAAGTTTTTTACTAAATCGTTTGAGATGCTTTATTGTCGTCGATCCAGACTTTGTATGTCTGTATAGCAACATTGAGTAACAACAAGAATTTTATTTGTTTGCTTGGTACTTGTTTTAGATGTATTGCTTAGACAGTTCGATCCGTGCAGGAAATTGACTGATCGTCAAAACCCGCACGTTTTGGCACACTTTTTCAGTATGAAGTCATGAATAAAAGACCCATCAAACATTAATTTGACTGTGGTAACACATTGAAACTACGTAATGTGCGTGGTTAAAGGGGGACTTGGCGATCCCTTAATTCACCGCAGGCAATAAGTAACATTCTACATGTAAACGTCTGCTGTGAAACGGGACCTCAAATTTTATGGCGTCATCCCAAAGGATTCCGACGAGACATCGGTAGGTACCGGATCAAAACACCCTATCGCCTGAGCTACAATCCTCGTACAGCCTATAAGAGACTTTCTTATAAAGTCATATCATTTCTTAAGTGATAAAAGTAAACCTTTTTACCTGCCCGTAAGTCACACATTCTTGTCCAGATATATTAAGAGTTTGAAATTCGGATATTTCGCGTAGCAAATAGCAGGTAGCACTATTCCCATCACAAACGGTGAACGTGGTACAATTGCTGTTCGAGTCACACTGGAGCCCGCAGTATGTATTGACTTCTGAAGAAAAAAAGTGGTCTGGCACACTTAAGTCTGCTATTTTGTTATTTATATTCATAAGGTCTACTTCAGCATGGCGCAGTTTAATTTCAAACATACTTTCACTGTAAGTATGACTTGATACGAATTTTATCATAAGTGCAAGTCCAACATAAATCCGATACATGTTATAATTATATAAATCAGTGTATATTTTATCGTTAATGTGTAAATAAACAGTTTATATGTGGGAAATACTGTTCACCACCATTTCTCTATTAGCGGCCTAGAACAGTATCCATCAGTTAATAAACATGTTTGAATCGATAATATGCTAAATTACTGATTTTGCACCATATAGAGGAAAACGTCGATTGGCCAATACGAAGGCATCATGTGGCGAATACAAGCAGAGAATGTATCTACGTTCTTTTTTAGTATAGTTTATTTTCGATGATTATTTATTTATTTGCCGCGACGCGATTCTGAAACTGTAGGATCTCATATATATCGGATAAAGGATCAGATATATATATATGAACATGTAAGAACAGCATTATTTTTGAAACGAAAAATTTTGAGTAATTGTAGAAAGGCATCATTTTTTGCAAAGACAATGTCTCTTATACAATGTATAACCTGATGATAGACAAATTCTCTTACAATGTATAACCTGATGATAGACAAATTCTCTTACAATGTATAACCTGATAATAGACAAAACTTCTTTGTCATTATAGTAAAATAGCAACAGAAAATTAGAAAAATGGGATGAAGACCTAAGCGACAAATTCTAGCAAACATAAGACCTGTTATACTTGACGTTGATATTTTCGTTGCAACACACACACACACACATACACACACAATGTTTGTGTATGACGATATGCAGTAGCATTTTTACATTAGCCAAGGCATAAAATCACAGAAGATGCTTCCGCTAGAAAATGCCCCTAGAAAATGCCCAGGTTAGATCTCTACCAGAGTGTGTACCAGGCCTTAGTCGGGGAATGCAGACAGGTTAGGACCCCATTCCACACTTGTCTTAATGGATGGTAATAGATAATGAATGAATAATGGTATATATATATATATATATATATATATATATATATATATATATATATATATATATATATATATATATATATCAGTAAATAAGAAAATAAACAATCAAATCAGGAAATTAAAAGGAAATAATCCTTACCTCTTACTTATTTGTCTTTAAATAACTTTCCATGTTATTACTCACCAAAATTCTAACAGAAATCAAACATGGTCTTCAGACATACTGCTCTACTGCTTACTCGATAAGTGGAATATATCAGATGTGGATCCTAAAAAATTCCAAGGAACTTCTAGAACACTTAAAATCTCCTATTTTCAATAATGTCACTAAATCAAATCTTTTGACTTTTCGACTCTTTATACAACAATTCCTCATCAAAAATTAAAGAACAGAATAACATAAATTATTCAAAACGCCTTCTTTAACAAACAAAAAAAAAAAAAAACAAAAAAAAAAAAAAAAAAAAGAATTCGCAGGTATACATATATATCTCGTTTTAGGCCACAACAACACATATTTTGTAAAGGAACACTCTGATTCCAGCAGCAAGTATGCAGAAATTAGATATTAGAATTTCTTATAGATAATATTTTTGTGATATTAGTTGGAAAAGTTTTCCAACAGATTGTTGGCATTCCTATTGGTACTAATTGCGCGCCTTTTCTAGCTGACATATTTTTGTACTCGTACGAAGCAGAATTCATACAGTCTCTGCTCTCTAAAGGCAATAAACAATTAGCATCTCGGTAAACTTTACGTAAGATACATCGATGACGTTTTGTCGATTAAAAGAAAAAAGAGGAGTTACTGGCTCAGTTATGTGGCAGAAGTCACCATGGAGCTATACAATACATGGATATAAATAATGTACTAATAAATATAACATATTACAAAAATATTTGATTGTAGTGCAATTACGATACCGACTTAGGACGGTCATTTAATTTGACTAAAGCCAAATAAATGGTGTGGTTAACCGGTTTACGGGCCCACCTTCCCACTCACCGTAACAGCAGAACAATCAAATACGAAATAAATGAATGGAAATAAAACAATGTCATCTTCTTCATTTGCTTCAACTTTTATTTGAAGTTAAACCATCTTGCACCGATAAAAGTTATGTTTCATTGTCAGCTTAAATAGCATAGAACTTGTTAACAATATGTTAAGTAAAAACGTCTCAAAACGAACGTGTCATAAATAGTTTTGGCAATGACAAACCTTATTTCAAACAGATTTTTGGCGGCAAGAGGGTTAAACATCTTTTGACGCTTAAAGTTCGTATAACATTAACATAATCTGTATAACAAGTGCTTAAAATGTATTTAATGCTTTAACTTAGTAATAAATAAACTGTCAGCAGAATGTGTGCGGCGTATTTACGAATTTTAGTCTAAAGCATCAACCTCATTCTGGCTGATGTATTTTCCATACTAACACATGCATTGATTTCCTTCAACAACAATGCTGGCAATGAAATGTGTGATAACTCCCCCCCCTCTCCCGCCTTCCCCAATTATAAAACAAAATAAAGAAGATAAATTTAATTTAGGTAGAGAGAATTTTTCGGTGACAAAGGGATATTATATCCACAACACCACGCCTAACACCCCCCTGGGCCGACAAAAAAATCAAACAAACAAAAACAAAAACGATCAATACATTTTCATCTACATCTACATGCTATAGCAGATTATACATCTAAAATCGAAAATCCGATTTCTGTATTTTAAACGTTAAGTGCCGTTTTTGCTTTGAAGTTTATTTACATTTACATTTTCATTGTGAACTTGGCAAGTGACGGATGTCTTCCGGGTTTATCTTTTATTATGTGATGGTTCATCGAGATATAGTCAATCAAAAGTCTTTTATTCTAAAACGCGACGATCTAAGCCCTTCTTATAACTCACATGAAACACAAAGAATTGAAAACTTAACGTAATGGCAAAGTAAGGAATAAAAGATAAATAAAATTGATTAAAGTTAAGCTTTCTTTCACACCAGAATGCCTGTTTAAAATCGATGTACTTTCAACAGGTATTCCGAGGTACCCGCTCATTTTCTCCCTACCACGAAAATATTTGTATATTTGTAGAACTCACCATAGAAAAATGCATAATCCCAAAAGTAATAATTAGTATATTTACATTTATATATATGAGCAATATGTGTGTGAAGAATATACACGTAGGTACCAACGCCCCCCCCCCTCCCTCTCCCTCCATTTAGTGTTCAGTACAGATGGAAGAGACATCCGTTGTACTGAAAAGCGGCTGGTGTACAGTGAAATCGGAAATGACATGCGGTGCACAGTAGAGGTATACAACACATTTGTTTACAGTTTTGGTGATAATTACCATTTTGTTGAACAGTATAGGTGGAAAAGGCATTTCGTTACAGTATAGTAAGAAACAATTTGTGTACGGGATATGCGGAAAAGACAATTGGTATATTTATAGGTAAAAAAGTAATAAATACATCCGGTGCACAATATAGGAGGATAGGATGAAAAGACATTTCGTTAACAGCCCGAGTATAGTCAGAAACGACAATTAGTATACAATATAGGCGGGAAAAAAGTTTCGCGCGGCATAGATGGAAAAGACAATCGGGATACAGAACAGGCAGAAAAAATGGTCTACAGAAATAACGAATAAGACATTTGGTGTAGATTATAGAGAACAGAGGATATTCAATTTGTGGAAAAGATAGAAGACATTCAATCTGATTTACCCTATAGACCAATTCAGTTCGGTGAACAGTACAGACGGAGAGCGTAGAAGACATTTTATGTACAATATAGCTGAAAGCGACATTGCTTTGGTTTATGACATCCATAGAACAAATATTTGATATTCAGTATAAACGGGTAATGTACTTTATTTGCAGAAAAAAGAGGGCATTTGGTGTACAATAAAGCTTTTGGTGTACAGTATAGACGAAGACATTAATGTATACAATAAGGGCAAAAAAGACATTTGGTGTGAAGTATGAACTAACAAAAAATGAAATAAAATAAAATAAAAAAAAAAACAAGACAAAAACGTAAGAAATAAAAAACCAAACAAATAAACACAAACGCAAAACTTAAAATGAAATTGTTATAAGAGATCGAAGTAAGAACTTAAGAAATTATACACATCACATATTCTACATCCTTTTTTAATTACGGAAACACATATTGATGAGTTTTCTAAATCCACGGTTAAAATTTATTATAAATTGATGGCCCAGCTAAGTCAATTGTAAATTCTTCCTAACTTTGTCGATTTTCTGCCATGCACCAACATAATTATAAATGGTTATTCTTTGACCTTGTTTACACACTACAAGATAATATTTAATCGCAAAACTATTTACATATATATCATATAAATTATTATGAGAGAATTGTAGTTGATATGACAGGAAGCACCTTACATTATTCATGCTTGCTGGAAGAGGGGCATAAATGTTTTGAGACTGGAACAAAACATCGTCTTTTCTCCGATGCGTAAAACAGATTATCTCCTACAAAGTTTTTCCCTCTGGATAAATTGGGTCTAGTGTAGATTCCTCTTTTCGTCGGAAATACGGGCTAAACATATAAATATCCATCAAGAAACAAAAAACAAAACAAAAAAAACCAAAAAAAAAAAACAAGAGGCCCAAGTGGGCCTATATCGCTCACCTGAGTACCTAGATTATCAGTCATGCATGAAGGAGAATTCATTTATTTTTGCATTAATGTGACTAAGTCAACACAGATGTTGAAAATATGTCAAATTTTATTTCAGGCTAGAATAAAAAACAACACTTTTTTGCACATCCATTCAGGTGATTTTGATATTAAGCATTTCCTTTGTCTCTGCAAGAAGTCATTCAGGGCAACAAGTTAGTCATTTTCTTTAGGTGGGGCCTTTTGTTGACTGATTTCAAGTCTGGGTCATGAACAACAATTGTTTCAAATATTGTCCAGATCTAACTTAAAATTGCCTAATTTCATATGTTGAGTGTTGAGAAACATTTTAAAACTTATTTAGATGTGTAAAGAAATGAAAAAAAAATTTTGACTACAGCTGGATTTGAACCGCTACTCTCCATATTTCAATTACCAAGTGGTATATGTACTATTGTGAGAACTGCTTTTTAGACATGGTGGCATTATCTGTTAACCAATTTGGATGAAATTTACCAAATTGATAGAGGACTTTTAGTACTTCATGTATTCCATGTTTCATTAAAATCTTTCATGTGGTATAACAGCAGAAGTGAAAAATGTGATTGAATTGTTCCTATACACCCTCATTTGGAAGTCTTAAAAAATTCATAGAAAATCCAAAAATTGAGATATTGACAAAATTCTTTCAAAGTAACAATCCTTACCATAATTATGATCACAATAGTCCATAAGAAATCATCATTATCAATTAACTAGGAAATATGACACTTTTTTCTGCATTGAATCACCAAGTCCAAAGAAATGTCGAAAAAAATTCTAAAATTTGATTTTGGAAGGGAACCAAAATGACAATACATCTTCACTCATCCCTCTAGATCATTTCTATGCATTCTGTTTGTCTCTGTATACAGCCCGTATGAAAAAGAATATTGTTAAACGAGGGAACTCTTTTGTGACCTACTCTTGACTATGGTGGCGCCACCTGTAAAGAGGTCTGGACGAAAACAACAGAATTTGAAGAGGATCATAAGTGACTTATTTCTACCAAGATTTATTAAAATCCCTCAAACAGTTTTGTAGAAAAAGTTGAAAATGTGAAAAATGGCCAAAACACCCCCCCCCCCCTTTTTTTTTTTGGAAGTCTTAAACGTAAAATTCCTAATTTCATATGTTGAGTGTTGAGAAACATCTAAAAACTTATTTAGATGTGTAAAAAAAAAATAAATTTTTTTGACCACAGCTGGATTTGAACCGCTACTCTCCATATTTCAATTACCAAGTGGTATATGTACCATTGTGAGACCTACTTTTAGACATGGTGGCATTATCTGTTAACCAATTTGGATGATCCGCACAAAAAACAAAACCTTTGAAAAGGACTATGAGTACTTGCATCCTACCCAGTTTTATCATAATCCTTCAAGTTGTTCTGTAGATCAAGTTGAAGATATGAAAAATTGTCCCCCCCCCCCCCCTTTTCTTGGAAGTCTTAAAAAATTCATAAAAAATTCAAAAATCGAGACATTGAAAAAATTCCTTCGCACCAGCATTCCTTACCATAGAAATGATTAAATGAAACCAAATGAATGCATCAATGTTTACTAAAAGAAAATAATAACTCTTTAATGCATTAAAATAACAAAGTCCAAAATAAAAATGAAAAAACGTCAAAAATTTGATTTCGGAATGGAACCAAAAATATCAACACTTCTTCCCATATGCCTCTAAATCATTCCTATGCAGTCGGTTTGTCGCTGTATGCACCCGATCTGAATAAGAAGTTTGTCAAAGGAGGGTACCCTCTGTGACCTACTTTTGTCTGTGGTGGTGCCACCTGTTCATGGATCCTGACAAAAATGACCACATTTGTCGGGGACCTTGAGTATTTGATGCATGCCAAGTTTCACTGAATTCCAGCAAGTGGTTCCGAAGAAAAAGTTCAAACTGTGAAATGTTTACACCAATTATCCCCCCCCCCTTTTTCTTGAAAGTCTTAAAAAATTCATAAAAAATCCAAAACATAAAATATTGAAAAATTTTCTTCGCAGTAGTATTTCTTACCATCAAAATGATCAAATTAAACCAAATTAATGCATCAATGTTTACTTAAAGAAAAAAATACCTCTTTTCTGCATTAAAACTACCAAGTACAAAAAAACGTCAAAAAAACGTCAAAAATTTGATTTCGGAACGGAACCAAAAATAACAACACTTCTTCACACATCCCTCTAGATCATTCCTATGCATTCGGTTTGTCTCTGTATGCCCCCGGTCTGAAGAAGAAGTTTGTCAAAGGAGGGTACCCTCTTTGACCTACTTTTGCCTGTGGTGGCGCCACCTGTTGATGAATCCGGACGAAAAACAACAACACTTGTAGGGGACCATGAGTACTACATGCTTATCAAGTTTCATCAAATTCTGTTCAGTGGTTCTGGAGAAGAAGTCGAAAATGTGAAAAGTTAACGACGGACGACGGACGACGGACGACGGACGGACGACGGACGACGGACGACGGACGGTGATTGATCACAATAGCTCACTTGAGCCTTTGGCTCAGGTGAGCTAAAAAACAAAAAAACAAAAAAAAAAAAAAAAAAAAAAAAAAAAAAGAAAAGAAAGAAAGATTGAAAGAAAGAAAGTAAATTGCCGTCTTTCCCGCTTTTAGAAAGTCTCCGTCTTTACTTTTATGTTATTTTGCACGACAGGTATACAGATCAGTGAGTGAATGCACATTCGTGTAGGCCTACATGTCTTTTGTAACTTAAGAAATAGACATTTGGTGTATGATATCAATAGAAAATACATTTGAAATGCAAGTATAGACGGATTATACATTCTATGTACAATAGAAATAGGACATTTGGTGTACAATAAAGACCTTAGAGAAGTATTTGGCAGTCTGTATAAACTGAGAATAGATCTTCTTTTCGTGTACAGTGCAGGCGACAACAACATAGATGACAGAAACGAATACATCTTAGAGTTCAGTAGAAATGGAAAAAGTGAAAAAGGTTTATGATGTATAGTATATGATGGCAAAAGGGTGTATTGGTGTATAGCATAAATTAACCAAAATAAAAATTGAGAAAAATACAAAACATACAAAGAAAAAACACACAAGCAAACAAACAGAAACAAAAAGTAGTAAAGAACATAACAAAAACTATCTTCTCAGAGATGCAGAGACCGAAATAAGACTTTTACAATTGATACACATTATTCCATATTAACATCCTTTTTCAAACTACGGAAACACGTATTGATGAGTTTTCTTAATACATGGTTAAAATTTGTTATAAATTGATGGCCCAGCTAAGTCAAATGCAATTTCTTCCCCACTTCGTCGATTTTCTGCCATGCACCAAAATAATTATTAATCGTTATTTTTTATTCTTTCTTTTTTTTTTTGACATTGTTTACACACTACATGAAGTACAGGCAAGATAATATTTAATCGGAAAACTATTTACATATATAGTATATAAATTATTTTGAGAGAAGTGCAGTTGAGATGCCAGGAAGCACTTTACATTTTTCTTGCTTTTAGGAAGAGGGTATAACTGTTTTGAGACCAGAATAAAACATTCTCCATTTTCACGGTGTTACAACATAGATTCTCTCCCGCAAAGTTTTCTTTCCGGATAAATTGGGCCTAGTGTAGATTTCTTTTTCTCTCTGACATACGGGCTATACATATAAATATCCATCAAGAAATTCAGCCCCCCCCCCCCTTCTCCCCAAATGCCATCTTTACCGCTTATAGAAATTAACCCTCTTTAATTTTATGTTATATTGTACGAGACATATATAGATCCCTGAATACATTCATTTCTTTTGAAGAAGTCGATAATGTCTTGTTTTGGTCACATTCGTGTATTTGTAGACCGCTCAAGTAAAAATTGAGCAAAAATGTTGTAAAATA
This sequence comes from Pteria penguin, assembly GCA_035048485.1. NCBI lineage: Eukaryota > Metazoa > Mollusca > Bivalvia > Pterioida > Pteriidae > Pteria > Pteria penguin. Next base: position 16,694,717 of record CM068592.1, read on the forward strand.
TTTGCTAGTAGACATGTACAATGGCAAAGTTACGAACTTGCAATTGTGTTGAGTGTTTATCCTGTTTTTTCCTTACATATTCCAACTTAATTCTTATTTTTTTTTTATACATTAACATTATTTTAAAAGCAAATCATATTAGCATTTATGATAAACGGCAATTTTGGAGTTTTTGTCAGAAGTCTTCTGTCTTTTCTGTCTATATATTGTATAGCTCCATGGTGACCTCTGCCACATAACTGAACCAGTAACTCCTCTTTTTTCTTTCCTATTTCAAATTTAACCATCATATGGTTTTAATATTTCTCAGTTGGCTCGATTTTCTATTAAAAAAACCGCAATAAAGTTTAGATTTTTATATATTTATACCCTTTATATTTTAATCTTCATATTACTTTTAAACTTTTTTCACATCTTTACAGATAATATAAACTTTAAAGAATGTTCTTGAAAATTGTTTAAATCCTATTAAGATTCATTCGTTATTGACTTATTCTCTAATCGAAATAAGTATCACTCTCATCCCAATATCTGCTGTGATCTTATATTACAAATCTCATCGTGTTCAAAAACTGTATAGCCTTATTCGCCGATTTACATCTTTTGAGAGCCAATGTATATTTGCTATTCAATAGAAAAAAGGGAAATAATAAATATTGGTTTGTAAATTTCGGCATCTTGAAATCCAGACAAAAAAAGAAGAAAAAAGTCTATGCGAGGTCCATTTTTCCAAAGTGATAAAAGTACGACATTTTACAAGGTAAAACTCTTTGCTTGAGTAGATTTTCCCTCGGCAGATTTATGCTAAGTACATATTTTCAGGAGGGGAAAGGTAGGGATGGGGGTTGGTGCAAGTGAAGGAATTTCTCTCACACTCTTTTTAGTGAAGAATTAAGATCACAATTATGCGAAATCACGTTTGAGATTCACATTACGTAAATTTTACGGTCGCTTTAAGACGTACCTTCTTTGCGCTTATCAGAAATCGTTGTCCGAAATATTGACTTCCATATTTGATTGAAATCTTTGGTAAAGCGTTTGTATACTGTGGTAATACAACATCACATCATTTTACTGATCATGACTTTTTCCCGATTGTGACTACGGTAATATCATTACCACCTCATATACCTACGAGTTATACTCGCTCAAATATTAGTATGGCACAGCGGCGCAGGGGATGCTTATTCCTCCATTGCACCTAGTCCCATCCCTAGTTTTTCCGGGGGAATTGAATGATATCTATTTTATTATTTTGTTTGTGTGGAATGTTGGAAGGTTAACCCTTAAACCCGTTTACTACGACAATTTAGTAACACTTTTCAGTTGATTATTACGTCCTACGTTTGAACAGCACCTGCATTGTAATAAAATATTTATGCAACGTGCGATTTTTATTCTCTTTCCCATGTTTATTTATGGTGATATTTTTTCGATACAATTGCTGCATCAGGTCTTTTATTCATTCCTTTTCTTTGAAAATAAAAACAAAGTTTGTAAAAGCGTAAACATGTACAGTGATAGGAAAATAGATGTCCGATATGGAACTTTGTGATGTTAGAGAGCCACCTCTCATGATGATGATGATGATGATGATGATGATGATGATGACGACGACGACGACGGCGTAGATGATGTGATGATGACGATGATGATGATGATGATGATGATGATGATGATGATGATGACGACGACGACGGCGTAGATGATGCGATGATGATGATGATGATGATGATGATGACGACGACGACGACGACAACGGCGTATATGATGATGATGATGATGATGATGATGATGATAACACTAATAATAAAACCACAACCATAGAAAGGAATAAGTATCAATAAAAGTATTTTGTTTGTTGATAGTTTCAAATAAATTCCAAAACAAACAAACAAAAAATAGACAAAACAAACAATAATAATAATAAAAAAAAGCCCAAAAAAGAGGGATGTAACTGGAATCTGCATATACATATTTTATTTTGAGCCAGCAAAAATCAATCATCATTTGAAACCGCAATTTGAGAAAATTATCAATAAACATTGGGAAGTGGTTCTTATTCATTGTGTATTTCATAAATATTATCAATGAAATAACATTGAAATTAAAATACTTATCAGGAAACTGTTGAAACGCTGCTAGGGTCTTTTCCTATTTCTTTTTTATCTAAAGATCGTTTTTAAAATGATAAATACTTAGTAGCTTTATTCTTGGAATATTTGAAAACCAATGAACGTTTTAGAAATAACTATTAAGCTTGATGTATTATCGATTGTCTTTGGTGAATGCTATTAAAACGCAGTGTTTGATGTAGATGTATGCAGGAAAAAATACGGCGGTGAGTGCGATTTTCACTAGAGTTATTGACTGTTTCGTATCAGTCTGAAGCTATTGAGATTCAAGCATGCTGTTGAGTGTTTTCATAGTAATCATGCAGTGTGGTAGAAGTCTACAAATGTGAGTTCAGTGCTCGAATCCTCTCAAGTAGAATGCATATTGTCAATCTCCCATTCATATTAAAATACTCTATAAATGATTGTGAATCCTGACTATGCAACATTCGAAGACTAAAAGAATAATTATTCATGTACAAAATGATAATTTTAATTTGAAATTTATTAATTTATTTACTTGTTTTTATCATGCCCAGTGGACGAAGCGGCGAGCATGAAATATGACTTAGGTCCCTTTGTTATACATCTATTGCTTGCTGTCTGTATTCCACATTGACACAAATCAGTGTCAGGATGGTGGGACTTTGATGTGGGTTTTCTCTGTTACCAGAAATGAAGATAGTTTTAAGGTCGAAAAGAAAATTTTAATATTTGAATTCGCTGAACTGAATTTTATTTGTTTTCAAAAAAAAAGTTTGTTTCTTGATATATATCACCCCCAAATTATTTCGTTCCATATATATAGTATAGTTTATTGATCAAATGCAGTACTTTACATGTATATAAATCTTTATATTCTTGAAAGATAGTAGGCAAAAATATAGTAAAGTCAAAGCCACAGTATCAGCATATTTACATCAAACAAAAGAGAGATTAATTGGTTCTAATTGTTAAATACGTCACTCCACGATTATTTCACGTATGTGGTGGCGGAACCTGCCTGATGCATTGCATTGAAGTTTTTTTTTTAGCTTTGCAACTGATCCACCCCCAAGCAGTGAGGGATCTCGGTTTTGCTGTCTCGTCCGAGAGACGGGATACCGGTGTGTCCATGAGGGGAGTCGAACCCGGAACCCATTGGTCAACTAGGCCAAAAAAGTTTTACTGTGACGATATTTCGACTTCTGTAAAATACCTATCCGAAGATCTTTCACGTGCTTGTCTACCAAGATAGGACACCGCATCCTCGGTTCCTCCAGCAGCGCAAATACCATGGGGAACCGAGGATGAGGACACCGACTCTGGGTCTTAAAAACGCTTTGGGTTTGGTCATAAAGGCTTCACATTTATGATTCAGTATCCTAATCTCCGGTCCCGCGGTAGATACAAGCGGATGTCTTTTGGTGATATATTTCTACATGTAGATACATTACCGAGATAGTAAGAGTTTAAAAAGAGGTAAATGTTGTTAGAGACTTATCACCTAAAAACGTTTGATGGAAATTGATTGGACTGTTCCTTCTCTAAAGTCATTTAAGCAATCTGTAGCGGATCCAGGATTTCCGAAAGGGGGATACATGTGTATTATTCAAACTTCTCAGTCATTTTGGTGCCAAATCTGCCCGTTTTTTACTTGTAAATATGTTGCAAAAAGGGAGGGGGCAAGTGGCCTGCCCCCTCTAAATCCGCCACTGGCAAGTATATTTCTGTTATCTTTTATATTCACAATTTTGTTTTAGAGTAAAGTTTCATCATTATGCCAATATATGTAAATAAACTTTTAATAGAAAATGTTATCTATTTCCGTTGGTGAAAGTGTACATTGAATTTTTCATCAGATATAATTTAAAAGTTATTGTATGATCCTTACATAGTGGCCACCACCTTCTTGTGTCTAAGAAGAGTTGAGGACGAATGTGAAGTGCGTATTTATGTGTCTCTGGGTTTAGTAACGTGTATGTGTTATCCGGATAATGCATACACATGTTTGGTTCTCACTTCCGGTGTCCGGATTGTCCAAGGTGAATGTTGTCTTATTATTTTTATCTTTAAAATACAAACGTCATAACATTTTTGCATGTTCTTAATATCATAAACGAAAGTATTACATGCAACGAAATCCAATTATTTAAAAGTGTTTTGCATTACTTTATATCTGTTACTTAATAGTCCGTGCCAGTGTTTCCTCTGACTAGCGACTGTATTAATTATTATATCAATGAAGATGCTATGAATCTAAATGTTATCGGAATATAAGTATGAAATTATTTTAATGTATGAAAATATTGAGTTTTGTGTTTATATTAAACAACAAGTTTATTTCTCATTGATTGCCACAAGTACTGCTAGTACAGTGTTGCTCACTTTTAAAGTTGTGTAACCATTAACTAGGGTCAGTAGGGATGTAACCTCATACCGTGATACGATAAATCATAATACGTAGACAATGCAATGATAGAATACAAGAAGAAGCTCAAACAATACAATGATGATACTGATATTCCCTTCTTTTTGAAAATTGGTAAAAGTTATAAAGCAACATAAGCTGTAACTTCGGGTACTAGTTAAAAATTACTGAAAATATGGACATTTACCGAAAACACAGGATGAAGTGCCGAAAACATGCATATATACAATGTATAACAAAAATACGCATCATGATACGGTATAGACATATATAAACACTTGTTTAACTTGTAGTTATTCCCTGTTTGCCACAAATGGCAATTAATTGATTGCCAAATGCCCGACATCACACATTTTGGCACACTTGTTCATTATGACGTCACAAATAAATAGCCCGTCAAACATGAATTTAGCTATGACGTCACAATGGAACTACGAAATGGGCGTGGTTAAAGTTGGATCCGGCGATCCCTCAATTATAATAAACATATGCAAAAACAAATGTGCACCATTATTGTATGGCAGGTGCTACTTAACACCAAACTCTTACTGAACTTTTGTTTTTCTTTGTGTTCTAAGGGGGAAATGTTGGTATGTGAGTGTATGTTGTAGTTAGTATATATCATATTTACCCAAATATCACTTTGAATTCTCTTGTATATTTGACCCTTACTTTTGGTATTATTGACGAAAAACTACGGTCCATAGAATTACAGAAATCACCGAAATCCCCGTGTATTTACAGAAATCCCCGCAAAAAAACACAGAAATCCCCATTACTTTATCAAAAATCACCGATATGTAAATAGATAGGACCATCATTCACCCTTATAGCAAGTTTCAGATATATTAAACAACAATTGATAGACTTATAACCATTTTATTTTTTTTAATTTTAAATGATCCACTACTGGCGGCCATATTGGATTGGAAGTATACATAACAGTGCAGGGTTCTCAATAAGTTTAGAAGTAGCAGGTGACTTTAAAGAAAGTAGGAGGCGACATATGCGAGCGCCGAAGGCGCGAGCCCAGCTAGGGGGTCCGGGGGCATGCCCCCTGGAAAATTTTGAAATTTGGAAGGCACTAGGAGGCATTTCCTGGCTTTTGGGCACTAAAATATGACATTAGAATAATCAGTAAAATGTCAGCAAATTGTGCTGTTTAAAGTGATAATATATAAATTTTGTCTTGGGTATGAGAGTTTGGTGGTAACCATTTTACCCAATCACTTGGATGATTCATCTGTAAGTTGGCACAAGAAGTTCGCAGAATAGACATATATAGAATATTTGCTGAGTAAATGCAGTAAGTGGAGCGCCCAATGTATAAACCATGTTAGTACATTCAACTCAACTGGTATTAGTTTTATAACAGCAATTAATTTAAATTAAAGTCAACCTGTATTAGTTGTATAACAGTAATTAATTTAACTAGATGCATCTTTCAACAAATAAGACACGTAATCTGACCTACCAAGCCTTGGTCGCTTGGCAAAGTATCCTGTTATTTTCTTCATTATTATTATTTCTACTTTTGTTTTTAAAACACGCACGTGTTACAGTATGGGATCGGGATTAAACGTAAATAAGGTTCGTGACATGGGGGCCCAGTGACGTGTGTTGTAATTTCGGCTGAAACTCGCTGAATATATTTCTCCGACCATGGCATCTGTGTTTCATTAAAGTAAATCCATGATATAGTACAACTTTTTTTTACTTTGCTATAGAAAGTAGGCGGCGATTTTGCCCGAAGTAGCAGGTGGGAAATCGCCGGTCGCTGGCTCGAAATGAGAACCCTGACAGTGTCAGAGTTTTGTTATACTTTATAATATAAACTGTATAAGATGTTCATATTTGGAAATTAACATAAACGATCATAAGCTTAAAATCTAGCAAAGACAGTTAAGTACAACTTTATCTAAGTCATTTTATTATATACGTTTGAAATTAACAAACTCCGTAACAAGCGACACCAGTATATAATACATACATTTACTGAATTCAACAATAACAAGCCTCTTTGTGAAATATATTTGCCGTTTATTGAAGGTATTTTGAAAATAGAATTAATTAATACTACTGTATAATCTTCGACCGCGTTACTCTTATGTATACTTCCAATCCAACATGGCCGCCAGTAGTGGATCATTAAAATTAAAAAAAGAAAATGGTTATAAGTCTATCAATTGTTGTTTAATATATCTGAAACTTGCTATAAGGGTGAATGATGGTCCTATCTATTTACATATTGGTGATTTTTGATAAAGTAATGGGGATTTCTGTGTTTTTCACAGGGATTTCTGTAAATACACGGGAATTTAGGTGATTTCTGTAATTCTATGGACCTGAAAAACTATACCGAACTCTAATATATTTATGTTGGATCGGGATAGATTTCTGCGTTTACCTTCAAAACAAGGAGCGGACAGTTTTTGGTGGTTTATCGTTGTACTTTAAATGATTTTAAGTATGAAATGATATGTAAATATAAATGCTTATATGATAAAAGTCTTTCACAGATTAGGGTTTATAATTACAGAAGTAAATGTAATTTCCCCTGATGTGTTGCTATTTTGATGTTCTCAGTTGTCTTGGTAGGGCTGCAAGACTGCCCATAAAACCCTTTAGTGTGGAGCGAACACATATTTTGTTTGGCACCAGTGACCACTGTCTAGGCATGTTATTGAAGCCTCTTGCATCATGCCTTCTATTGATAAAATGAAATTTTACAGCACCTTTTAGAGATAGTAAGGGAAAAGATATTAACTTATGAACATTGGTCATTGTTTCTTTTGAGACCATCAGAAGGTCATTTTCCTTATAATATATATTTTACAGAGATTGACATTTATGCAAAATAACAGATCAAATTTGTACATGTAACTGAAGTAATAATGTACATGTATGCTTGTTATTTCAAGCAGATTTCTTGTTAGTTTGTCTTGTTGAATCTTATCATATATAAAACTAACACCATTTCTGTGATACATGTATCCTCATTATAAATCCTGAGAAAGTGTTCTTAGGTGATTTGAAATTTTCTCTAAAGCGATTTTGCAACCTGACATTGGGAATTTCTTGTCACTATACTTCTATAATCTTCCATATTTTTACACGAAAAAAACCTTTCTTTTTTCAATTACTGCATTAATTATTTTTCTCAGTCCTTTATTTTTCTATGTGTTTATTTCTTTTATACATGTTTGGTAGCTATGTGAAGATACCTTAAATTATTTATCCTCTATCCACTTATTTGTGGTTACATGGACATCATAAACATGAGATTTCATGGTATTGGCAGGATGATTTTATGTTTGTTTTGCCTTATTAGGAACATTGTTATCATGTAGTCATCATGTAATTGTAACGTAGTTATAAATACTAATTCGTTGTAGACATAGACCATGTTGAGGCTCTGGCCCACCTGTAGGGTCCTGGGGACTCAGAATCTCCTCCGATCTGTTGTTCGATGTAATTCAAGTCAGACGGAGAAAGTCGAAGTTTTTGTTGATGACAAACCTGTCTATGTAGAGCCAGGAACAACTGTTTTACAAGTAAGTTGATATCAAAGTACATTACAGTTCAGGTGTTTTGTAATTTTTCCACCTGCCACAGTGGCCCACATCCGGGTGTAAATTCAAGAATTACACAATACACTGTGTATTTTACAAAGGTGTGAATGAGCACAGGTAAATTTCCACCTGGATTCCCACTGTGTGTTGTACAATTTCTCAAAAACACCTGGACTGTACTATATGATAAATATATTTATCATGACTTGCAGCCATCAGTCTTAATGAAAGCAGTCATAACATTACTTTGACATGATAATCTGCAAGGGATCATGCTGCCCATTGCTTTTGTCACATTTTGCGATATTTTGTTCTAATTGCAAAAGAATTTTAAAATTGCGACAAACATGTATTAAACACCAGTTTTAAAAATCAGCACTATCTTTCTTATTTACACCATGTCAGAGGAAAAACAGTTGCATTTTGCGACACAATTTTTGTTCCAGATTGAGCTTTGTCAGCAAATATGATTCATAAAGAAGCAAGTATAAATAGTTTACGAATTATTCTAATATCTAAATTCAGATTTCCTTTCTTTATTTTCTCCCTGTATCAGAATGATAGGATATAATTGAACTTAATCCTCCATTTAATTTTATTCCAAAGGCATGTGCAGAAGCTGGTGTCCAGATTCCCCGCTTTTGTTATCATGAGCGGCTATCAATTGCGGGCAACTGCAGGATGTGTTTAGTGGAGATTGAAAAGTCCCCAAAGGTAGGTGTTTTCAATATTGTTAATACCGGTAAGTTATTTATTTTAGGTGATTATGAAACCCTTAAAGTAACCAGTGTTAAATGAAATTTGGCATTCATTAATAGGCAATAATAAAACAATTCCTATATTCTCATTCCCACCCGCCCCGATTTTTCACGCCTGCCCTAATTTTTTTTAAATTACATTTTGAAAATTATATAGCTGACTGGAAATATCCTGTGCCACGTTCATTTCCATTATAGATATATGTGATTTTGTTTATATTTGATGAATTTGTGATTTTGTGTTACTGTTATATTGACAGGAAGTCAAATAAAACTATAAAGCTTAACAATGCAGGGCTTTTTTAAACTTTTTTGGGAACATGGCCTATGGTGCTGGAATTAGGAATTTTGTGGCGTTTTTGCTCCAAATTGGGAATTTTTTATATAAAATATGATGAGATAATATATGTACTGTTGTTACAATATAAAAGAACGAGATATTAGTAATTTCAGACTTCTCGTTAATTTGTGCTTCTACAGAGCCATTTCTCTGGTTTTTATGTTTTTGAATTTATTGACAACATGGGTCAGTTCAATGTCAGTAAGGGTTGTTGTTTCGAACTTTTGGTTGTGTTCGCAAATTCGCATGAGAGAGGAGAGTTCTGCCCCATGCTGTAGCGAGTGGATGTACACAGGGAATTCATCAGTCTGAAAGTCCTTTCTACAGACGCAGTGCTGCTGTCAGGGTTTTTAAACATAAAATTTGGAGTTGTGAGACATGTAGGACCCTACCTCTAGTTTCACTTTCTCTTCTGAGAAATAAACCAGAAAACCGATAATGGTACACCAGCTTCAGAAAATCTTTCCAAATTTACCTTTGTATTTATGCAGACTTTTGTTAGTTAACACACAGTAAACAACAGTCAAGATAAATACCAGTATGTGAAGACGATTCGCTGATGCTAGCTGATAGGTATCCGGGCTGGTTTACGCCCTCGTCATGATTCCTCATTTACAATTTCGTACATGATTTCCGCTTCGTCAATTACAAGTCCGTAGTCTTTTGTGCGCTTCTCAAAACCGACCCAAGAGATTGTTTATGATCTTCTCTATCAATTGTGAGCTTGGAAGTTATAATTGGAGACTTTTCTTCCTTGCAAATACCTCTATTTTACGATAAATTTACTATTTTTTTCTGTGCTCATGATTGGGAATTTCTTGCCTAAAATTGGGAAAAAAAGATACGATTTGCTATTGGCAAGATAGATCTAGCTGAATATCGGCCATAAAATGAGTAGAAAAAAGGCCCTTCAATGTTATTATTCAGTGTTTGGCAGTTTAGTTGTATTCATCGTCCAGTTCCTTTATGGAGAAAATGAAAAGTAAAAAATAAAATTTGCTTCCTTCCCCCCCCTAAATTTTGAAAGGTTGGATGACAATCTAACAATTTTTTGTTTATGGCCTTACCGGTAGCATTATATTTGCTTGAAAATTAAGGTTGTTTGGCAAAAAATAGAGATGTTTCTGACGGCAGTTTCAGTGTGGATACAATAGTTGACAAAAATACCCGCCTGTCATTACATACATATACAGATTTATCAATATTATGGTCAGCTGATGTATCAATACCAAGTTATCCTCTTTGAAAATGCAAGAAATACAGAATTCAGATTTCACTTTTCACACAAAATCAATGATTAAATACATACTTATTTTGCAAAATGGCTAGAACAGTGACTGGATTGTAAACATTACTGTGTGTTTCAGAATAAGGTAACACACTGATTGAAAATAGGGTACATGAAAAGGCAAGAAAACACCTATAAATTCTGTCGTTTCTATGAAAAATTTTATTAGTGTTCAAAATACCATATATGTTTATATTGTTTCGAAGTTAAGTGTATGAGACATTCAAGCAGGTCATCTTATAATAATATAATGATATTTGCACTGCAAATATCTGTTTTCATGACCGTAACATTCTTAGATTATGTAAAATGAAACCTTAATTAATATGTTCTTTTTAGCCCCAGGCTTCCTGTGCTATGCCTGTAATGAAAGGAATGAGAGTTAAGACGGATTCCGAAAAGTCCAGGAAAGCTAGGTATAACAGCTTATTATACATCTACGATATACGCACAATGTAACAAGATAAGTGAAGTCAAGTATGATGATAGAGTTGGACACAGGGACAGAGTATTTATACCGTACTGAATATTGTTTCCAAAATGTCTCGTCTGTACTCCTAAAATTTATGGCATCCTTTATGGTACTTTTACATTTTTTAAATGTCATTAAAAACCTGTAAAATTGTAAAGTAAATGCTTTATGAATGATTTAAGTTGCAGTTGTCTCACTAATAAGCACAAGTCTGAAAATTACTGTATCGGTAATACTAACAAGCCTGATGGTTCTTAGAATAAAATTAATTGATACTTGTTATCATCTGTTAAGAATCACAGAGCGACAGACTTATTATGATATTTATCAAGTAACACAGAACTACTGACCTGTAATAATATTTATAGAGTAACACAGAGTGAATGACTTGTAATATTTATTGGGTAACAAAGAGCGACTGACTTGTCATAATATTTATTAGGTAACACAAAGCCACTGATTTGTTATAATATTTATTGAGTAACAAAGAGCAACTGACTTGTCATAATATTTATTGCGTAACACAAAGCTACTGACTTGTTTTAATATTTATTTAGTAACAAACACCTATAGACTCTTTGTGATACTTATCATATCTATTATGATCAGTCTTGGTAGATTTAATTAGACACTACTTCTACATGTGTATGATTATTTCATAATGAAGAATTACAATAAAAACAAAAAAATGAGCTGATAATGTTATCTGCTTATTAGGGAAGGAGTGATGGAGTTCTTGCTGGTAAATCATCCTCTAGATTGTCCTATCTGTGACCAAGGAGGAGAATGCGATCTGCAGGTAAGAAAGACCAGTAAAAGCTGTTATAACTATGTAATATGTGAAACTCAAAATTTAATTGTCTTTTACTTCTACCTATAATTAAGCTAGCCTGCTTGTACTTAGAGAACTGGAACTTTCGCTGAAAAGTAGTAAAAACCTTAAGACTCTTCAAGCTGAAGTTGAAGCATGCAACTTGTTGAGAAAGTCATTCCTGATTTAAACTTTGATCATGAATTAGGGCTTCTGATACCAGCATATAAAAGACACAAAATACAAAATTTACAGTTTTACTTACATGCAGACTTGCCAACCCTCCCGTTTTTATTGTAATCTTTCTGTTTTTAACCCTGTACTTCTGCCTGTATATTTTTAGTTATATTCCTAATGTTTTTTGTTGTTTTTTTTTCGAGTCATGAATTTTCAGAACTTTTTTTCCGTTTCGGTGCGTATTACCCTCTTTCTTGGGTAATTGTATGTTTGCAATGAAAGACTGAAATTACCTGTTGTCTAGCATTTTTAAGACCCATTTAACGCGTAGTCTGGTTTCGAAATGGCTTCCAAACGAAGCATAAATAAATAAATGTATATATTCCGTTTTTGAGATTTTGAAGGTTGGCAAGTCTGTAATGTATTGAAGCATGTTGCATAGTGGTATCTCCAACGTGATCCCTATTTTAGGATTCAAGTTCAGATGCCACTGTGACTGTATGGTTTTTGCATTTTGTCTTTAGACAACACATTTATCCCTGTTGTCTGAGATCTACTTAGATATAAATGGGTACTGACATTATCTAAGGCATTAACCTTCTCTAGGCGAGTCTATGCTTATCAGCTTTGAAAACTGGTATATCTCCAGTCTTACAAGCATTCATTGCTTGGAGAATGTAATTTCTACTTCTGCATTATGGTTCTGTTTTGACATCTTAGATTTACTTTTTGATGTTTTACTTCTATTTTCTTTTATAAAGGATCAATCGATGGTTTTTGGATCTGACAGAAGCAGATTTACTGATATTCATTTCGAGGGTAAAAGGTAATAACTGTGTATTTATAATACTTATTGATACATAAACGCCGCAATAGAAAACAAGGGCAGGCTTGTGTAGTGGTTAAGCGTTTGGCTTGGGATGTAGACGATCTGGGTTCGATTCCTGGATTGTGCCACTATATTTAAGAAATTGGTCACTACTTGCTTCCATGTCATAAATGAAAAATTGTTAAAAGCGACATAAAACACCAGTCACCCAACCAACAATTAGACAATAGTATACATGTACATCAAATGTAATATTCTTTGTATGTTAACAATTTAAATGTAATGCCGAAGGAATTGTATAGATTTATTGAAAGAAATTGTTCTTTCGGTTGTTGTAACATTACACTGAGTGATTGCTAAAATTTATTGCAAGAAATAGTATGATTGTTGTTTTCACCTCAGACTGAGATTAATTCAGTTATATGGTGACAACATTTGCCTGATACTTGATGCATCATCAGATCTACTGGAAGCAGCTAGGGGATTTTTACATACTAACATGTAATATGACATAGGATCTTGCTTTTATTATCTTATTAGAAAGGCAGGACATAGGCGGCAGTTGGTTTAGAACCTTGGTCCTCTGGGCCCAGAGTCATACATACTACCATCTCTACTATTGCATTTTGTAGAAAATTGAATCATTTCTAGAAGCATATAGCCATCGGATGTATTTATAGCTTTATTAGACTTAAACAAGCTTTTATAGAGGTATATTTCTGATTAACATATTTGATTTTGATTGCAGAGCTGTCGAGGACAAGAATATAGGACCTCTAGTAAAGACCATCATGACGAGATGCATACATTGTACAAGGTGTATCAGGTAAAAAACCATTCATCATGGATAAACTGATGATTGTTTGATGCCATGCTGAGAATATTTGACCTAAATGGTGGTAGTACTTACAACGTGCTGAGCTAAATGGATTTTGACCTTTACAGCAGAGACTGTTTTACGCCCTGACATGATAATTTCGCTTTCATGGTGATAGCATCGACATTGCATAGGAATTTAGAGATATAAAGTGAACCTGCCTGAAGCTGTGAGAGATCTTTTACATGCGAGTGTATATCATGACATGGGACTGAACACAGAAGAGACTCAATTCAGATTTGAACCTTGGACTTTTTTGTCCGGAGTCAGGCATCTTTGTCAGTGAGTAATGCTGGCCCTAAAAACATTCATCAAGGTTCTCCAGAAACATTTATCAGGACTTGTAGTCTTCATAGGTACAGATGGGAAATGATTGATCCCAGTGGTGAGAAGTTTTGCCATTTTACATACAGTGGGGAGGGGGGTGTCTTCATTGTGTCCCAGTCTTAATATTTTATCCTTTATAAAACCATTCTGCCACATAATTGTGAAATTAACCCCGTGCAGTATTAAACACCAAAGAAATCATTAACTTTTTTGTGATGAGCGTCAAAAAGAATAGTTCTTTGATATTTTCTTACAAGTCTGAGAGGGTAGCAGAAAGATGAGCTACTTATGGCAGCAGTGTCAAGCATTATGTCTTATAAAGCATGTAATATTAAGAACTGTAATGTAGTTCATGATCAGTGCAGCAAATTTTATAAGATGTGAAGCTTGTTGTGCTTCTCAGATTAGATGACTGAAAAATTATTGAACTCAATACAAAGAAAAGATTTATTTCAATCTTTTTGTAATAAGTTTGTTATATTATTGAAATGTGAATCTTCATAGCATAGTTGACACATAGATTGAAGTTGCTATTTATTGTCTGAATAAGACAACACTTTTCCTAATATGTGGTGTAAACTCTATCTATGGGTATGAATTGGCCTTTTTGAGTGGTGCATAACTGAAATTTATGTATGACATGAATTACATAAATAATTCATATCTGTGAATTCTTGATAGATTTGCCAGTGAAGTGGCTGGGGTAGAGGAATTAGGAACCACAGGAAGAGGAAATGAAATGCAAGTGGGCACTTACGTGGAGAAGCTTTTTAAATCAGAATTGTCTGGAAATGTAATTGATCTTTGTCCAGTGGGCGCACTGACCTCAAAACCTTATGCCTTTACAGCTCGGCCATGGGAAACAAGGTAGGGACATATGAGGCCAATGATTAGTGGCCTGTGTATTTTTGAATTTCATAAAATTATGAAAGTCAAAGCTATGTAAATCCATTGCATAGTTTGGCACAATAGACTTTTTCAGGGATTTGCTTACAATTTGAAAAGTTTTATGTTTATTTTTAAAATCTTGTGAGTAGTGATGATGTTTCAGTTATGTAATTTTTATTATTGACATTCAAATTACAAATCTATGTTACTATTTGAGTCTATGTCTCTGATTTTGTGTATAGCATATTCACTTATAATCTTTTGTTCTTTTGTCGTGAAACTGAAAGAATTTCATTCACGTCACATTCTTACAGACTTATACTAACACTTAAAACGGAAACGTGACTCAGAAGAAATTGTAACTGACAATAGCCACAGTGATGTTTCCTCCAACAGTGATAAGCAGTAGTGTTGTGTCAGCTGAAATATTTCCTGAATGTTTTTCTTAATGAATTGCTAGGAAACGTCACCCACGTTTGGGTTAACCTTTAAATGAATAGGGTCACAATTCCTTATGTATGAAGAATTTGCTCTCCTAATTTTGAGTTTAAATTGTTGATTGCTGCTTTAATGGTATAGATTAGTATAGGCATTGTGCTTCCCGTCAGTGTGCTTATAATTTTCGTACACTTTCGCAGGAAAGTGGAGAGTATTGACGTAATGGACGCGTTAGGCAGTAACATTGTGGTCAGCACTCGCACCAATGAGGTCATGAGGATCCTACCCCGAATTAATGAGGTATGTCCACTATTAGTTTAAGGTACATTTTTTAGGTAGAATGATACAAAAAGTACCAAAATTCTCTACTACTAAAGATTTCCTGAAGGAGTAGAGGGTTATCTCATTTGGATTCTTGATAACTCATTTCAAAGGCTTTGTATAATACAGTTTGATTTGTTTTGTTTGTTTTTGTTTGATTATTGTTTTACGTCACTCCACGATTATTTCACGTATATGGTGACGGCATCTGCCTGATGCATTGCATACAAATTTAGACCTTTGCAATGGACCCACCCGAAGCAGTGAGGGATCTTTTACGTGCCACGCCTACCGTGACACGGGACCTCGGTTTTTACTGTCTCATCCGAAAGACAGAACACCGGTGTGCCCCCGACGGGAGTCGAACCCGCGACCTCTCGATCACGAGCCGAGCACCTTATCCACTAGGCCACACCGGCTTTAATACAGTTTGAACTGGGCGGTCTATCTTTATATGGATAGATTACGAAACCTTGACTTCTATCTAACTAGAGATGTGAATCATACATGCTCAAGTAACTAAGAGTCAAAGAAATTTATCATGTGTTAAACCTACTAGTATAAAGTTGAATGTGCTGATCAGCTAATGAGACATTGTTTCTTATGTATTTTGATTAATTTAATTTGACATATTGTTAATCGATAAGGAGAAAATTTACATTTGAAATATTTTGAATTTTTATTATAATTACATGGAATTAAACACTTACTATTATTACATGTAAATATTGAAATAGTGACTATAAGTGCTGTATTTTCTTTACAGGAAATCAATGAAGAATGGATCTCAGATAAGACCAGATTTGCATACGATGGGCTCAAAAGACAAAGGTTGACATACCCCTATGTGAAGAATAAGGAAGGGAAATTGTTAGAGACAATCTGGGAAAAAGCACTCGACGAGGTGTCCTCTGTGGTAAATTTTGATTTTATAATTATTCGTAATATTTTTTGTTATTTTCTGATGAAACAAAGTCTTGACAAAGTTTTAACAGATGTGTGGAGAGAGATTGTGATATCTGTGATATTTTTTATTATTCATAAGTACAGCTAATATGTTGATTAGAAGTGAAAGCAAAACACAATAAAGCAGCGTACACTTTTGGGGAATGAAGACTGTTTTTGAGAGGTTTCTTTTACTTCTTATAACTATTTTTGTGCCTTGGTCAGTATTAGTAAATCAGTGGGAATATTTGCTGACCAATAGAATTACAAGTAACTCATTTAAGTTTTAAATGACCAATGCATGTCAATCTGACGTACATGCCTTAAGATAAATGGCTTTAAACAGGTCTAAAATGAGAAAAAAAACCATACAAACAATATATCATTTGAGTTTGAGAACTCAGCGTATCTCCTGAGATGAGAAATACAATATAAATACATTTGACCCTACCACAAAATTAAATACATTTAGTTACATGGACTATGTCATTTCAGTTTTTCATAGATCCCTAAAAACAAGAGGTGAGACAAGCTGCATGAAAGGATATGGCCTTTTCATTTTGCTAGATGCATCCACCAGAAATGCCACAGATCCCCCCATCCCCCCAAATATTTATCATTTATTCAACTGCACTGTTTTTTGTAAGACGTATTTCATTTATCTTGTAGATGAGTTCTGTGAAAGGAAATCAGATAGCTGGTCTGGCAGGAGGCCTGGTAGATGCTGAAGCTCTAGTGGCTCTCAAGGATCTACTGAATAAATTAGGTAGCGACTCCCTATGCACCGAGGAAATCTTCCCGATGGATGGATCAGGGTAGGAAATCTACATTGAAAATTGTTCTGGCGTTCATATAATCGTCAAAATGAAAAAGGTTGATGTTACAGGAAAACATTTGGACGAAATTTTACTGTAGTTTATGAGGCTAATGGAGTTTATCGATGAATCTTCATTAGCTTCGAGACAAATGGACATACAGATAATATGATGCAGCATTTAAAAAAAAAATGATAATAATTTTGTCTCTGTGTTTGTGTGAATTTACAACTTTTTGTGAAAGTTCACACTGTTTTGTGGCAAGTTTCTTATTTTGTTCATAATAACTGCACTATGCTAATATAGATTGCATCAGTTTATGCAGTTTCAAAAATGGTTTGTCAGCCCTGTATATGAATTCTTTACCTTTTTGCCTGTCACTGCACAACTTTTATATCATTCCTTTCCATTTCTAAAGAACAAGGGCAGACAACTCACTTTCTCAAAATGGCCTATATATGTAAAACTTCTTTGTGAGAGATAAAAAAATGCAAACAAACCAACAAACTGTACTAATTCATAAACACTAAAAGTTGAAAAAATAACCACATTCAGTTGATTGATTGATTGTTGTTTAACGTCACACCACGAATATTTCATATTGGTGACAGAACCACATTCAGCAATAATTAATTATTTGATACAAAAATTGAATTAAGTGGTCACATTTATTTCATTACAAGTTCTTATTCTAGGGCCAGGAAGAGCATTCGAGAGCTTGTATCAGTTAATTACAATGCTGTAGAATTGTTCATCTCTTCCTATATAAAACAGAGGAAATCTGGGATACATGCTGAGCTATGCATTGTATCTTCGTTCCCCCTCTTACATCTCTTTTTCATGATATATGCATACATATTTATAGAGTGACAGCTCTGTTATATTCAAGAGGTCAAACATCAGATAATTATATTTTTTAACATTCACTAATTGTTAGGTAAAATGCAGACAAAATTCAAAATGCTATGAGGAATAGATGTGAGAAAGATTAAACTATTTGTTCTTATTAAGTTGCCTGAATACTTAAGGATACTTTTCAGTAACATTCTTTTGTTTCCGTTGTAATAATCTTTTTTGAAGTTATATGTGTGCATTTGAACCATAGAGATTACAGCTTTATAGAATGAGTGTGACTTCTAGGACTTGCTTGAAATCAAACTTCTTTTTGAATGATTCAGACTCTATGAATATGATTTTCTTTTCAGTACTGACTTGAGATCAAACTATCTGTTAAATACACGAATAGCAGGTATTGAAGAGGCAGACCTCGTGCTATTCATCGGCACAAATCCTCGTTATGAAGCTCCACTGTTAAATGCTCGCGTTCGTAAGAGGTAAAGTTGAGAGAGATTTCAAGTAACAGTTTCAAATCACATTGTTGCCCTAATTAAACTACAGATAATTTATGATCCAATAGTCGTTATGAAATTAGAAGAAAAAAAATACCCAATTATTGGTATGACTAAGAAAGTGTTTGTTATGCCCCTGGATCGATAGATTGGGGGCATATTGGTTTTTGTCCTGTTTGTCTGTCTGTTTATTGTAAATATTAACCTTAGGGATAGAGACTTCATATTTCACATGCTTACTCAAATAATGAAGCCCTTTCAAAAACCACTGAGGTCGATGACCTTTTGACCTTGACAGTGACCTTCATGGTAGAAATAACTTTTTATACCACCCGCAAACAAAGTTTGAGGGGTATATAGGAATCACCATGTCTGTCCGTCTGTCTGTCTGTCCATCAACCTTTGTCTGGGGCAAAACTTTTTTATTCTTTATCATATGATGATCATACTTGGTACATTTGTTCCTTTGGAGATGCCGGTGTGTCATGACCCTGAACCAAGGTCTTGGGTCAAAGGTAAAGGTCACTATTCACTCTATTGTAAATATCTTGTCGGGCTATTTTTGCTTATACCTTAAAATGTGCTTGTAAGTGGGACATCCATTACACTTATACCAGTGATGTATATTGGGATGAATTATTGCATGTTTCTACTTTGTTGCCGCGGGGGGTATTTTTTCCGTTAGGACTGCTCTAGTTTGACATAATTGCGGCCAAGGGCATTAGTGTTTCACAAACACAGCTTGTTTTCTATGAGTTTTTAAATGGAAAATGAGGCAAGTTAAAAGTGATATTTAAATTTAATATTTACCTAGAAAACAATAATGTGGAAAATATTAACATTAGTGTGTAAATATTGAAATAGATAATGATTACAACCTGGCCTTATAGACAAATCTTCCATTTTATTTTAGCTTTTACACTTGCGCAATTGATCTTGTCGTTACATCTGTAAAATGTTTTCATTCAATTGAAAGAGAGTTGGTATGGAAAGTAAAGTATATATGCATTTGCAGCATGTGAGATACATCAATGTATTTTCATTACATTGGAGTCATAATGTTTTGGATATCTTAATTTCGTCAATGTTAGCGTTTGTTATATTTTGTATCTATTACGTCTTCGTTGTTTGTTCTGAAATATTTTAATGAGATTCATAGTAATTAGTAGGTTTGTAATGGTTTTCTTGCAGTTGGATTCATAATGACCTTGAGGTTGCAATGGTAGGAAAACCAGTGGACCTGACCTACGAATATGAGGTAGATGTATCGAGATAAACATACATAAATTGGATTAATTACAAGCAGTGTAAAAGGGAAACAAAGGTTTTTCAAACCTAGCGAAAACTTCAAGCAAATTTTTATATTTTATACATACATTTTACATTTACATTTTAATGTATTCTACATGTAAATAGTACTGTTTGATTTTGAAACAACAGAGCAGTTTGTAGTGTACCTGATGTTAGAAGTTTTATGTAAAGTATTAATATTCTTTTTCATTTATGTTATATCCATCATTTATGAATAAATAGATTGATTGATTGATTTTTGTTTTACGTCACACCACAAATATTTCACGTATATGGTGACGGCATCTGCCTGATGGGGGGCATACAAATTTTGACCTTTGCAACGGACCCACCCGAAGCAGTGAGGGATCTTTAACGTGCCATGCATACCACAACACGGGGCCTCGATTTTTACTGTCTCATCCCAAAGACAGAACACCAGCATGACTAGAGCAGGACTCAAACCCCGGCCTCCCGATCAGGAGTCCACTAGGCCACGCCGGCTTTTATGAATAAATAGATAATGTGTATATATATATATATATTTTAATTGGTTTTTTTTTATTATATTAGCATCTCGGAGATTCTACTGATGTATTGTCAAAGATTGCCAATGGAAGTCATGCATTTTCAAAGGTATATATCATTAAATTTTTGAAAAACAAAACAAAAGAAGTCCCATTCTTTAGGTTCTTTTCATACCCCCAGTCATTTACCTGTTGACTTTACCTACACTTAACAAGAGCAATAAGTAAATTTGCTTTGATAAAAAGACTTTTTCTATATTAAGTATTAGCAATGCTTCCTCCATTTACCTGAAGATTGCTGGAGATTAAAAATTATAAGAAATTGTAAGAGTCCTATATTTGAGAAATTTGTCAATAAATTTGTCTTTTATATTGTCATTGTAAGCATTCATTTCTGTTTTGCAGAAATAGAAAGATACGTTTATTAGAAAGGAATAAAACACCTGTAATAGAATATTTCATGTATTACTCATTTCGAGTTTTCATAAAGAATACAGAGATTTGGAAAGGACATTAGGCTATTGTGGCAGAGTGGGCTAAAATGATGTGAACTCACTCTAGCATCCTACATTTGTCTCACTTGGAGTTAAATTCTTGTTGAGTAAAGTTGAAAGGTCCTCTAGAATGTCTGCCGATGGCTGGTTGTTTTCTGTTGGTATCCGAGTTTCCTCCATCAATGAACATCACTGGTCATGTAGGTGAAGTAACGATGTGGCAGTTATTAATGAAATGACAAAACCAGCCAATACCTTTTTAGTTAGACTTACATTAAATTTAAACTTTGATCTAAATTTGATTGTAGACTCTGAACAGTGCTAAGAAGCCAATGGTTGTGGTGGGAAGCTCATGTCTACAGAGGAAGGACGGTGGTGCCATCTTGGCTTCGGTAGCAACCATTGCCAACAATGCTCGTGTGAACTCTGGTTGTGGAGAAGACTGGAAAGTTCTGAATGTTTTGCACAGGGTCAGTATAAAGGGTTTTTTTTTAATGGTTTATTTTTTGTTGTATTTGGTATTCTTTGATTTGTGATTTATAAAATAAAGAAAAAAGAAGTAAATGTAGCTCATTTAGTAGGTGTTTGATTTCTGGCTGGAAGATCCATTGGCAATTGCTTGGTGTCTAGTCATTTGAATGTGAGTCAGAGACAGAAAAAATTTAGGCTCCTTGGCACAGTAGGTGGTGGGATGTGAAAGATCCATCGCTGCTTCAGATGGGTCAGTTGCAAAGCGTAGGTTAAAATTTCTTTGCAGTTGATGATACTAGCTCAATATCCAGGGATTGAAATAGCCCTGACTTGAAGTAAAACATCTGTGAAAACTGGAACTATCTAAAACGAAAACAGATAGTTCTAATGAGTATTAGATAATTACAGTGCTTAAAATAAATCTAGAGAAAATGGTAAGTTAACAGGAATCTTTGCTTTAAATTAATGATTTAGATTTAATAAATTATTCATCGAAAGTAAAAGAACACAAACACTCTATATTGCAAATTTTTGACCTCACGGCCTTTATCAAGCAATACAAGAGCTGAGAAATATAAAGTATAGGGTGTTTGTGTTATGTTACTTTTAATGTACCAGACTTCCTTTGGAGGACTACTTAGAATCTTTATTCATACAAAATTTGCGAAAAAAAGCAAAATGTTCTTTGCTTTACTTACCATAGATTACAACATGTGCTTTGTAAATAACATGAGAGGAGTTTGACTCAAATTAAGTTTTTCAATATTGATAAATTTCTTATTTATAATAATTGCAGTTGATACATCCTTTAGAATTGTAGGAAGAACGCTTGGCAGAAATTCAATTTACATATTTTGTTGACTCCAGGTTGCCGGTCAGGTGGCTGCCCTTGACCTTGGATACAAGGCTGGTATTGATGCCATCAGACAGAATCCTCCTAAGGTCCTATATCTCCTGGGAGCTGATGCTGGAATAGTGTCGAGGAGTGACTTGCCAAAGGACTGCTACATTATATATCAAGGTTAGAACCCTTGGTGTCAGATCTCTAGCATTACCAAAATAAACTGAGGTTTTATGTCGCCTTAGTCACTGCTTCCATAGGTCCATTGAAAAGTCTCAAGACATATCTAGCAGATGTAGTAACTACTAATCGAGTAAAATAATCTGGATGAGATGCCAAACAACTATGGTAGCACATGATATAATAACAGAAATGAAGAAAAAATGGTGTGGCCAGAAATTTCATTTTGCCTAAAGTAGGAATAGGCACAAAGTGAAATAACAGTGGCAGATCTAGGATAAAGAAAAAAAAAAATTTTTTTTGGGGGGGGGGGGCACATGTGAAAGTCAAGTATAAGCCAAAATACTGTCATTTTAGGTGTCAGATCTGGCGTTTTACTCATATTATTTGAGTGTTTTCGACCTTATCATAAAAATATGCCATTGTAAATTTCTGTCGAAAAAGGGGGGAGGGCACAGGATCCTCCTGAAATCCACCACTGAATAGGACATGATAATTGATCCTTGTTTGAATATCATTTTCATATCAATTTTATCACTCATTTTTAATATCTGACCAATGATGTTTGGTCTCAAGTCTTTGCATTACTCTGTTGAACATTCAAGCTATTATATAAAGGAATAGGCAGGCAAAAGTGGTATTAGTCTTGGTCCCCTACATCATTTATAATCATAAAAAAAACGATCTATTCCATATACATTTCTTCCAAATCAAATAAAATACGACTTTGTACTCAGGTCACCATGGTGATGTTGGAGCTAGCATGGCAGATGTCATTTTACCAGGGGTAGCTTACACAGAGAAAAACGCCACATATGTTAATACAGAGGGTCGTTCTCAGCAGACACGTTTGGCTGTATCACCTCCAGGACAAGCAAAGGAGGACTGGAAAATCATAAGAGCATTATCAGAGGTATGTCACATACTGTGTGGGCGCGGTCCCTCCTTTCAACAAATTTTCTCAATATAATGAATTTAAAAATCAGAATTCAAGTTAAGATATGTCCTTGGCTTAATTTTCATTTTGTTGAAACTGTTTCTGTCAAAAATTCCTCAAATAAACATAGTAGTTTTGACTAACAACAGAAAATATATTTAGATAAGAACTTTTTAATGTTAAAACTTTCAACTATATTTGGCAGGTAAGTGAATAGGAACTTTTTAATGTTAAAACATTCAGCTATATTTGGCAGGTAAGCGTCCAATTCAATGAATCCATTATCAGAGGAGTTTAGGTTCCTTGCAAATAAAAGAACTACAATACATTAGAAGTTTACTGTTTCAGTTCTTTATTAACTGATCTAAATAGCCACCTGGGACCAGTTGTTGGAACTTTAATCACTGGTTAAGCTAACCAGTGGTTAAAGTTTGAGAGACAATTAATTTGATTTATAAGATTTCTGTATAAAAATCTAAATTACTTTACAAACCTTGTTTCATATTCAACAAATCAGTACACAGACTATGACTTAAAGTCTTCTCATTTTGAAAATATAGTCAGATGAAATGTAATCAGTGGTTAAAGTTTTGAACAACTGGCCCCTGATGCATTCCCTAACCTCTGGAGTTATTTTCATTTTCTGTGTCTTCACAGTGCTAGGTTAGGTCACGTCCAAGGAAGCTTTTAGTCGTGCCTTTTTCAAATCATCTTTGAATGTTCCAGATAAGTCATAGTGTGTGTGACGTTTACTTCGTGTAAAATATACTATAGAAAAGGTCCTATCTAAATTTTAAATCCTCCATAGTCTCTTTACGTATACATTTCTTCTTGTGAAAATATGTCAAGGAGTTATCACAAAGTAGATTTGAAACATGTATGTTAACAATTTTCTCATGTATATGAATTTGTTGAAATATTATGAAAATTCGTTGACGACAGAAACTGCATCCAGACAGTAGTGTTGTCAGTAATATGTAGCTACTGAGGCATATAAGATCGGAAGTTAGTTATTTTGGTTCTGTGATACAGATGGAAAGACTGCCTCTAAATGGAACACTAAAATATCATACGCTCATTTGCCAGGAAATGCTGGTACCCATTTATAGCTGTTTAAAGGCACAACACAAGCGTCCAGTGGTAAAAAAATCAATATTGAAATTGGGATCTACTATAAAGCATGTTTATTTCTGAGTGTTCCACATTTAGTCTTGGACTTGTATCAATGGTCCTTTTGAAATAATTTTACCAGGAAAAACAAGTTCAATCATGTTAGTGGGTCTCCATTTTTATCTTGTGTCACTTGTGAATCGGTACCACATTATGATAAATTTGTGCAAGAATTGTCTGTCGGTCCACCTGTCATGTTTCTTTGAACACTTAACCATTAGATAGATGTCAGTCTGTTCATCTATTACATTTAGTTTTTGAAACTTCTTCACTGCAACAGGTGTGTCTAGAGCAGTACTCATTACTCCACTTTATCATAATCTGGTTTATAAATGAATTCTAATAATGTATTATACAGGCAATATCTTTACTGAGACATACACGTAACCCTTTAATAAACATCACTGTCAAATAATATATATAATTTAATTTTAATTCAATATATAAGCATTTTTACACAGCTGTACCCTTATTGTTTGATAACATATAAATATATATAATTTGTAGCACTACAAGATGATCCATGTACTAGTATTGACATGGTTGAGTAGAATTACTATTGACTATCGTGATAAAAGATAAGATTTAGGTAATGGAATTTGGTAGCAGGCTATTCAGTTAGACTTTAGACTTTAAGGTTTCTAAGATAATACACAGAAAGCTTCTTAAAAAAGACAGAATACTGAAACAGGGTATAATAAATAATCATAAAGCCCGTGATTTTGTCGTTAGCAGTATGTTCTGCATAGAATTTGATATTGAGGCCATTTTTGCAGATCATGGGAAATGCATTGCCATATGATAACTTACAAGAAGTGAGGGAACGTATGACTGAAATATCCCCCAACTTGACGCGTTATGGTGAGGCTGAAGATGCTAACTACTTCAAACAAGCTCAACAACTGTCTGCGGTAAGTAGTACAGGCTAAGCAAGTATCCTGACAAGTCTTTCATATACACAATGGCATCCAGTCCTAGTACATTTCAATTTCCTTCCTAACAACTCTTATCAAGAAGACCAGCAACTTCACTAAGTTGGTGGGTTGATCGATGCTATCAGTAGTATTTCTGTCGTATCACAACATGGATGCAGGAGATCACCAGTGTCTTCAGCAAGTTATGGCATTTCTTGACTCGAACCTGGATCACCTGTAAATGCTTAACAACTACACCGAGTTTGCTCCTTTTCTCCTGAGTTAGTCCTACATTTACAATCCCAATGACAGCATGGATCCCCAGTGGGTTTTACAAGCTCAGTGACTCTTTCAGGTCAGTCTTGTATTCCTCCAGTCATTTAGTTCCTATACCAGTAGTGTTGAAAAGTGTCAATCCGAAGGTTTTGATGGACAAAATTTCATTCGGACTGACAAAATTCTGAAATTGTTTTTATATATTTCACTGTCTTAACTGACAAAATTTTCAAAATCACTGAAAATAACTGACGCGTTTGAAAACTTTTCAACATCTCTGCTATACCCCATATATTCCACGTGTCAAAGCATTTGGAACATATATTTATTTTAATGTCGTATGTTTGATTCTTGTCTTACATCAAACCAAGATTGTTGTACTTATATGGTGACAGCATCTGCCTGATGCATTGCACAGAAATTTATGACCTATACAAACGGACCCAGCCAAAACACGGAGAGATCTTTTATTTGCCTCTTTTACCATGACACAGGACCACGGTTTTTCCATCTTGTCCAAAAGATTGATTGATTGATTTTTGTTTTACGTCACACCACAAATATTTCGCATATATGGTGATGGCATCTGCCTGATGCTGGGCATACAAATTTTGACTTTTGCAACGGACCCACCCGAAGCAGTGAGGGATCTTTAACATGCCATACATACCACGACACGGGGCCTTGGTTTTTACTGTCTCATCCAAAAGACATGACACCGGCATAACCAGAGCGGGACTTGAACCCCGGCCTCCCGATCAGGAGTCCAACGCGATACCACTAGGCCACGCCGGCTTTATCCAAAAGATAAAACACCAACAAGCCACCAAAAGACTTGAACCGAGGACCTTGTGGTCATAAGGCCAGCACCTAACCGATATAACAATGTACCAATATTTGTCATACTTGAATTATTTTTATATATCCAGTCAAGAAATTTTTTTTATTTCTTTCATTTCATTAAAATAAATTAAAAACCATTTCATTGTTTGCATAAGTTGAGAATAACCTCAGAAATTTAGTACCGACATAAAAAGTCCTTGGAATGAAAATTTCCATACATAGAGTTTGAGTAAGAGAAAAGCATTTCCTTTCTCATTAATGATAAACTAACTTTAGAAATATGAACCTAATTAAAAAATAGTTTCTGCATATCAATATTTATGTAAAATAGTTCTGAAGAAATTTATGACAGTGTTGATAAGTATTCTTCCCTCATATTTTCAGCTTGTGAAAGGAAAGTTTGATTCAGCCCCACTTGATACCCCAATGGTGGAATTGAAGGACTTTTATATGACTGATTCCATTAGTCGAGCCTCACAAACCATGGCAAAATGTACACAAGCTGCCACAGAGGCGAAATCAAACCCATATGCCGGAGATTAGTTCAGTGTGTGAGATGAACTATGTAACACTTATAATATGGTGTTTAATTTTATGTTTGAAAATTTGTCATTTGACAAAACTTTATTCTCATCGAAGAATGTTACATGTGGCAAATGAAATACATATTTTGTTTATTACACAAGTTTTGTTTTGCAAACAGAATATTCTTGTGCTTTTCTTTATGATGTAAAGAACTATTAATTTAACAACAGTCATTTCTCAGTCTGTTATTTCCTTGACTGTAAATAAATAATGATGTGAAACCTACCTGGTTGATATCAAATTTCTTTTGTTGTCTAGACAGTATCAAATCTCAATAGAAGTAAGATGGTGAAAAAGTACAATTTAAAAAGATGTGTTTCCTCCTCTTCTGGATAAATTTTCCACCACTGGGTGATCATTATGTGCTTACATGTACTTAACAAGAAGACGATTACATCATACATATAGTCGACAGTTGTCATACTTTTAGTTGACAATTATGCCATACATGTCGTTGACAAGATGACAATAAATAATTTGCAACAGGCCAGAATTGATGGGAGTGTATCCCATTGGTGGCCGTCTTGTGTACTATACTCTGTAATTCATGGATACATTATTACATGTAATTCAACCAAACTTGATGATTTTTCAAGACGTTTACAAAAAGTAAAATAAAATCTTGTTGAATACTTTCAAATATGTATATGTCATTAAGTTTGAAATATTGTCACAGTATCTTAAATGTGAAATTACAAATGCCTGTTTCAAATGAGCTGTTTGAAAATGACAAGAATATGAAGGAAAAACTTAAGGTTTGACACACAAGATGACCGACAACGGGAGGTAACTCTAACTGATTCTGGCCTATTGAAAACTATTATGTCATACCTTAGGTATGATAATGAGCTGATATATCCTGCTTAAAGAAATATGCAGTAACAGTACAGGTCTGAGTCAACTAAATGACAGAACGTTTTAAGTAAAAAAAATACAAATAAAACCCAAACAAACCAAACCCCACCCAACTTCCTCTGAAAAAAAAGCATCCAAAATCAGAATTAGATCAAATCAAATATCAAATAAAATGGATCATGATGAAAATAAACAATTCATGTACAACTAGGAGTATCATTAAGTATTTGATGATGGCGAATTTAACGCTTTTAATTTATGAAGAGTTTTAGTCCGTCCAATATATGGATAGTTTGTGTAGTAAATGCACAGGAGTCCGTTGACTTACCTTGAGGAAACATGAATATACACACACATGATTTTGCAGATGTAATGTTGATCAAATTTCATGTAAAACAAAATTTCAAAGAAGGCTACTGTACCTCCTTGTGTATGTCATTTGGTTTGAAATACTGTGACAGTATCTTAAAGGAATTTTATATCAAATTAACACAGTGCTTCTCGGAATGGAACCTTAAATTTCATTAGATTTGATTCAGTGAGACTGGTATAACGGCATTATCCATTGATATCCCTACACAGAGTACCCATCTTGAGAGCGTAACAAGGTACTGAGTAGATCTGTATCCAACAAACGCTGAATGATTGCCATATAGTCACGTGATTGCTGACCAGCTTTCATGAAGGTGACCTTACTCCTCCCGAGGTGGATGGGTGGGTGTGTAATGGAACATTCACCAATATATGACCTTTAGGCATTCGTACATTTAGCTGTACATTCGTACATTTAAAATTTAAATTTTAATTGGTTTCTCGTGAAGAGAATTCTGCTTTCTTCTTTTGTCATTTTAATTTGAATTCATGACTTCAGATATTGGTATTTTCTGAAACTAAGTAACTTCTACGATGGTAGAAATTAGACATAACTCCTCTTTTCGTCTTTGTATGCTTTCAACGCAAACATAGGTGTCATGCAGCTTTAAGACACGATATATCATGTTTCATACTAATACGAAGAGAGGCTGTTTGGATTTTGACATCGACCCCTCGTTCGGATTAAACACCGAACTTCACTAATGTTACCTAACCTTAGCATTGTTGGGCTTGATTTTAGCTATGTAAGAACGATATGTATCTTAAATTATCCATCATTGCAATTTATTATTATTTCTGCGAAAAATAGTTGTTTGATGGCATATAGATCGAATAATGCAGTATTTACCTGTCGAACTTTCACAAAGTTTATAGAAACCCTATTTGCTCAGTGTATAAATCCGTTTCAGGAAATAAACACATGTTGCTGTGTATTATGTTTAGCATCATACTATTGCGACTGTCTGTATGATGTATATAATTTATATATTTATCAAAGGCAGTGGCGGATCCAGGATTTCAGAAATTAAGGGGGGGGGGCACATATGTATTAGCCAAACGACTTGGTCATTTTTGGTACTAAATCTAGATTTTTACCAGTAAATATGTGGCCCAATGGGGGGGGGGGGGGGGGGGTTGGTGCCCCCGCCTCCTTCTAAATCCGCCACTGATATATTCAAGAAGATGTCAGAAGATTTGATACAATAACGAGCGTTTGAAGTCAATAATACACTAGATAATATACACTACTGTTCGTATCAGCCTTGCGTTGCTAAACATATTGTGCAATAGTCTTTCGAAAGAGTACATACATGTATTAAGCGCACCATTTGCACATCATGACAACGGATAACAAAATGGGTATGAACTATTTTCCTCCTTTCAAGCATTATCCTGAATTAGATTATATACATGCAGTGCTTTGCTTAACAGTTGAATAATGGAATCAATTAGAATGAGGAAAATGATAGAAGTATTTTGTCAGTTTATATCACCAAGCGTTATTACTAATAAACTGACATAAGTGAATTTCTCTTTATTTAGTACTTTCGAATTCGATGCTTTGTAGAATGATAGAATGAATCAATCCCGAGAGATTCAGAACAGTGTTGGGCTGACGCTACTTTTGATTTCACTACAAATCAGATGTGATGATTTTGAGACTGTCTTTAACCTCAACAGTGATAAGCGTTCTTGACCTTAAGTTAGTCAATACTAGCTATGTAACTATGTTCTTTCTGTCTTGTTTTCGCATACTCAGCCGTCGCTTCTATTTCCGTACCGCTGAAGGTCAGGGAGACGAGGATTTCCTCTTCGTAGTCGAGGTCCTTCGGAGGTATAGAAATGGTTACTTGCCCGATTTTCTCAATGTCTTTCTCCGGTTCCACGACAAACATGGGATTTACTTTCTTTGTAGCATACACCGGAAAATTGAAGATGCCGTTTTTGATAAATCGGCTCGGTAGGTATGACCTTACGGACTGCGGTTCACCCGTGCGGATCACTTCACCTATCCGGACATGGACGTCGAAGAGGTTATGGCACCAATTAATACCCTTTGTATCGGTATGTTTGAATTTTGGGGGATGTAATTTCTCATCATACGGACCCTCGCATTTTACGCCGTATGTGTATTTGCTGATTCTTTCCTTGAACAAGCTCTGGTCATGTCCAAATATCACAGCTCCCTTCAAAACGGATAGACCGGCGTCTCTAGGAACAACAACCTGTGCTGTGAATGATTCTCTAATAGCGGATATCAAAAGCGGAGATTCCGAAAACCCCCCTACCATGAGGATAGTTTGGACATCTTTTACATTCGGTTGTCTCATTAGTTGTGAGAGATGAGCAACAATGTGTTGGATAGGTTTGTCAAAGAAAGAGAAAGCAACGGTACTGTCTATTCTTATTTTATCGTTTGCTCTTCTTACACTGCCACTGAACTTACTTTTATCAATTTGCTGAAGCCCAGAATCTGGATTCAGTTTTGTAAAGGTCTCCTCCAAGGTTGGCGGGAATCTGATGGTGATTTTTCCCTTCATTGATTTCGTAATGGCTCTCTTTTTTGTTTCAAAGTCTCGCATTAATTCTAAATGATCGTCCACGAAATTCTGACAGAAATCCGCAAAAATTTCTTTCCCGCTTATCTGCCGTCCTTGCGATGGTTCACCTGGTTCCGGAGACACAATCTCCACCAAGAAGTCCTCGAAAGCTGCGTCGACTTTGGTCCCTCCCCAGTCGCCGCCATTCGCCATGTGGATCTCGCGCACTCTATCGTCATCCGTAAGCTGATGGACAGCGATATCAACTGTGCCACCTGAATATAAATCACTGAAGTATTTACACCCACTGACAGTAAATATTGGCGTTTTGTGGTTATTATTATTATTATTATTATTATTATTATTATTATTATTATTATTATTATTAGGTTTCACAAGTTTCACTTGTGAAACCTTTTATTATTCTACTGTCTTTTCTTATTTATTATTATTAGGTTTCACAAGTTTCACTTGTGAAACCTTTTATTATTCTACTGTCTTTTCTTATTTATTAGGTTTCACAAGTTTCACTTGTGAAACCTTTTATTATTCTACTGTCTTTTCTTATTATTAGGTTTCACAAGTTTCACTTGTGAAACCTTTTATTATTCTACTGTCTTTTCTTATTATTATTAGGTTTCACAAGTTTCACTTGTGAAACCTTTTATTATTCTACTGTCTTTTCTTATTATTATTATTATTATTATTCTTCATCCGTTTTTTTTTTTGTGACGGCTCAGAAATCACTCATTATTAAAGATATTACTATTCTGTTTTCAGTGTTCGATTCGAAATTAAATTTTCAAGATTTGATTTTTTTAATTTTCTAAATTACCGCTTATAAGCGCGCAGCGCCACCTACGACGCCAAAATTTTGAATCGCTATATCTTCCTTATTATTTGTCCGATTGGAATGAAATTTTCAGCATTCGATTCAGAAAAGGAGATGCAAGATTTTATGTCACTGCGTCAATTTCGTAGCTCTACCCCGAAAAAGTTGACCTTGACCCGATTGTTTTCATTTCAAAAAAATATTTCAATCTTAGATTTTAGACAGTAGGATGAAAGATTTTAATGGTCTGATTTGGAATATGAAAAATTTTTGAAATCGGACCATAAATAAAGTCACAATGAGCGTGGGAAAATTCGCTATGACGTCATCAAAGCTAATTAAATATTCATACGTTAATATCTCTCTTATTAAATGAGATATCGGCATGAAATTTTATATCTAAACATGTTTCCACATTCTTAATCTACCTCTAGAATGAAAATGCCATGCTGCCAATATTTTTGAAATTATTGAAAATTTTCGAATCAAATCTTTGGCAAGGTCTAGCGACTTTATTTGCAGTCGGATTTTGATCGGGTTTCTTCCATTCGATAGAGCGTTCAAATACCTACCAGTAGAGTGTTCTCAGATTTTCGCTAACTCTTACGGTTCTCGAGTTATTTGCGTTTGAACACGACAACCCCCTTTAAAGTGATGTTTGTGACGTCATCAACACTCATTAATTATTCATGAAATGTTTTTCGCCTATAGCTCGCTTATTGAGGAAGATAGAGGTGTGAAATTTGGTAGCATGATAGAGATTGAGAATATCTACCGACTGACAAGAGGAATTTGGCATGGAGCCAAATTCCTGAAAATGACGTCATACTTTGTAAATGACGTCATATCTCCCTTATTTTTCATCGGATCGAGGCGGGGACGGTTGGAATCGATTCTGCGTGAAAAAGTAAAATGGTAAATACCAGCAACAGAATTTCGATATCTCTTACCGTTTTCGAGATATTTGCGGTCAAAGTTCAGTGTTTGGCCTTTCCTGAAAATACAATTTAAAACTTCAGGTACCTGTGTCTCGCTTATTGATAAAGCTAGAGGTATGAAATTTGGTAGCATAAAAGAGAATGCAAATATCTACCGACTGACAAAAGGGAATTGGCAAGGTGCCAAATTCCTGAAAATGACGTCATACTTTTCTAAATGACGTCATAACTCCCTTATTTTTCATCGTATCGAATCGGGGATTGTTGCAATCGATTCTGCGTGAAAAAGTAGTTAAAGGAGGAAGGTCTGGTCTCAGATTTTCGATATCTCTTACCGTTTTCGAGATATTTGCGGTCAAAGTTCAGTGTTGGCCTTTCCTGAAAATACAATTTAAAACTTCAGGTACCTGTGTCTCGCTTATTGATAAAGCTAGAGGTATGAAATTTGGTAGCATAAAAGAGAATGCAAATATCTACCGACTGACGAAAGGGAATTGGCATGGTACCAAATTCCTGAAAATGACGTCATACTTTGTAAATGACGTCATAACTCCATTAATTTTCATCTTATCGAATCGGGGATTGTTGCAATCGATTCTGCGCGAAAATTTATATGCATAACATTGCCATCAAATTTTCGCTAACTCTTACCGTTTTCGAGTTATTTAGGTTTTAAACACGACAACCCCCTTTAAAGTGATGCTTTCAACGTCACATAAAGTTCATTAATGTTTAATGAAATGGTTTCAGCTAAAGCTCGCTTATTAAAGAAGGTAGAGATGTGAAAATTGGTAGCATGATAGGGAATGAGGGTATCTACCGACTCTTTACTTTGAAATTTCATCTTTCGGCTATTCATTCTCACAGACACATACTCCCGTTTAATGAGAAAATTTTTCGAAATATACGACGTTTTAAGAGAATTACGTAAGATTTAATATTTTTCGATTTTCGCGTATGTAGCTTTTAGTTTTAATGGTAGATCTCTCAAATTTTCACTGTTATGTTCTCTAGTTATTATTATTCCTCTTCCGCCGTTTTATGTCCACGGCTTTTTCTCGCTTGCTGTTAAAGATAGAGCTATTCTGTTTGCAGCATTCGAATTTCCATATTTTTCTTCAGAGGCGTTTTGTTCATTTTTTTGAATTAGCGCTTCGTAAGGGCGCAGCGGCGCCTAAAAGGTCAAATATTTGGGTATCTATAGCTTCCTTATTTATCGGCCGATTTTGATGAAATTTTCACTAAACGTTGTCTCGTGCTCACGCGCAATAATAAATACATTTACCTGTTTTCATACCTGATAAGACTATTTAGCTAGCCTGAGACGAAAAATGCGTATTTTGCGACTGTGTTTATTTATCGTCCGATTTTGCTCAAATTTGGAGGGTAAGTTTAAAATGCAAAATAATAGTGGCATCCAAAATTTGAGCGAAATCGAACTATTCTAATACCATTTTTAAGGGAAAATTAAAAAATTTTAAAAAATCTGGTGATTAAAGTAATTTCGTTGTCACTCGCTTATTTTACATCGGATTGCCACCAAAATAAATCCTATGCATGAGAAGGGTTCACTCTTTTAGATTTAATTTTCAGAAACTTCCTATGATTTTCCGTTTTCCCTAGGTTATCGGGGAAAGCTATCGAGAGCCACCCTCGGAAAGCGAGAAATACGCGCCGCAGTTAGCAAATTTTTCACTTTCAATTTCTAAAAAGCTGCTTTATTTTGAAATTTCATCTTTCGGTTATTAGTTTTCACAGACACATACTCCCGTTTAATGAAAAAAAAAATTTCGAAATATACGGCTTTTCAAGAAACTTACGTAACAATAAATTTTTTTCAATTTTCGCGTATGTAGCTTTTATTTTTAATGGTAGATCTCTCAAATTTTCACTGTTATGTTCTCTAGGTTCATATCTTTAGAACTTTCATCGGCCGATATTATCTATCTCTTTTAGTTTGGCTTCTATTTCAATTTAAAGTTTTTTAAAAATTACGTAATGTTCAAAACTGTCTTATTTTTTAGTTTTACAGTTTCCAAAACATTACGAAACGATTTTCCGTAACGATTTTACTATGAAACATGTTTCTCAGTATTTGAAAGTGAGCAATTTAAAGATATTTTTTTAAAAAAATATCTTACTTGCGTAACTTTCAAGTATTTTTTATTCGTCGTATGAACAAATTATAAAAACAAGAGTTTGAGAAAGCATTTTGATTTCGATTTCTTAAACAAAAATCAAATTTTGGGCACTCTATTGATGAACAACGCAATAAACATATCTTCAGAAGCGCGGTCAATTTGCCTTGCTTAATACCTTGCACGGCACCGCTGTTATATAGGAATTCTTCCATGGACAAGGCGCAGTAACTCGCGATTAATTCATTCGCGATTTAATGTGCTTTCTATAAAATAGAGTTTGAGAAAGTCTTATGCATTCGAATTCTTAAAAAAAAAAACAAAACAAAAACAAAAACAAAACACAACCCCCCCCCCCCCAAAAAAAAAGAAAAAAAACCACAATATTTATATTCTACGAGCTACTGCTGAACAAGGCTATAAAGAGATCTTCTCCGAGCGTCGGCATTACACATTAGAAAGCGCGGTGAATTTGCCTTGCTTAATACCTCGCACAGCGCCGCTGTTATACAGGACTTCAAACGTGTGTGAATTAATCACGAGTTACAGTGCTTTACCTGTGGAATACGAGACATTGTCAAGTCTTTGTTTTGTATATTGCTGAAAGCGGCATTACTAAAGGCCATCGCGAGGAGAATTGTTTATTCCAGCAGAGTGGCGATTCAAGGTCAAACATCTGTACACGCGAAATACCTTGCGTAAGTTAACAAATAAACAACATAAAGCGGGGAGTAAGGACTGGAGATCTAGGTTACACGTGCAGATTGTACTAAGCGTGATTGTCCTACATGTTTCTTGTTTCAAATATATGGTCAAGAGTAGTCGATATTGTGCGATGTAGGGTTCAGTAAGTGTGATTGTCCTACATGTTTCTTGTTTCAAATATATGGTCAAGAGTTGTCGATATTTTGCGATGTAGGCTTCAGTATAATGTGTATAATGTAAGTCGCCGTTACTTACAATATCTGCAAGTAGATTGCGCAGTGTGGATACCATCACTAAAGGTCAGATATCTGGATTGTGAAAAAGAATTGTGTATTAGAGTAGGAGATCCCAGCTTCGCTGCTTCGACTTTAACTTGTGAAACCTACTCGTTGCTTTAGCAACGAGCTCGTTTCTAGTTATTATTATTATTCTTCATCCGTTTTTTTTTTTGTGACCGCTCAGAAATCACTCATTATTAAAGATATTACTATTCTGTTTTCAGTGTTCGATTCGAAATTAAATTTTCAAGATTTGATTTTTTTAATTTTCTAAATTACCGCTTATAAGCGCGCAGCGCCACCTACGACGCCAAAATTTTGAATCGCTATATCTTCCTTATTATTTGTCCGATTGGAATGAAATTTTCAGCATTCGATTCAGAAAAGGAGATGCAAGATTTTATGTCACTGCGTCAATTTCGTAGCTCTACCCCGAAAAAGTTGACCTTGACCCGATTGTTTTCATTTCAAAAAAAAATATTTCAATCTTAGATTTTAGACAGTAGGATGAAAGATTTTAATGGTCTGATTTGGAATATGAAAAATTTTTGAAATCGGACCATAAATAAAGTCACAATGAGCGTGGGAAAATTCGCTATGACGTCATCAAAGCTAATTAAATATTCATACGTTAATATCTCTCTTATTAAATGAGATATCGGCATGAAATTTTATATCTAAACATGTTTCCACATTCTTAATCTACCTCTAGAATGAAAATGGCATGCTGCCAATATTTTTGAAATTATTGAAAATTTTCGAATCAAATCTTTGGCAAGGTCTAGCGACTTTATTTGCAGTCGGATTTTGATCGGGTTTCTTCCATTCGATAGAGCGTTCAAATACCTACCAGTAAAGTGCTCTCAGATTTTCGCTAACTCTTACGGTTCTCGAGTTATTTGCGTTTGAACACGACAACCCCCTTTAAAGTGATGTTTGTGACGTCATCAACACTCATTAATTATTCATGAAATGTTTTCGCCTATAGCTCGCTTATTGAGGAAGATAGAGGTGTGAAATTTGGTAGCATGATAGAGATTGAGAATATCTACCGACTGACAAGAGGAATTTGGCATGGAGCCAAATTCCTGAAAATGACGTCATACTTTGTAAATGACGTCATATCTCCCTTATTTTTCATCAGATCGAGGCGGGGACGGTTGGAATCGATTCTGCGTGAAAAAGTAAAATGGTAAATACCAGCAACAGAATTTCGATATCTCTTACCGTTTTCGAGATATTTGCGGTCAAAGTTCAGTGTTTGGCCTTTCCTGAAAATACAATTTAAAACTTCAGGTACCTGTGTCTCGCTTATTGATAAAGCTAGAGGTATGAAATTTGGTAGCATAAAAGAGAATGCAAATATCTACCGACTGACAAAAGGGAATTGGCAAGGTGCCAAATTCCTGAAAATGACGTCATACTTTTCTAAATGACGTCATAACACCCTTATTTTTCATCGTATCGAATCGGGGATTGTTGCAATCGATTCTGCGTGAAAAAGTAGTTAAAGGAGAATGGTCTGGTCTCAGATTTTCGATATCTCTTACCGTTTTCAAGATATTTGCGGTCAAAGTTCAGTGTTTGGCCTTTCCTGAAAATACAATTTAAAACTTCAGGTACCTGTGTCTCGCTTATTGATAAAACTAGAGGTATGAAATTTGGTAGCATAAAAGAGAATGCAAATATCTACCGACTGACAAAAGGGAATTGGCATGGTACCAAATTCCTGAAAATGACGTCATACTTTGTAAATGACGTCATATCTCCCTTATTTTTCATCGGATCGAGGCGGGGACGGTTGGAATCGATTCTGCGTGAAAAAGTAAAACGTAATTACAGCAACAGAATTTCGATATCTCTTACCGTTTTCGAGATATTTGCGGTCAAAGTTCAGTGTTTGGCCTTTCCTGAAAATACAATTTAAAACTTCAGGTACCTGTGTCTCGCTTATTGATAAAGCTAGAGGTATGAAATTTGGTAGCATAAAAGAGAATGCAAATATCTACCGACTGACAAAAGGGAATTGGCATGGTACCAAATTCCTGAAAATGACGTCATACTTTGTAAATGACGTCATAACTCCATTAATTTTCATCTTATCGAATCGGGGATTGTTGCAATCGATTCTGCGCGAAAATTTATATGCATAACATTGCCATCAAATTTTCGCTAACTCTTACCGTTTTCGAGTTATTTAGGTTTAAACACGACAACCCCCTTTAAAGTGATGCTTTCAACGTCACATAAAGTAATGAAATGGTTTCAGCTAAAGCTCGCTTATTAAAGAAGGTAGAGATGTGAAAATTGGTAGCATGATAGGGAATGAGGGTATCTACCGACTCTTTACTTTGAAATTTCATCTTTCGGCTATTCATTCTCACAGACACATACTCCCGTTTAATGAAAAATTTTTTTCGAAATATACGACGTTTTAAGAGAATTACGTAAGATTTAATATTTTTCGATTTTCGCGTATGTAGCTTTTAGTTTTAATGGTAGATCTCTCAAATTTTCACTGTTATGTTCTCTAGGTTCATATCTTTAGAACTTTCATCGGCCGATATTATCTATCTCTTTTAGTTTGGCCTCTATTTCAATTTAAAGTTTTTTAAAAATTACGTAATGTTCAAAACTGTCTTATTTTTAGTCTTTTAGTTTCCAAAACATTACGAAACGATTTTCCGTAACGATTTTACTATGAAACATGTTTCCCGGTATTTGAAAGTGAGCAATTTAAAGATTTTTTTATAAAAATATCTTACTTGCGTAACTTTCAAGTATTTTTTTATTCGTCGTATGAACAAATTATAAAAACAAGAGTTTGAGAAAGCATTTTGATTTCGATTTCTTAAACAAAAATCAAATTTTGGGCACTCTACTGATGAACAACGCAATAAACATATCTTCAGAAGCGCGGTCAATTTGCCTTGCTTAATACCTTGCACGACACCGCTGTGATATAGGACTTCTTCCATGGACAAGGCGCAGTAACTCGCGATTAATTCAATCGCGATTTAAAGTGCTTTCTATAAAATAGAGTTTGAGAAAGTATTATGCATTCGAATTCTTAAACAAAAAAAACAAAAAAAAAAAAAACCCCCCCCCCCCCCCCCCCCAAAAAAAAAAACAAAAAAAAAAAAAAAAAAAGAAAAAAAAAAGCAAATTTACATTCTACGAGCTACTGCTGAACAAGGCTATAAAGAAATCTTCTCCGAGCGTCGGCATTACACATTAGAGAAGCGCGGTGAATTTGCCTTGCTTAATACCTCGCACTGCGCCGCTGTTATACAGGACTTCAAACGTGTGTGAATTAATCGCCAGTTACAGTGCTTTACCTGTGGAATACGAGACATTGTCAAGTCTTTCTTTTGTATATTGGGGAAAGCGGCATTACTAAAGGCCATCGCGAGGAGAATTGTTTATTCCAGCAGAGTGGCGATTCAAGGTCAAACATCTGTACACGCGAAATAACTTGCGTAAGAATTGTTTATTCCAGCAGAGAAGCGATTCAAGGTCAAACATCTGTACACGCGAAATACCTTGCGTAAGTTAATAAACAACATAAAGCGGGCAGTAAGGACTGAAGATCTAGGTTACACGTGCAGATTGTACTAAGTGTGATTGTCCTACATGTTTCTTGTTTCAAATATATGGTCAAGAGTAGTCGATATTGTGCGATGTAGGCTTCAGTATAATGTGTATAATGTAAGTCGCCGTTACCTACAATTTCTGCAAGTAGATTGCGCAATGTGGATTCCATCACTAAAGATCAGATATCTGGATCGTGAAAAAGAATTTTGTATTAGAGTAGGAGATCTCAGCTTCGCTGCTTCGACTTTAACTTGTGAAACCTTCTCGTTGCTTTAGCAACGAGCTCGTTTCTAGTTATTAGGTTTCACAAGTTTCACTTGTGAAACCTTTTATTATTCTACTGTCTTTTCTTATTTATTATTATTATTATTATTCTTCATCCGTTTTTTTTTTTGTGACGGCTCAGAAATCACTCATTATTAAAGATATTACTATTCTGTTTTCAGTGTTCGATTCGAAATTAAATTTTCAAGATTTGATTTTTTTAATTTTCTAAATTACCGCTTATAAGCGCGCAGCGCCACCTACGACGCCAAAATTTTGAATTGCTATATCTTCCTTATTATTTGTCCGATTGGAATGAAATTTTCAGCATTCGATTCAGAAAAGGAGATGCAAGATTTTATGTCACTGCGTCAATTTCGTAGCTCTACCCCCAAAAAGTTGACCTTGACCCGATTGTTTTCATTTCAAAAAAAATATTTCAATCTTAGATTTTAGACAGTAGGATGAAAGATTTTAATGGTCTGATTTGGAATATGAAAAATTTTTGAAATCGGACCATAAATAAAGTCACAATGAGCGTGGGAAAATTCGCTATGACGTCATCAAAGCTAATTAAATATTCATACGTTAATATCTCTCTTATTAAATGAGATATCGGCATGAAATTTTATATCTAAACATGTTTCCACATTCTTAATCTACCTCTAGAATGAAAATGGCATGCTGCCAATATTTTTGAAATTATTGAAAATTTTCGAATCAAATCTTTGGCAAGGTCTAGCGACTTTATTTGCAGTCGGATTTTGATCGGGTTTCTTCCATTCGATAGAGCGTTCAAATACCTACCTGTAGAGTGTTCTCAGATTTTCGCTAACTCTTACGGTTCTCGAGTTATTTGCGTTTGAACACGACAACCCCCTTTAAAGTGATGTTTGTGACGTCATCAACACTCATTAATTATTCATGAAATGTTTTCGCCTATAGCTCGCTTATTGAGGAAGATAGAGGTGTGAAATTTGGTAGCATGATAGAGATTGAGAATATCTACCGACTGACAAGAGGAATTTGGCATGGAGCCAAATTCCTGAAAATGACGTCATACTTTGTAAATGACGTCATATCTCCCTTATTTTTCATCGGATCGAGGCGGGGACGGTTGGAATCGATTCTGCGTGAAAAAGTAAAATGGTAAATACCAGCAACAGAATTTCGATATCTCTTACCGTTTTCGAGATATTTGCGGTCAAAGTTCAGTGTTTGGCCTTTCCTGAAAATACAATTTAAAACTTCAGGTACCTGTGTCTCGCTTATTGATAAAGCTAGAGGTATGAAATTTGGTAGCATAAAAGAGAATGCAAATATCTACCGACTGACAAAAGGGAATTGGCAAGGTGCCAAATTCCTGAAAATGACGTCATACTTTTCTAAATGACGTCATAACTCCCTTATTTTTCATCGTATCGAATCGGGGATTGTTGCAATCGATTCTGCGTGAAAAAGTAGTTAAAGGCGAAAGGTCTGGTCTCAGATTTTCGATATCTCTTACCGTTTTCGAGATATTTGCGGTCAAAGTTCAGTGTTTGGCCTTTCCAGAAAATACAATTTAAAACTTCAGGTACCTGTGTCTCGCTTATTGATAAAGCTAGAGGTATGAAATTTGGTAGCATAAAAGAGAATGCAAATATCTACCGACTGACAAAAGGGAATTGGCATGGTACCAAATTCCTGAAAATGACGTCATACTTTGTAAATGACGTCATAACTCCATTAATTTTCATCTTATCGAATCGGGGATTGTTGCAATCGATTCTGCGCGAAAATTTATATGCATAACATTGCCATCAAATTTTCGCTAACTCTTACCGTTTTCGAGTTATTTAGGTTTAAACACGACAACCCCCTTTAAAGTGATGCTTTCAACGTCACATAAAGTAATGAAATGGTTTCAGCTAAAGCTCGTTTATTAAATAACGTAGAGATGTGAAAATTGGTAGCATGATAGGGAATGAGGGTATCTACCGACTCTTTACTTTGAAATTTCATCTTTCGGCTATTCATTCTCACAGACACATACTCCCGTTTAATGAAAAAATTTTTCGAAATATACGACGTTTTAAGAGAATTACGTAAGATTTAATATTTTTCGATTTTCGCGTATGTAGCTTTTAGTTTTAATGGTAGATCTCTCAAATTTTCACTGTTATGTTCTCTAGGTTCATATCTTTAGAACTTTCATCGGCCGATATTATCTATCTCTTTTAGTTTGGCCTCTATTTCAATTTAAAGTTTTTTAAAAATTACGTAATGTTCAAAACTGTCTTATTTTTAGTCTTTTAGTTTCCAAAACATTACGAAACGATTTTCCGTAACGATTTTACTATGAAACATGTTTCCCGGTATTTGAAAGTGAGCAATTTAAAGATTTTTTTTATAAAAATATCTTACTTGCGTAACTTTCAAGTATTTTTTATTCGTCGTATGAACAAATTATAAAAACAAGAGTTTGAGAAAGCATTTTGATTTCGATTTCTTAAACAAAAATCAAATTTTGGGCACTCTACTGATGAACAACGCAATAAACATATCTTCAGAAGCGCGGTCAATTTGCCTTGCTTAATACCTTGCACGACACCGCTGTGATATAGGACTTCTTCCATGGACAAGGCGCAGTAACTCGCGATTAATTCAATCGCGATTTAAAGTGCTTTCTATAAAATAGAGTTTGAGAAAGTATTATGCATTCGAATTCTTAAACAAAAAAAAAACCAAAAAATAAAAAAACCAACCCCTTCCCCCCCCAAAAAAAAAACAAAAAAAAAAAAAGAAAAAGAAAAAAAAAAGCAAATTTACATTCTACGAGCTACTGCTGAACAAGGCTATAAAGAAATCTTCTCCGAGCGTCGGCATTACACATTAGAGAA
Organism: Pteria penguin; assembly: GCA_035048485.1. Lineage (NCBI taxonomy): Eukaryota > Metazoa > Mollusca > Bivalvia > Pterioida > Pteriidae > Pteria > Pteria penguin. Next base: position 16,737,377 of record CM068592.1, read on the forward strand.
GCGCGGTGAATTTGCCTTGCTTAATACCTCGCACTGCGCCGCTGTTATACAGGACTTCAAACGTGTGTGAATTAATCGCCAGTTACAGTGCTTTACCTGTGGAATACGAGACATTGTCAAGTCTTTCTTTTGTATATTGGGGAAAGCGGCATTACTAAAGGCCATCGCGAGGAGAATTGTTTATTCCAGCAGAGTGGCGATTCAAGGTCAAACATCGGTACACGCGAAATAACTTGCGTAAGTTCATCGCGAGGAGAATTGTTTATTCCAGCAGAGAAGCGATTCAAGGTCAAACATCTGTACACGCGAAATACCTTGCGTAAGTTAATAAATAAACAACATAAAGCGGGCAGTAAGGACTGAAGATGTAGGTTTCACGTGCAGATTGTACTAAGTGTGATTGTCCTACATGTTTCTTGTTTCCAATATATGGTCAAGAGTAGTCGATATTGTGCGATGTAGGCTTCAGTATAATGTGTATAATGTAAGTCGCCGTTACCTACAATTTCTGCAAGTAGATTGCGCAATGTGGATACCATCACTAAAGATCAGATATCTGGATCGTGAAAAAGAATTTTTTATTAGAGTAGGAGATCTCAGCTTCGCTGCTTCGACTTTAACTTGTGAAACCTACTCGTTGCTTTAGCAACGAGCTCGTTTCTAGTTATTATTATTATTCTTCATCCGTATTTTTTTTTGTGACGGCTCAGAAATCACTCATTATTAAAGATATTACTATTCTGTTTTCAGTGTTCGATTCGAAATTAAATTTTCAAGATTTGATTTTTTTAATTTTCTAAAGTACCGCTTATAAGCGCGCAGCGCCACCTACGACGCCAAAATTTTGAATCGCTATATCTTCCTTATTATTTATCCGATTGGAATGAAATTTTCAGCATTCGATTCAGAAAAGGAGATGCAAGATTTTATGTCACTGCGTCAATTTCGTAGCTCTACCCCGAAAAAGTTGACCTTGACCCGATTGTTTTCATTTCAAAAAAAATATTTCAATCTTAGATTTTAGACAGTAGGATGAAAGATTTTAATGGTCTGATTTGGAATATGAAAAATTTTTGAAATCGGACCATAAATAAAGTCACAATGAGCGTGGGAAAATTCGCTATGACGTCATCAAAGCTAATTAAATATTCATACGTTAATATCTCTCTTATTAAATGAGATATCGGCATGAAATTTTATATCTAAACATGTTTCTACATTCTTAATCTACCTCTAGAATGAAAATGGCATGCTGCCAATATTTTTGAAATTATTGAAAATTTTCGAATCAAATCTTTGGCAAGGTCTAGCGACTTTATTTGCAGTCGGATTTTGATCGGGTTTCTTCCATTCGATAGAGCGTTCAAATACCTACCAGTAGAGTGTTCTCAGATTTTCGCTAACTCTTACGGTTCTCGAGTTATTTGCGTTTGAACACGACAACCCCCTTTAAAGTGATGTTTGTGACGTCATCAACACTCATTAATTATTCATGAAATGTTTTCGCCTATAGCTCGCTTATTGAGGAAGATAGAGGTGTGAAATTTGGTAGCATGATAGAGATTGAAAATATCTACCGACTGACAAGAGGAATTTGGCATGGAGCCAAATTCCTGAAAATGACGTCATACTTTGTAAATGACGTCATATCTCCCTTATTTTTCATCGGATCGAGGCGGGGACGGTTGGAATCGATTCTGCGTGAAAAAGTAAAATGGTAAATACCAGCAACAGAATTTCGATATCTCTTACCGTTTTCGAGATATTTGCGGTCAAAGTTCAGTGTTTGGCCTTTCCTGAAAATACAATTTAAAACTTCAGGTACCTGTGTCTCGCTTATTGATAAAGCTAGAGGTATGAAATTTGGTAGCATAAAAGAGAATGCAAATATCTACCGACTGACAAAAGGGAATTGGCAAGGTGCCAAATTCCTGAAAATGACGTCATACTTTTCTAAATGACGTCATAACTCCCTTATTTTTCATCGTATCGAATCGGGGATTGTTGCAATCGATTCTGCGTGAAAAAGTAGTTAAAGGAGAAAAGTCTGGTCTCAGATTTTCGATATCTCTTACCGTTTTCGAGATATTTGCGGTCAAAGTTCAGTGTTTGGCCTTTCCTGAAAATACAATTTAAAACTTCAGGTACCTGTGTCTCGCTTATTGATAAAGCTAGAGGTATGAAATTTGGTAGCATAAAAGAAAATGCAAATATCTACCGACTGACAAAAGGGAATTGGCATGGTACCAAATTCCTGAAAATGACGTCATACTTTGTAAATGACGTCATAACTCCATTAATTTTCATCTTATCGAATCGGGGATTGTTGCAATCGATTCTGCGCGAAAATTTATATGCATAACATTGCCATCAAATTTTCGCTAACTCTTACCGTTTTCGAGTTATTTAGGTTTAAACACGACAACCCCCTTTAAAGTGATGCTTTCAACGTCACATAAAGTTCATTAATGTTTAATGAAATGGTTTCAGCTAAAGCTCGCTTATTAAAGAAGGTAGAGATGTGAAAATTGGTAGCATGATAGGGAATGAGGGTATCTACCGACTCTTTACTTTGAAATTTCATCTTTCGGCTATTCATTCTCACAGACACATACTCCCGTTTAATGAAAAAATTTTTCGAAAATATACGACGTTTTAAGAGAATTACGTAAGATTTAATATTTTTCGATTTTCGCGTATGTAGCTTTTAGTTTTTAATGGTAGATCTCTCAAATTTTCACTGTTATGTTCTCTAGGTTCATATCTTTAGAACTTTCATCGGCCGATATTATCTATCTCTTTTAGTTTGGCCTCTATTTCAATTTAAAGTTTTTTAAAAATTACGTAATGTTCAAAACTGTCTTATTTTTAGTCTTTTAGTTTCCAAAACATTACGAAACGATTTTCCGTAACGATTTTACTATGAAACATGTTTCCCGGTATTTGAAAGTGAGCAATTTAAAGATTTTTTTATAAAAATATCTTACTTGCGTAACTTTCAAGTATTTTTTATTCGTCGTATGAACAAATTATAAAAACAAGAGTTTGAGAAAGCATTTTGATTTCGATTTCTTAAACAAAAATCAAATTTTGGGCACTCTACTGATGAACAACGCAATAAACATATCTTCAGAAGCGCGGTCAATTTGCCTTGCTTAATACCTTGCACGACACCGCTGTGATATAGGACTTCTTCCATGGACAAGGCGCAGTAACTCGCGATTAATTCAATCGCGATTTAAAGTGCTTTCTATAAAATAGAGTTTGAGAAAGTATTATGCATTCGAATTCTTAAACAAAAAAAACCCCAAAAAAAAACCCCCCCCCCCCAAAAAAAAAAAAAAAAAAACAAAAAAAAAAAAAAAGAAAAAAAAAAGCAAATTTACATTCTACGAGCTACTGCTGAACAAGGCTATAAAGAAATCTTCTCCGAGCGTCGGCATTACACATTAGAGAAGCGCGGTGAATTTGCCTTGCTTAATACCTCGCACTGCGCCGCTGTTATACAGGACTTCAAACGTGTGTGAATTAATCGCCAGTTACAGTGCTTTACCTGTGGAATACGAGACATTGTCAAGTCTTTCTTTTGTATATTGGGGAAAGCGGCATTACTAAAGGCCATCGCGAGGAGAATTGTTTATTCCAGCAGAGTGGCGATTCAAGGTCAAACATCTGTACACGCGAAATAACTTGCGTAAGTTCATCGCGAGGAGAATTGTTTATTCCAGCAGAGAAGCGATTCAAGGTCAAACATCTGTACACGCGAAATACCTTGCGTAAGTTAATAAATAAACAACATAAAGCGGGCAGTAAGGACTGAAGATCTAGGTTACACGTGCAGATTGTACTAAGTGTGATTGTCCTACATGTTTCTTGTTTCAAATATATGGTCAAGAGTAGTCGATATTGTGCGATGTAGGCTTCAGTATAATGTGTATAATGTAAGTCGCCGTTACCTACAATTTCTGCAAGTAGATTGCGCAATGTGGATACCATCACTAAAGATCAGATATCTGGATCGTGAAAAAGAATTTTGTATTAGAGTAGGAGATCTCAGCTTCGCTGCTTCGACTTTAACTTGTGAAACCTACTCGTTGCTTTAGCAACGAGCTCGTTTCTAGTTATTATTATTATTATTCTTCATCCGTTTTTTTTTTTGTGACGGCTCAGAAATCACTCATTATTAAAGATATTACTATTCTGTTTTCAGTGTTCGATTCGAAATTAAATTTTCAAGATTTGATTTTTTTAATTTTCTAAATGACCGCTTATAAGCGCGCAGCGCCACCTACGACGCCAAAATTTTGAATCGCTATATCTTCCTTATTATTTGTCCGATTGGAATGAAATTTTCAGCATTCGGTTCAGAAAAGGAGATGCAAGATTTTATGTCACTGCGTCCATTTCGTAGCTCTACCCCGAAAAAGTTGACCTTGACCCGATTGTTTTCATTTCAAAAAAAATATTTCAATCTTAGATTTTAGACAGTAGGATGAAAGATTTTAATGGTCTGATTTGGAATATGAAAAATTTTTGAAATCGGACCATAAATAAAGTCACAATGAGCGTGGGAAAATTCGCTATGACGTCATCAAAGCTAATTAAATATTCATACGTTAATATCTCTCTTATTAAATGAGATATCGGCATGAAATTTTATATCTAAACATGTTTCCACATTCTTAATCTACCTCTAGAATGAAAATGGCATGCTGCCAATATTTTTGAAATTATTGAAAATTTTCGAATCAAATCTTTGGCAAGGTCTAGCGACTTTATTTGCAGTCGGATTTTGATCGGGTTTCTTCCATTCGATAGAGCGTTCAAATACCTACCAGTAAAGTGTTCTCAGATTTTCGCTAACTCTTACGGTTCTCGAGTTATTTGCGTTTGAACACGACAACCCCCTTTAAAGTGATGTTTGTGACGTCATCAACACTCATTAATTATTCATGAAATGTTTTCGCCTATAGCTCGCTTATTGAGGAAGATAGAGGTGTGAAATTTGGTAGCATGATAAAGATTGAGAATATCTACCGACTGACAAGAGGAATTTGGCATGGAGCCAAATTCCTGAAAATGACGTCATACTTTGTAAATGACGTCATATCTCCCTTATTTTTCATCGGATCGAGGCGGGGACGGTTGGAATCGATTCTGCGTGAAAAAGTAAAATGGTAAATACCAGCAACAGAATTTCGATATCTCTTACCGTTTTCGAGATATTTGCGGTCAAAGTTCAGTGTTTGGCCTTTCCTGAAAATACAATTTAAAACTTCAGGTACCTGTGTCTCGCTTATTGATAAAGCTAGAGGTATGAAATTTGGTAGCATAAAAGAGAATGCAAATATCTACCGACTGACAAAAGGGAATTGGCAAGGTGCCAAATTCCTGAAAATGACGTCATACTTTTCTAAATGACGTCATAACTCCCTTATTTTTCATCGTATCGAATCGGGGATTGTTGCAATCGATTCTGCGTGAAAAAGTAGTTAAAGGAGAAAAGTCTGGTCTCAGATTTTCGATATCTCTTACCGTTTTCGAGATATTTGCGGTCAAAGTTCAGTGTTTGGCCTTTCCTGAAAATACAATTTAAAACTTCAGGTACCTGTGTCTCGCTTATTGATAAAGCTAGAGGTATGAAATTTGGTAGCATAAAAGAAAATGCAAATATCTACCGACTGACAAAAGGGAATTGGCATGGTACCAAATTCCTGAAAATGACGTCATACTTTGTAAATGACGTCATAACTCCATTAATTTTCATCTTATCGAATCGGGGATTGTTGCAATCGATTCTGCGCGAAAATTTATATGCATAACATTGCCATCAAATTTTCGCTAACTCTTACCGTTTTCGAGTTATTTAGGTTTAAACACGACAACCCCCTTTAAAGTGATGCTTTCAACGTCACATAAAGTTCATTAATGTTTAATGAAATGGTTTCAGCTAAAGCTCGCTTATTAAAGAAGGTAGAGATGTGAAAATTGGTAGCATGATAGGGAATGAGGGTATCTACCGACTCTTTACTTTGAAATTTCATCTTTCGGCTATTCATTCTCACAGACACATACTCCCGTTTAATGAAAAAATTTTTCGAAATATACGACGTTTTAAGAGAATTACGTAAGATTTAATATTTTTCGATTTTCGCGTATGTAGCTTTTAGTTTTAATGGTAGATCTCTCAAATTTTCACTGTTATGTTCTCTAGGTTCATATCTTTAGAACTTTCATCGGCCGATATTATCTATCTCTTTTAGTTTGGCCTCTATTTCAATTTAAAGTTTTTTAAAAATTACGTAATGTTCAAAACTGTCTTATTTTTAGTCTTTTAGTTTCCAAAACATTACGAAACGATTTTCCGTAACGATTTTACTATGAAACATGTTTCCCGGTATTTGAAAGTGAGCAATTTAAAGATTTTTTTATAAAAATATCTTACTTGCGTAACTTTCAAGTATTTTTTATTCGTCGTATGAACAAATTATAAAAACAAGAGTTTGAGAAAGCATTTTGATTTCGATTTCTTAAACAAAAATCAAATTTTGGGCACTCTACTGATGAACAACGCAATAAACATATCTTCAGAAGCGCGGTCAATTTGCCTTGCTTAATACCTTGCACGACACCGCTGTGATATAGGACTTCTTCCATGGACAAGGCGCAGTAACTCGCGATTAATTCAATCGCGATTTAAAGTGCTTTCTATAAAATAGAGTTTGAGAAAGTATTATGCATTCGAATTCTTAAACAAAAAAACCCCCAAAAAATAACCCCCCCCTCCCAAAAAAAAAAAAAAAAACAAAAAAAAAAAAAAGAAAAAAAAAAGCAAATTTACATTCTACGAGCTACTGCTGAACAAGGCTATAAAGAAATCTTCTCCGAGCGTCGGCATTACACATTAGAGAAGCGCGGTGAATTTGCCTTGCTTAATACCTCGCACTGCGCCGCTGTTATACAGGACTTCAAACGTGTGTGAATTAATCGCCAGTTACAGTGCTTTACCTGTGGAATACGAGACATTGTCAAGTCTTTCTTTTGTATATTGGGGAAAGCGGCATTACTAAAGGCCATCGCGAGGAGAATTGTTTATTCCAGCAGAGTGGCGATTCAAGGTCAAACATCTGTACACGCGAAATAACTTGCGTAAGTTCATCGCGAGGAGAATTGTTTATTCCAGCAGAGAAGCGATTCAAGGTCAAACATCTGTACACGCGAAATACCTTGCGTAAGTTAATAAATAAACAACATAAAGCGGGCAGTAAGGACTGAAGATCTAGGTTACACGTGCAGATTGTACTAAGTGTGATTGTCCTACATGTTTCTTGTTTCAAATATATGGTCAAGAGTAGTCGATATTGTGCGATGTAGGCTTCAGTATAATGTGTATAATGTAAGTCGCCGTTACCTACAATTTCTGCAAGTAGATTGCGCAATGTGGATACCATCACTAAAGATCAGATATCTGGATCGTGAAAAAGAATTTTGTATTAGAGTAGGAGATCTCAGCTTCGCTGCTTCGACTTTAACTTGTGAAACCTACTCGTTGCTTTAGCAACGAGCTCGTTTCTAGTTATTATTATTCTTCATCCGTTTTTTTTTATGTGACGGCTCAGAAATCACTCATTATTAAAGATATTACTATTCTGTTTTCAGTGTTCGATTCGAAATTAAATTTTCAAGATTTGATTTTTTTAATTTTCTAAATTACCGCTTATAAGCGCGCAGCGCCACCTACGACGCCAAAATTTTGAATCGCTATATCTTTCTTATTATTTGTCCGATTGGAATGAAATTTTCAGCATTCGATTCAGAAAAGGAGATGCAAGATTTTATGTCACTGCGTCAATTTCGTAACTCTACCCCGAAAAAGTTGACCTTGACCCGATTGTTTTCATTTCAAAAAAAATATTTCAATCTTAGATTTTAGACAGTAGGATGAAAGATTTTAATGGTCTGATTTGGAATATGAAAAAGTTTTGAAATCGGACCATAAATAAAGTCACAATGAGCGTGGGAAAATTCGCTATGACGTCATCAAAGCTAATTAAATATTCATACGTTAATATCTCTCTTATTAAATGAGATATCGGCATGAAATTTTATATCTAAACATGTTTCCACATTCTTAATCTACCTGTAGAATGAAAATGGCATGCTGCCAATATTTTTGAAATTATTGAAAATTTTCGAATCAAATCTTTGGCAAGGTCTAGCGACTTTATTTGCAGTCGGATTTTGATCGGGTTTCTTCCATTCGATAGAGCGGTCAAATACCTACCAGTAAAGTGTTCTCAGATTTTCGCTAACTCTTACGATTCTCGAGTTATTTGCGTTTGAACACGACAACCCCCTTTAAAGTGATGTTTGTGACGTCATCAACACTCATTAATTATTCATGAAATGTTTTCGCCTATAGCTCGCTTATTGAGGAAGATAGAGGTGTGAAATTTGGTAGCATGATAGAGATTGAGAATATCTACCGACTGACAAGAGGAATTTGGCATGGAGCCAAATTCCTGAAAATGACGTCATACTTTGTAAATGACGTCATATCTCCCTTATTTTTCATCGGATCGAGGCGGGGACGGTTGGAATCGATTCTGCGTGAAAAAGTAAAATGGTAACTACCAGCAACAGAATTTCGTTATCTCTTACCGTTTTCGAGATATTTGCGGTCAAAGTTCACGGTTTCACCATTCCTGAAAACACACTTTTCAAATTCAGGAAGCTGTGTTTCGCTTATTGAGGAAGTTAGAGGTGTGAAATTTGGTAGCATGATAGAAAATGAGAATATCTACCGACTTACAAGAGGAATTTGGCATGGAGCCAAATTCCTGAAAATGACGTCATACTTTGTAAATGACGTCATATCTCCCTTATTTATCATCGGATCGAATCGGGGATCGTTGGAATCGATTCTGCGTGAAAATTTAACATCAACGTTGTACCAACAGATTTTCGATATCTCTTACCGTTTTCGAGATATTTGCGGTCAAAGTTCAGTGTTTGGCCTTTCCTGAAAATACAATTTAAAACTTCAGGTACCTGTGTCTCGCTTATTGATAAAGCTAGAGGTATGAAATTTGGTAGCATAAAAGAGAATGCAAATATCTACCGACTGACAAAAGGGAATTGGCATGGTACCAAATTCCTGAAAATGACGTCATACTTTGTAAATGACGTCATAACTCCATTAATTTTCATCTTATCGAATCGGGGATTGTTGCAATCGATTCTGCGCGAAAATTTATATGCATAACATTGCCATCAAATTTTCGCTAACTCTTACCGTTTTCGAGTTATTTAGGTTTAAACACGACAACCCCCTTTAAAGTGATGCTTTCAACGTCACATAAAGTTCATTAATGTTTAATGAAATGGTTTCAGCTAAAGCTCGCTTATTAAAGAAGGTAGAGATGTGAAAATTGGTAGCATGATAGGGAATGAGGGTATCTACCGACTCTTTACTTTGAAATTTCATCTTTCGGCTATTCATTCTCACAGACACATACTCCCGTTTAATGAAAAATTTTTTCGAAATATACGACGTTTTAAGAGAATTACGTAAGATTTAATATTTTTCGATTTTCGCGTATGTAGCTTTTAGTTTTAATGGTAGATCTCTCAAATTTTCACTGTTATGTTCTCTAGGTTCATATCTTTAGAACTTTTATCGGCCGATATTATCTATCTCTTTTAGTTTGGCCTCTATTTCAATTTAAAGTTTTTTAAAAATTACGTAATGTTCAAAACTGTCTTATTTTTAGTCTTTTAGTTTCCAAAACATTACGAAACGATTTTCCGTAACGATTTTACTATGAAACATGTTTCCCGGTATTTGAAAGTGAGCAATTTAAAGATTTTTTTATAAAAATATCTTACTTGCGTAACTTTCAAGTATTTTTTATTCGTCGTATAAACAAATTATAAAAACAAGAGTTTGAGAAAGCATTTTGATTTCGATTTCTTAAACAAAAATCATATTTTGGGCACTCTACTGATGAACAACGCAATAAACATATCTTCAGAAGCGCGGTCAATTTGCCTTGCTTAATACCTTGCACGACACCGCTGTGATATAGGACTTCTTCCATGGACAAGGCGCAGTAACTCGCGATTAATTCAATCGCGATTTAAAGTGCTTTCTATAAAATAGAGTTTGAGAAAGTATTATGCATTCGAATTCTTAAACAAAAGAAACCCCCAAAAAATAAAAAAACCACCCCCCCCCCCCCCCAAAAAAAAAAAAAAACCAAAAAAAAAAAACAAAAAGAAAAAAAAAAAGAAATTTTCATTCTACGAGCTACTGCTGAACAAGGCTATAAAGAAATCTTCTCCGAGCGTCGGCATTACACATTAGAGAAGCGCGGTGAATTTGCCTTGCTTAATACCTCGCACTGCGCCGCTGTTATACAGGACTTCAAACGTGTGTGAATTAATCGCCAGTTACAGTGCTTTACCTGTGGAATACGAGACATTGTCAAGTCTTTCTTTTGTATATTGGGGAAAGCGGCATTACTAAAGGCCATCGCGAGGAGAATTGTTTATTCCAGCAGAGTGGCGATTCAAGGTCAAACATCTGTACACGCGAAATAACTTGCGTAAGTTCATCGCGAGGAGAATTGTTTATTCCAGCAGAGAAGCGATTCAAGGTCAAACATCTGTACACGCGAAATACCTTGCGTAAGTTAATAAATAAACAACATAAAGCGGGCAGTAAGGACTGAAGATCTAGGTTACACGTGCAGATTGTACTAAGTGTGATTGTCCTACATGTTTCTTGTTTCAAATATATGGTCAAGAGTAGTCGATATTGTGCGATGTAGGCTTCAGTATAATGTGTATAATGTAAGTCGCCGTTACCTACAATTTCTGCAAGTAGATTGCGCAATGTGGATACCATCACTAAAGATCAGATATCTGGATCGTGAAAAAGAATTTTGTATTAGAGTAGGAGATCTCAGCTTCGCTGCTTCGACTTTAACTTGTGAAACCTACTCGTTGCTTTAGCAACGAGCTCGTTTCTAGTTATTATTATTATTATTATCATGGTTGTTGTTGTTGTTGTTGTTGTCGTTTTTTGCTTTTGAATATTTAGAAAAGTTGTACCCCCTTCTTTTTTTTTCTGTACCCATCTTGGTTACGATTGAATTTAATTGACTTTATTTGAGTTCGATAAATGATTGTTATTTACTTCTTTTCCAACAAGTGTGTGTGTGTGTGTATGTGTGTGTGTGTGTGCCACACTGACACTCAAAACGGCAGCAGTTTCCGGAAATACCATGGAAAGTGAAAGGTCACTCAAAGGCCACTAGGTATCAATGAGAACGTCTTGACACACACACACACACACACACACACACCTACACCTACACACACACACCTACACACACACACCTACAACCTACACACACACACACACCTACACACACACACACACACACACACACACACACCTACACACACACTTCCAAGCAAATTTAAAACCAGTCGTCAATATCGAAGTATTAGAAAAACCACACAAAACAAAACAAAACATTCATCCACCAAATTTACGATTCTGATGGCATAAATGTTCTACAATGAGAAAGAAAGTGAAAAATGGATTGAATGACTTCTGTTATGTCACTTTAAGCACAGGACACCGGTGTGCCCACTGCAGTAGTCAAACCCAGAACATAGCCGACCACCTCATCCACACTTACACCGGCTTTACAAAGAGAAAGAGTATAATATACACACTGGGTTATATGCTATATAATCTGATCATGGTTAATTTCAGAAAAAAATTGTCACAACTTACGTTCTGTCACCAGAGAAGTCCCCCCACAAAGAAAAAAAAATGGGGGGGGGGGTGGTACCCGAAGCTCCTCCATCAAGTCCAATGTAATATCCTACACCTACCTCCAGCATCCACCACAATGTATTTTGCATTGGCTTCTAGTTTGATAAGCATCCCAGATTGTCGTGTTGTTTCAGTTGCTAGTTTCATTTCATCAAATTCTGTGGCAAACATCTCAGTCTGTGGCGGAATTTCTACAGTATTATGTTGGATCTCCCTTGCTACTTCTTCTATTCCGTATTCATATGTGTCTTCCTCAAGTGGTTCAAAGTCGTGTCGTTTTTTGGGTGCTATAGTACGTACCGAATGTCTTTTAACCGGTACAGTCTCCGATACTGTGGCAGAGCTCATCATATACGGCATGGAGTCATAATTGGAAGGTTCCTGCTCTGGTTTTGCGAAGGGGATATGGCGGACGTAGAGTGCCGCTGCTTCTGGTTCCAGAGCCAGCCTCAGGTGGGTGGATTTTATTCCAGCCTAGTAATATCATATATAAACAATATTAATTACATATTGAGTGCTAGTTATGAATATTTCATTATACATACACATGTATGTACACTACATTATGCTGATGAAGGTTTCATACCCAAAACACGTGCACAGTACATTACACTGATTAGGGTTGTATACCCGAAACACGTGGACAGTACACTATACTGATGAGGATTTCATACCCTGAGCATATGCTGATCATGGGTTTTATATCCTTAACACATGCACACTATATTTCACTGATGAGGGTTGAATACCCGAAACACGTGGACAGTACACTATACTGATGAGGAATTGATACCCGTAATATATGCACAGTACATTACACTGATGCGGGTTGTATACCTGGAACACACTATACTGATGAGGATTTCATACACTTTACTGATGAAAATTTCAAACCTGAAACATATGTACCGTACACTATACTGATATACACGTGCACAATACACAATACAGATGAAGGTTTTATACTCGTAACACGTGCACAGTATATTATACTGAAAAATAGGGCACCGCTAACGGGTACATGATATGCCCGCATCATGTTCTAATGTGGCCTACAAGCCACATCCTTTCACATGACACCATCAAAAGTTTTGTTTCCCCTTTAAATGAGGAGTAGAAGCCAGGAAAACCTTTCGATCCCTGCCCATTTCCCCCACCCCAGGGGCCTGACCCTAACTTTTAAACCCACATGCACAAATGCAAAGCACATCCTTTCATATGACACCATCAAAATTTTTGTTCCCCCTTTAGTTAAGGAGGAGAAGCCTGGAAAACCTTTCCGACCCTGCCCATTTTCCACCACCCTAGGGGCCTGACCCCAACTTTGAAACCCACATACACAACTACAAGCCATACCCTTTCATATGACACCATCAAAAGTTTTGTTCCCCCTTTAGTTAAGGAGGAGAAGCCCGGACAAGCTTTTCCGACCCCCACCCATCTCCCCCCACCCCAGGGTCCTGACCCCAACTTTGAAACCCACATACACAACTACAAGCCATACCCTTTCATATGACACCATCAAAAGTTTTGTTCCCCCTTTACTTAAGGAGGAGAAGCCCGGACAAGCTTTTCCGACCCCCACCCATCTCCCCCCACCCCAGGGTCCTGACCCCAACTTTGAAACCCACATACACAACTACAAGCCATATCCTTTCATATGATACCATCAAAGTTTTGTTTCCTCTTTAGTTAAGAGGGAGAAGCCAGGACAAGCTTCTCCGACCCCACCCCAGGGGCCTGACCCCAACTTTGAAACCCACATGCACAAATACAAACCAAATCCTGTCATATGACACCATCAAAAGTTTTGTTCCCCTTTTAGTTAAGGAGGAAAAGCCCGAATTTGCTTTTCCGACCCCGCCCATTTTCCCCCACCCCAGGGGCCTGACCCCAACTTCGAAACCCACATGCAAAACTACAAGCCACATCCTTGACACCATCAAAAGTTGTGTTCCCCTTTTAGTTAAAGAGGAGAAGCCCGGACAAGCTTTTCCGACCCCGCCAACTTTCCCCACCCCAGGGTCTGACCCCAACTCTGAAACCCACATGCACAGCTACAAGCTACATCCTTTCAATTGACACCATCAAAATTTTTGTTCCCCCTTTAGTTAAGAGGGAGAAGCCAGGACAAACTTTTCCGACCCCACCCATTTTTCCCCACCCCAGGGGCCTGACCCAAACTTTGAAACCCACATGCACAACTACAAGCCATATCATTTCATATGACATCAAAAGTTTTGTTCCCCCTTAGTTATGGAGAAGCCCGGACAAGCTTTTCAAACCCCGCCCATTTTCCCCCATCCCAGGGGCCTGACCCCAACTTTGAAACCCACATGCACAACTACTAGCCACACCCTTTCATATGTCACCATCAAAAGTTCCCCCTTCAGCTAAGGAGAAGCCCGGACAAGGATGGATGGACGGACGGACAGACGATAGGGGTATAGCATAATACGCCCACATTTTTTAATACGGGCGTATAAAAAGGTTGCGTATCAGTAACAAGTGGATGAAAGTTTTATACCCAAAACACCAGTACAGTACATTGCAGTGATACACGTGTCAGTACATTGTTCAAATATATAGTGAAATTTAAACTATGATTCGCTGTTTTAATTCTTGCTGACATTTTCTTATTCATACGAAGCAGAGTTTATTCAGACCCTGCTCTCAACAGGATGTAAGCACCTTGCATCTCAGTTTTATTTTACATAGACGATGTGTTGTCAGTTAATAATTCTGATTTTAAGGATTACCTACACGAAATTTATCCCCACAAACTGGAGATCAAAGAGACAACCGAGGGCGACAGATCTGCTTCGTACTTGGATATATTATTATCTTTCGCTAATACCGGTCACTTGAACACCTCCCTGTACGACAAACGTGACGATTTCAACTTTCATATAACGAACTTCCCTTTCCTGAGTAGCAACATTCCTTTCTTTCCTGCCTATGGCGCTTTTGTATCTCAGCTTATAAGATAGGTCAGGGCATGTTTGAAATACAACGGTTTTGTCACGAGGGCTAAACGGCTGACTGATAAGCTACTTGTTCAGGGTTACACTGTATGTTATAGAATGTCTGAAACCGTCACTGAGGAAGTTCTACGGTCGCTACGGTGATCTCATAAGAAAATATGAGGTCCCACTTTTCAGAATGATTCATGACGTTCTGGAGTGCGATTGAATGACTGTTCGAGAAATCCTATTATGACATCACTTTCACCATTTATGTACATTTATGTGTGCATTGGGATTCTCACCTAATTTGACATGTTTCAATATAACTGATGCGACGGGTGTTATATGCAAACAGGAGACACTCTCCCCGGGCACCTGGTCTCACCTGCAATGTTTTATTTTACGGAGTTCACATTGGTTTGTATGGGACAATTCCATAATTTAGCATCCACTGGGTAACTGATCAGTACGTCGAATTCTTCATTGTTTGTTAATATGTCTATTATATAAACATATCGCACATACATGACAATTTACTTACTTTCTCAGCAGCTTCTCTCATGAATTTCTTAGCCGTATCGGACCAGATAGCGGGAACCGTTAGTACCCATGTTATGTCATCCATCTTGATCCCTGTGGCCTGTTTACTGCATTCAATAAGCAGCTGATCCACAAGGTACCTGATAGAAGCTGAGAACACTTTGATTGCTGGCATGGTCTTACCATTCACAGACTGTAGAGTTAGATCGCGACGTATTCTCTGTAATAGCATGTATTATACTTATTAATAAGGGATCTTGTCATGCGTCAATTCGTCTTAACTCCCACTAAAAGGCTTACAAAACTCAAAGAAACTATTGTGGACGAGATTGACATAACAATTAATCTCTATTAGTCAATGAACACTGGGATGGGTTGCAGTGGCGGCATTAAGAAAGGGCGGGGAAGGGGGCGGACCCCCTTTTCACGACTTATTACAAGTAAAAATCCAGATCTGGCACCAAAATGTTCACAGTATTTAGCTAATACTTGACTTTTACATGTGCCCTCCCCCTTTTTTCATAAATCCTGGATTCCCCACTGGGTTGGTAAATTCTGTGTTGAACACACATAATGATGATACTGGGATAAAGCACACTTGCAAAATAAAATAATGATAGGATTAAATCAATTGTAGTTTGTGTGCATTATGCCTGTGTCAGAGTTACCGCCCATGATGTGGGAAAGTTAGGTATTCGTGTGGGCTCTTTTTTCTATTTTCTATATTACAGTTATCTCCCTTTCCTGTTGGATTACTGACTCATCACATGATTCATTTAGAGTTTCGTATCCTGGTAGATTAATGACGTCATCAATTCTGACCTCTTTTCGGACTGGAGGTGATCATTAAATACTCACGTATTAATCCCCCCACCCCCCTCAAAAAGTGTTGTTAGTGTTTGGTTCCATTCCCAAATAGAATATTTTGGACATTTGTTTGGATTTTGAGAAATCTAAAACTTTCTCAAACGTTGGTCCCTCCTCCCATCTGCTTTGCCATGCCATGGACATGGTGCAGATGCAGTCCAAACCGGCAGCAGTTTGTCAAATGAGGACACCTTAATTATTTGAGTACTACATGTATATTCACCCCAAGCGTTAGCTTCATCCTTCAATTTGAAGAATTACATCACAGCCTAATATTACAAGCAGTTGTCAACACTCTATTCCACCCCATTCCATTTCGACACCCCCCCCCCCCCCCCCTTGCCCCCTCTCCATAACCTTTTTGTCTTAAAACAATCCTACCGCTCTGAAGATAAGCTATGCATTCCAATTCCAGGTTTCTAGATTTCCCGTGTTGTAATAAAAGCGACAAGAAGATTGATTGATTTTTGTTTAACGTCACACCACGAATATTTCACGTATATGGTGACGGACTCTCCCTGATTCGGGGCATACAAATTTTGACCTTTGCAACGTACCCATCCGAAGCAATGAGGGATCTTAAACGTGCCATGCATACCACGACCCGGGGCCTCAGTTTTTACTGTCTCATCCGAAAGACAGGACACCGGCATGACCAGAGCGGGACTCGAACACCGACCTCCCGATCAGGAGACGAGCGCGATACCACTAGGCCACGCCGACTTGACAAGAAGAAGAGGACGAAGTGATTAATA
This sequence comes from Pteria penguin, assembly GCA_035048485.1. Lineage (NCBI taxonomy): Eukaryota > Metazoa > Mollusca > Bivalvia > Pterioida > Pteriidae > Pteria > Pteria penguin. Next base: position 16,754,356 of record CM068592.1, read on the forward strand.
TAATGTGAAAATCCTAAAGTGTTTATTTCTGTATATAAATCAACATTTTGTCATATATGCCTTGACTCAAGAACGGGGAACTTTGTATATATTTTTATTTGTTTGCATCTTTTTGAAATTATCTGTGCTAGACAGCTATCAATGTGTAATGCACAGATCACGACTGATACCAAGGCTGACCTGATAACGCAGTATTAATACAATAAAGATATTGTAAGATCAACAAACAATATCAAAACAATACTATAGTAATATAGTAAGATCTATTCTCAATCAGGCCCATTGGAACGGGAGGGGGGTTGGGTTGCTGTTCCCCGTTTTTTATTGGGCCGATCATGGACTGATTTTTTTTAATCACGTTACGAGACGAAATTCAAGGTTTGACCACCTTTTTCAATATCTGAAATGCTTCCTATTACCCTGGCAGTCAGTAACGTAGACAACGCACAGTATCTGGCCTCGGTTCAGAATTGCTAGCTTCTGTCCAGAAATGTTAGCTTCGTTACAGAAATATTAGTCTCGGTCTACACGTTATGAAAAAAACCCCGAGTAGTTTATATAAGAGAAGGGGGTGCTCACTACAAACAAATATTCAGTCATTTTAGTACTCGTACTCAGTTGGAACACTAATTACTGTACCAGAGAGAGAGAGAGAGAGAGAGAGAGAGAGAGAGAGAGAGGGAGAGTTGGGAATGTGGCGGGGTTCTCGCATCCCTTATTATGGATTCACGTCATCAACTCAAGCACAAATGGTGTTTACATTATCTACATGTATGGGTACTGTAGAATGACCATAATTTTCCACTGGAGTTCAAGTGCTCAAGAGTGTATGTGGTAGTCTTCACAAACGTATTTTGGATAGAATAACATCTTGAAAATAATTATGTAGTCACAGAAAATACTTTCGGTTTATATTCCCAGTAAAGACAGTAAAACTCTACTTTCGGTTTCTTTTCGGATTGTTTGTTTTTGTTGTTTGTATTGATAACTCAGTGTTTATGTTAATACAAAGCAACCAACAAGATGTGTTACATATAAATCATTTAGTAAGAACATTTTATACTGAAAAAAGACCTTTACGAATATTACGAATAAGATCACCAATTATCAACAAAACAGACACGAAACAAATATATCTTTAAGTCAAGTTAGAATCCGACAAAACGTACCACATGTTCGTATAGCTTCATCTTAAACCTTTGGAAGAAATACCATGTCTTGGCCACTTCTGGATCGTCTAACTGCTTCTCCGTGATATTTTCCTCCGCCTCGTATCCAAAGGAATCAAATTCTCCATCACTGTTAAACAGGATAGATGTCGGTGTCTTCAGCGACATCAAATTCCCCATTCCGGCTGTCCATTGTTTTGTAGATATCTGTGTTGGATCTTTTTGATAGTCATGTTTGAAGGAGAAAGCAAATCCAGAGTAGGTACTTCCTATGTCGATAGCTGCTACCACATATTCAGATGACACCGCCATCTTGTATTTGAAATAATGCAAACCGAAAGTAGAACATGGGAAATTATTTCTGGCAGACATGTATGTAAACATAAGGTCAGGTAGATAGGATGATGTCAGGTCACATTTTATATTTGTAGAGGTATTATATATATTATAATAGATTGTATGTATATGTAAGGCCATCATTTTCGATGACTATATTATTATTATAACCAGTTAATGCAGGGATGGGGGCTTGACAAGTCAGGATCCAGCGCAGGTTGGGAGGGGGTGTTCCGAAAACACTTGAGATTTGGTGTATTTGGATATATATCCATCATTCTGTAATCATTGCCAAAAAGCAGACAATTAGTGGCACGCACACACACACATCACGCACACATACACACATACACACATACACCTACACACACACTCACACACACACACACACAGAGAGAGAGAGAGAGAGAGAGAGAGAGAGACTAACTATGAATATTCATTATATAGCATTGATGGTTACGGAAGCATATAGGAACTTCGCCGATTTCTGTATATGTATGTATGTTGTATAATGTCTTAACCCCTTCTCTCGTGGAGAATAGGGCCTCAATACGTATGTATATAATAATAGATTATAAATCATAATTGTATACTGTTAATTTGCATTTTCAAATTTATTTGTAATAACAAATTGTAAATTGGTAAGAGTTTATCTATTTACTTGTATGAAATTGCAGTCACGAGATTAAAGTTATTTCTCATAACTCATTGTTCAGGAATTATAAGTCGAACTGTGCAAAGTATGGTGGAATACTCCTGCATCCACTGAAAAAAAGGTTGTATTGAATTATCATAGCTTTGTGTCAGCTTGTCAAATTTTTATGTATTCATGTCGATATATTGATATAGCGACCCGACATATTATTGGACAACACAGTCAATATTTCATCCGACAACACATTATATAATCCGACAACTCAACATAACAACGGATAACACGATGTGTTATCTAACAAAACGACATATTATTTGGCAACACAACATATTGCCTGACAACACAACATATTATCTGACAACTCGACATAGTATCTAGCAACACAACATATTGCCTGACAATGCGGCATATTATCCGACAACATAACGTATTATCTGACAGCACAACATACAATCTGACAACACGACATATTATCTTTGCAACACGACATATCATCTGACAACACAGCCCATAATCTGACAACACGACATATTATCTGACAACATACCATATTATCTGACAACACAACAGGACATATCCGACAACAAAACATATTATCTAACAACACGACATATCATCTGACAACACAACATATTATCTAACAACACAACTCATTATCTGAAAACACAACATATTATCCGACAACACGATATATCATCTGACAACACAACATATTATCTAACAACACAACTCATTATCTGACAACATGACATATTATCTGACAACATGACATCTAATCTGAAAACACAGATTTATGGGCTTGGAAAGCCATGATAGACCGACGGACAGAGAAAGTAATTCCAATACTACCTCCAAATTATGTTGATGTGTCATACCTTATATAGATTTTTTTGGGTAAAATATTTCTACTTTTCTACATAAATATATTACAAGATGACACAGTTATCTGACAAATGTGTGGCAGAAAACTACCAACATATATTATGCTCATTGATCGAGAATTAGAATTGTGGCTAGGAAGCCAAACTGAGAAAATCCTGGAAGGTACCAACCGACATCTGACATCAACCCAAATGATACCAATAACCCCCCCCCCCCCCCCCCCCCCTTGTAATTTATTAACTGCGATAACATATCACAAGGCTAACAACGAATACTTCTGGTTAGGAGAGAGAGACCAAATTTTTGACACCGATCCTAGAAGTTGTTTATTCAACTGGTATTATATGCAGAATAAAAATCCTCTGGCTTACGTGCTTGGATTATTTTTACTCTATTTTAATTTATGAATCGCCATCAGCATGCGGACATGTTTTTGTGTTTAATGTGTTTGATCATTAATAAAGATAAAATATTCAGTTATATACTGGGAAATGAAAGACACGAATACTAATTGCGTTATTCTTTTTATTTCATAGAGTAGAAATGCTATTATTAATGATGTAGATTGAATCAAACATGTATTAACCAGTGCCATATTTAAAGGGTGGAGGTGACAAAATCAAAAAACCGAAAAAAGAGGGAGGTAATAGAATTAAAATGGAGCCTGTTTATTTCCTAACATAATACCTCACTTCTGCATAATATTAATTTGTAATACATCATTTTCTTTTATCCTGTCACATCAAAACTGGTTCTCTTTCATTGTCCTAAATATGTCACTGTTAACATAATTGTACTCTTGCATACGGTTCATACATTTTCTCTCGTTTCGACTTTATATGGTTAGATCACACAAGACACTGAAGTGACCTATTGCCATCGTTTTAATGTTATACAGTGGGTATTGTATTGTTTATTAACCGTATGTGTTTCTGCACATAGATGTAATACATATATAACAACAGCAATATACTATAAATCAGACATAGTCAGAGAGTGAGATAATAGTTCATAATGAAGATAAAGCTTATACAATGTGTTTTCTACTAATAAAAGCATTTTTTTTTTATATTTTCCTAAATTGCATAGTTCTTTTACATTTTCTGAATTAATTTAAAGATGGAGGGCCTAACGTAATAGTATTTTTTTTTCTCCAAAAACTGTTGTCTTAAATGAACATAGTATAGGGACATGGTAGAGAACTGAATACATAACAAGAAGAAAAAATTGAATCACTTTATGGCAAATTCGAAATTTATGGGCGAGACCACTTTGATATATGGTAAATTATCCAGTAAGTTTACAAAAATTTTCTCCTATTACTATGCATTGTATTAGAAAGCTGAATACATTGTTAAAAAGCATGAAATCTTCTACCAAAATTGTGAGAAAAATTTAGTAAATCAAGGGTATCAAATATGGCATAATGAAGATGTTGGTTACTTCCTGTTTGCCGTAATAAGAATTGCTCTACTATCTCTAAGATGCTTGTTTCTTCCTGCTTTCGTGTCATGATTAAGACTGTGCTAATGTGTTGGATAGGTGTTTCTATTTAGAATTACGCTACAGGTTTTAAGTGTTTGGTTACTTCCTGCTCTGTGTCGTAATTTGGATTACGCGTCTGTATTCAAGAGGCTGGTTACTTCCTGCTTTCGTGTCTTGATTGGTATTGCGCTACTGTGTTTAAGAGCTTTTTTAATTTCTGCTTCCGTGTTTTTGAAAAGATGTTGAAACAAAACAAAACAAAACAAAACCTAACATCATGTCGTGCATGCACTGTCTTATACATACTTCAGGTATATTATTCGTTATTGGGATTGACTGTGCACGGACATTTGTCGGGTTGATCAAAGCCACAAATTTCCTTGGACATTCAGTAACATACCTAATAACTTTTATTTTGTCGAGGACCAATATCAAAGGCATAAAGGATAAACAGTCAACCGACATCCTTATCCCAGTGTGTCTCTTTAGCAGGCAGAATAATGCATTGATGCTTTCGTAATTATGATGAAATATTTAATAAACATATCACAACTTCATAAACATGTATAAACAAGAGGTTGTTAAAGGCAACAGAGTACTTATATACTAAAGAATGCTGCCATTGCCGTCCAACATATCGCAACTGATTGGAAGGCAGTCACGTGATCAGATTCTAGCAATACCATTGGATCAAACTAGTCCAAGGAAAAATAATTTACTTATATACTGTTCGTGTATAACATATATTGTATTTTATTCAGTGGTTCATACATTACAGATATTTTTGCACAGATTTGATTATTAGTTACTTGAAATACACATTTCATCATAAAATCTCTTTTTCACCCTGTACATATTCGTGCACTGACTTGCATATATACATATTTTTTTCATGATATAAATATGGTTGGTTGATTGGTGTTTTACGTCGCTTTCAACAATTTTTCAGTTATATCGCGACATGGAAGCAGGAGGTAACCAACCTCTTAAACATAGTGGCGCAACCCGGGAATCGAACCCGGATCGTCGGCGCCGCAAGCCAAGCGCTTAACCACTACACCAAGCCTGCCCCTAATATAAATATGATTTTCATATTGTTCATTAATACTATAATTTGCTCATATTATTGAAGCATTTTATTTGATTTCTGATTTGTTCATTCAATGTAATATATGCATCTAGATATCTTACATATGACTCGTGTTTTATATTCGTTAAGTGTACTTTATCATCATAATCTATTGTTTGTGCAATCTATTGTTTGTGCAATCTATTGTTTGTGCAATCTATTGTTTGTGCAATCTATTCATATTGTTCATGCACCGTATACATTGTTCATGCATTGTCTAAATATTGTTCCTGCTCATTGTTTATGCATCGTCAACAAATATTCAAATTGTTCATGCATTGTCCACTCATTTTTCATGCATCTTTAAAAAATGTTCATGGATGGTCGATATATTGTTCATGCATTGTCTACACATTGTCCACATATTTTTCACGCATTGTCTACATACTGTTCATGCATTCTCTACATATTGGTCATGTATTGTTTACATAGTGTTCTTGCATTGTCTGCATAGTGTTCAAGCATTATCTACATATTTTTCATTAATTGTCTACATAGTTTTCAGGCATTGTCTACACATTTTCCATGCATTATCTATATATTGCTCATGCATTCTCTACATACTGTTAATGCATTCTCTACATATTGCTCATTCATTGCCTACATATAGCTCATGCATTGTCTACACAGTGTTCTTGCATTGTCTACATATTGTTAATGTATTGCCTACATATTGTTCATGTATTGCCTACATATTGCTCATGCATTGTTTACATATTGCTCATGCAATGTCTACATAGTGTCCTTGCATTGTTTACATAGTTTTAAGGCATTGTGTACATATTGTTCATGCATTATCTATATAGTGTTCATGTATTCTATACATACTGTTGATGCATTCTCTACATATTGGTCATGTATTGTCTACATAGTGTTTTTGCATTGATTACATAGTGTTCATGCATTGTTTACATATTATTCATGTATCGTCTACATAGTGTTCATGCATTGTTTATATATTGTTCTACATATCGCTCATGATGCATTCTCTTCATATTGTTCATGTATTGTCTACATAGTGTTCATGCATCGTTTACATAGTGTTCATGCATTGTTTACATATTATTCATGTATCGTCTACATAGTGTTCATGCATTGTTTATATGTTGTTCATGTATTGTCTACATATTTTTCATGTATTATCTACGTCTTGTTTATGCCATTTCTCCATATATTTCTTAAAAAGCTTATAACTTTTCGCAAGAAATATATTGCATTGTAACATTGAAATATTGGAAACGAACTGTGTGTGTCTTGATTTAAATATATTGTTTTGCACTTCGTTTATACTGAAAATTTCAGATTTTCCATGGTCAGCTAGATGAACTGTACCTGTTTTTTGTGCATTTACTATCAAACTGTGTCATCCTAAATCCTTTTTTCTTTGTTTACCTTGTATCTAGGGAAAATTTTATATTCTTCGTAATAGCAATATCTTTATAGGAGCCTTTAATGACGATTTCTGGTTCACTGAATGTCAGTGAAATAAAGATATCTTCATCCAGATCTAATTCCTCGTCCGGTATAGAAAAAGTAATATCCCCAATTTTTGTCATTTTTGTAACAAACAAAGGCTCCTTATCCAATGTATAATATAATCCGAAACGGAAGTTTCCGTCTTTGACAAAGAGACTTGGGGAATAGGCTCTTACGCTTTGCGGTTCTCCAACATGAAGAGTGTCCCCTATTCGAACATGGATATCAACCAAATTGTGGCACCATGCGACACCTTTATTATCGACAAATCTGAATTTTTGAGGATGAACTTTTTCATCATACGGGCCCTCGCATTTGATTCCATATGTATATTTGCTGATCCTTTCAGCAAAAACATCACCAGATTGACCAAATATAACTGCTCCTTTCAGTACAGCCAGACTTGGATCTCTAGGGACTATTGCTTTCTTTCCGGAGAAAAATTCTTTCAAAGCAGACACAAGCATTTCAGATTCAGAGAAACCTCCAACCATTATAACAGTACTGAGCTGATCCCATTGAAATCGTGGGTCTGACGTCAACTTTCTCAGGTGATCTTTAATTTTTTCAATTGGGTCGTTGAAAAAAGAGGCCATAACTTCTCGATAAATTTTGAGCTTAGAGTTTTTCACCTTCAAATCATACTTCACATCTGGATACGTCTCCGTGAAAGTTTTTTCGAGAGTGCATGGTATATGTATTCTAATCCACTCCGCTGTAATGTCTTTGCGGAAACTTCTCTTTTTGCTCTCAAAACTTCTTTTCAGTTCAAGATAATCGTCGGGATACAAAAACCTAAAACGCCTCATTACCTGCCTACCTATTCGGATTGCTTTTTCTTTATCTTCGACTGCAACGGATTTCGTCATAGCTAGAGGTAAGAAGTTGTCCAAAAACATTTGGTCTACCATTGTTCCACCAAAGTGCCCTCCTGATGCTTTTGAAATCTCTTTGATTTTGTGATTGTTCGTTATTGTATGAAGAACAACGTCTATAGTACCACCTGTAAGCAATGAAGTAAATATGTTTCAACATATTTGTTACTGGAGTTTTCTTTCTAAGTTAAACAATTTTATCAAATTCAACAAATCCAATGTAATTGTCGGCTTTGTTGATTATTGTTTATAGATATATTATTTAAATCTCTATGTTCTCTGATTATAGACTATTATTGTTTAGAATATCTGTGCTTGTTGCACACATAAATTGATAATAAATAGCTGAACAGTGTTGTTTTCTTTTCTTAGGAGCTTTGAAAATACGTGTGTGAAATGCATCATCTTTGAAATTATGTACAATATAGTCATTGCAAAATGTTCCTTGCGAAATGAGTTTTTCCCTACAGGATTTGTTTTCCCCCTTGAAATTCCTGCCTAGCCGTTATTGACGTCGACGTTGGGAAAATATTCTAGGATGGTAGGCTGAACTTTTATAGTCCTATCATATGATGTCAAGTTGAAGAAATGGTATCCATTAGTCAAAGAACTTTATTTTATTGATGTATCCATACTATAACGCTTGATGTTTTGTTGACTTCTGAAGAGTTAAATTTTGCATTGTTATCCGTTAAGAAATTGTTATCTGTGGTAAAGACATAAAATTGCCGTTTTGCTTCTGCCAAATGTTATCTAATACTTTCAGTGTCTCCTGTGTATTTATTTGTATCGTATGTTTGCAAAAACATACCCACTTCGAACAGATAAAGTTATATATAGCTACAAAATATCTGGAAGTAATGTATAAAAGTTTTAACTTACCTCCAGCATCTATCAATAGATATGTACTTCCAGGCTGAATGTTGTGTATTCTTTTAGGTTTCACTATCGACGAGACGATCGACTTTGCTTTTAGTGATTTTGTAGGGAGTTCTGAAGAAATCAGAATATAAGAATAAGTAAATGGACAGAAAACCTTCCTTTTTACACCTATTTTGAAAACAAGTCAAAACACGTTATCTGTGCAGTTGAATGCCAGATTCAAGGGGTCGGATATTTAGGGCCTAAGTATTATAGTTGATACCGTGCATTTTGTTGAGAGTAAGTAAAGTAAAACTCTGAATAATCATTGCAAATTGAATTTTCTCATTACTACATATGAATAAATTACATTGTACAGTTATCGATGGAGACACTGATTGATGTGTGTTCCAAATCTAGATATTATCTGAATTGGGTTATATTCTCTTGGAGGGACTATGTAAAGTGTGGTCTTAGAGCTAAGATGGGCCCTACTGATGCATAGCCAAACCTTTCCAAAGTCTACAAATGTGAGGGAAGTCACACGAATGAAAAATCATTAACAGTAACATAATATAAGCATCGCTCTGGCTATCAAAATGTACGTAGCTTAGTCTAGTCTATGTAGCTGTGTCTTCATTAATGCCCTAAACATACAAATGACACCAAAATACATGTAGTATGAAGCTGCATACTAGTACAATATAGAGAATAAAACAGCAGCACAGTATTAGAACAGGGAAACACCAACAATCTTATTGTATTAACTAATTTCACAGGGAATATAAGAGCTACGGCAATGCATGTTACACCATCTGATGCAATGACTGTGCGGTATTGACGTCAATATACCGTGTCGAGCAATCATGGTATACATGCATGCGATCAGATGTCCTGGATATAAAGTCTCCTGTTTATGTAGCCACGCTCGCCGCGGATTCCCGATAATAAGAAATAAAGAAGATAGTAAGAAATTAGAACTGCATAAAGATGAAATATTAGAACACCGCACAGAAAGCGACGAAAACAACATAAAACACGGGAATGATAACATCAAATTTTTTTAGAAATTAATGGAAGCACAGTGTTGCAACAAGAATAAATGTAACAGTCACAAACTATAAATGTCGATGTAATGTCTGTAAGGCTACCATAACAAACCCACATTGGACAGTTTAGGAATAATAGAAACAAGATGTGGGAGATGTGTGGAAGGAGTAAACGTGTTCTTTTCGTCTGATTTCAGTGATTACAAATGCCGTAACAAAATTTGTTTATTCCGTCCCGGCAAAAGATTTGCAAACAAATCCCCCACCTCACCCAAGAAAACACAACAGTTTTGACATACCTTCTCTATCTTCAAAATGTCTAAAAGCGATGTTCTCAGGTTTTGATGGAGGTAATGTCTTGTTGTTCGAAGATGAAGATACTGGCATCTCTTTTGCTGCTGTAGATGACAAAACAATGTAGTTATATACGGAACCTTCTTGTTGAAGAACTTGTGTTAATAATACTTTAATACTTTTTATATTTTCCCTCATTTTACATTGCTTTTATTGTTAAAATACACGTAGTATGATCATGCATGACTCTGCATGCCATTCTCAACCGTGTGCATGTTCCTCATCTAATTTCGTATATTCTCCTTGTGGCCATGTCATTACTGGTGATCTCGATATAGTTAAAAACACTAAATTAAGAGAACTTTTACTTAAAAGTCCAAAATACAGAGAACCCAGATCATTCACATGGAGCCAAAATTTTGAGAATATTATGAACTGCTGCGAGGAATATGCCACACGATGGGCAAAAAGAGAGGAAGTACAAATCGACACTCTTTCGGAATGGATAAAATCTATTGCAGTACTGCTGAGATCAAAAATTAAAAAATTACAAGGTTCTGTAAACACCAGATACGAATCTATTTTTAAAGATCCTGATGTTGTCAGAGAACTTACCTTCCTCCAAGAACATTATATCATAACACCAGCAGATAAAGCATCTAATAATTATACATTTACTTGTAAGAAATATTACTTTGACAGCCTAGTGAAAGAATTAGGATTAAATTCAGCTCCAGGAAACCCTACTTATACTCTCACGAACTTTTCGGTTTCGGAAGTACACGAGAATCATAAATCTGTCCTCAATACGTTTGGTATTGACTCAAATAAATTGAATTTAGAACTTCCATATTTGTACTGTATTCCAAAAATGCACAAAACTCCGTACAAACAACGCTTTATCGCTGGTTCCTCGAAGTGTTCCACAAAATCTGTATCGATGCTACTCACAAAAATATTATCAGAAATTAAATCTGGCCTTCATAGATATTGCGAAACAGTATATTCCAGAAGTGGAATTAATCAAATGTGGATCCTTAAAAATTCAAAAGAGTTGTTAGAACATCTAAAATCAAAAAGTTTTACTAAAATTCACTCCATCAAGTCTTTTGACTTTTCGACTCTGTACACAACGATCCCTCATCAGAAATTAAAAGACAGATTAGCGGAAATTATTCAAAATGCATTTACTAGTAAAAACGGAAGCCGCAAATTCAAATATATAGTAATAGGCCACGATAAAACTTATTTTGTTAGGGAAAATTCTGATTCCAAAAATAAATACACTGAAACAGCTGTCAACCAGATGTTGAACTTTCTTATCGATAACATTTTTGTGGTGTTTGGAGGTAAGGTTTTTCAACAAAATGTCGGCATTCCAATGAGCACTAACTGTGCTCCGCTTCTGGCTGACATATTCCTTTATTTATACGAAGCTGAGTTCATTCAGTCTTTGCATTCGCAAGGAAAAAACCAATTGGCTCTTGGCTTCAATTTTACTTACAGATATATAGATGACTTGCTTTCAATTAATAATCCTTCATTCGCGGATTACCTTAGCATCATCTATCCAAGTGAACTGGAGGTAAAGAAACCACAGAAACTAGTAATTCTACTTCGTATTTAGATATTATGTTGTCTTTCGACATTAATGGTCAATTAAACACCTCACTCTATGACAAACGTGACGATTTCAATTTCGCTATCACAAACTTTCCTTTCATAAGTAGCAACATTCCATCATCGCCCGCATACGGCGTATTCATATCTCAGTTAATACGTTATTCCAGAGCATGTTCAAATTACAATGACTTTGTTCTGAGGGCTAGGCGACTTTCAGTTAAGCTGCTCAACCAGGGTTATATATGTGCTAGACTAGCATCGTCACTGAGGAAGTTCTACGGTCGTTACGAGACTCTTATTACTCCCTATGATATCTCGTTATCCAGACTTTTAAATGATATTCTGGACTGAGACCGATTCCGATCACTTTACACAGATTTGACACCTTCTATACTAGAAGGTTACCTACTTCGACTTCTCCATATATAGATACATATGGAATTCACACGATTTGACTCTTTCTACGGGGTATATGTGACGGGTGTTGCTAGCAAGCAGGAGATGCTCACTCTCCCCGGGCACCTGATCTCACTCCATCACAGGGGTTCACATATGCTCTTCAAGTAGACATATTTTGTTATTTTCCATTTGTTTTTCATTTTCACTGATTTTGTATGTCCTATGGTTTCATGATTTTTGGAATTGTGGTTTGGATTTATCCATCATCTTTACATGCATACATGAGAAAAATAAAAATGAATACAAGACAGACATTATTACTGCAACAAAGTATCAGATCAAGGGAATTTTCAAGTCTTTTCAGTCGATTCGCAAAACTCGGCTCTTAATTTTATGTGAGGCGGATGGGCGGGCGGACGTTCATCAACAATTTTTAGGGACAAAAGGTGAAAGGTCATATGAGTGTAGTATCAAAAATTGGTTTCCGGACCATAAGTCCAATACGTTTAGCACTATTGTTATGAAAGTTTATAAACCAACTCACCATGAAGGGACGATGTGTCTTATTATTTCTGGGGTCCAAAAGTCAAGGTCATAGGAGTGGGATATGAAAAATTGGTTTTCGGACTATAAGTCTTATATGTTTAGTGCTGTTGCACTGACAACAATGTAACGGGGCGAGGATTCATGATATCCAGAGATGAGAACAGATGTCCGGGATGTAAAGTGTCTCCTGTTTATGTCATTGATAACCTAAATAGGACAGTTTAGGAATCATGGAAACAAGATGTAAAAGGAGATGTGTGGGAGGAGAAGTAAAGGTGTTCTTTTTGTTTAGTTTGAGCGGTTACAAATGCTGTAACAAAATTCGTTTATTCAGTTCCGGAAAAATTGCCCAAACCAACCCCTCCCCCTTCCCAATAATATGCATCTCTTAAATAAATGCTTCGGAATCCATCCCATCACAACAAGAAATTTGACTTACCTTGTCTTTCGTCAGTACCTTTGAAAGCGACGTTCCAATGTTTTGTTGGAGGCAATGCGTTGCTTTTCTTGTTGTTCGACGAAGAACATATTGGTTTCTGTTTTGCAGCTGTAGGTTACAAAACGATGTTATGTACGGAATCTTCTTGTTGGAGAATTCGTGTTAAGAATAATACTCTAATACTTTTTAAATTATCCTTCATTTTGCATTGTTTATTATTGTTAAAAATTCACGCCAAGCATCAAAATACATGTAGTATGATCGTGCATACATGAGAAAAATAAAAATGAATACAATACACACATTATTACTGCAACAGAGGTGTGAGGTAGATTGGCGGGCGGGCGTTCATCAACAATTAATTTTGGGACCATAAGTTTAATATGTTTATTGCTATTGCAATGGAACTTCATGCTCTTACTCACCATGAGAGGAAGATGTGCCCTGTTGTTTCGGGGGTCAAAAGGCGAATGTCAAGGTCATAGGAGTGGAATATAACAAATTGATTTCCGAACCATAAGTCCAATATGTTTATTGCTATTGCAATGAAGCTTCATGCTCTTACTCACCTTTCAGAGAGGAAGATGTGCCATATTGTGTAGGGGGTAAAAAAAGGGGGGGATGTCAAGTCATAGGAGTGGAATATAGAAAATTGATTTCCGGACCATAAGTCCAATATGTTTACTGCTATTGCAATGAAACTTAATAAGGTTATTCATCATGAGAGGAAGATGCACCCAATTGTTTCAGGGGTCTAAAGGTTAAACGTCAAGGTCATGGGAGTGAGGTGTCAAAAATTGGTTTTCAGACCATAAATCTAAAATCTTTAGTGCTATTGCAATGTCTAACACTTACTCACCATGAATGGAAGATGTGCCCTGATGTTTCTGGGGTCAGAATATCAAAGGACAAGGTCATAGGTATGGCGTATCAAAAATTCATTTCCAGACCATAAGTCGAATATGTTTGGTGCTATTGCAATTAAACTTCATGCACTTACTCACCATGAATGGAAGATGTGCCTTAATGATTCTTGGCTTAAAAGGTCAAAGGTCAAGGTCATAGGAATGGAGTATGAAAAATTGGTTTCCGTACCGTAAATCTAATACATGTACGTTTAGTGTTGTTGCAATGGTACTTCATATACTTACGGATCTAGAATGCAAGGTGTGCCCTATCGTTTTTTGGGGTTAAAAGATCAAGATCATAGTTAGGGTACTCTAATCTGTCTTAAAACGGTGTAGCAAGACATTATGCACTCCAAGGTGCAAGTTTTACAACTCGGCACATTCTCTAATAAGCTAATATCACAGGGAATATAAGAGCTACAGCAATGTCAGTTACACCATGTGATGCAATGACTGAGTGGTACTGACAACAATATAACGGGGCGAGGATTCATGATATCCAGAGATGAGAACAGATGTCCGGGATGTAACGTGTCTCCTGTTTATGTCATTGATAACCTAAATAGGACAGTTTAGGAATCATGGAAACAAGATGTAAAAGGAGATGTGTGGGAGGAGAAGTAAAGGTGTTCTTTTCGTTTAGTTTGAGCTTTTACAAATGCTGTAACAAAAATCGTTTATTCAGTTCCGGAAAAATTGCCCAAGCAACCCCTCCCCCCTTCCCAATAATTATATGCATCTCTTAAATAAATGCTTCGGAATCCATCCCATCACAACAAGAAATTTGACTTACCTTGTCTTTCTTCAGTACCTTTAAAAGCTACGATCGAAGGTTTTGTTGGAGGCAATGCGTTGCTTTTCTTGTTGTTCGACGAAGAACATATTGGTTTCTGTTTTGCAGCTGTAGGTTACAAAACAATGTTATGTACGGAATCTTCTTGTTGGAGAATTCGTGTTAATAATAATACTTTAATACTTTTTAAATTATCCTTCATTTTGCATTTTTTATTATTGTTGAAAATTCACGCCTAGCATCAAAATACATGTAGTATGACCGTGCATACATGAGAAAAATAAAAATGAATACAATACACACATTATTAGTGCAACAGATGTGTGAGGTAGATTGGCGGGCGGGCGTTCATCAACAATTGATTTTGGGACCATAAGTTTAATATGTTTATTGCTATTGCAATGGAACTGCATGCATTTACTCACCATGAGAGGAAGATGTGCCCTGTTATTTCGGGGGTCAAAAGGACGAATGTCAAGATCATAGGAGTGGAATGTAACAATTTATTTCCGAACCATAAGTTTAATATGTTTATTGCTATTGCAATGAAGCTTCATGCTCTTACTCACCTTTCAGAGTGGAAGATGTGCCTTATTGTTTAGGGGGTCAAAAGGGGGAATGTCAAGGTCATATGAGTGGAATATAGAAAATTGATTTCCGGACTATAAGTCCAATATGTTTACTGCTATTGCAGTAAAACGTAATAAGCGTATACATCATGAGAGGAAGATGTACCCAATTGTTTCAGAGGTCTAAAGGTTAAAAGTCAAGGTCATGGGAGTGAGGTGTCAAAAATTGGTTTTCAGACCATAAGTCCAAAAACTTTTGTGCTATTGCAATGCCTAACACTTACTCACCATGAATGGATGATGTGCCTTAATGACACGTGGGTTAAAAGTCAAAGATCAAGGTCCTAAAAGTGGAGTATGAAAAATGGGTTTCCGTACCGTAAATCTAATACATGTACGTTTAGTGTCATTGCAATGGTACTTCATACACTTACGGATCATGAATACAAGGTGTGCCCTATCGCTTCCGGGGTTAAAAGATCAAGATCATAGGTAGGGTACTCTAATCTGTCTTAAAACGGTGCAGCAAGACATTATGCACTCCAAGGTGCAAGTTTTACAACTCGGCACATTCTCTTATTATCTAATATCACAGGGAATATAAGAGCTACAGCAATGTCAGTTACACCATGTGATGCAATGACTGAGTGGTACTGTCAACAATATAACGGGGCGAGGATTCACGATATCCAGCGATGAGAACAAATGTCCGGGATGTAAAGTGTCTCCTGTTTATGTCATTGATAACCTAAATAGGACAGTTTAGGAATCATGGAAACAAGATGTAAAAGGAGATGTGTGGGAGGAGAAGTAAAGGTGTTCTTTTTGTTTAGTTTGAGCGGTTACAAATGCTGTAACAAAATTCGTTTATTCAGTTCCGGAAAAATTGCCCAAGCAAACCTCCCCCCTTCCCAATGATATGCATCTCTTAAATAAATGCTTCGGAATCCATCCCATCACAACAAGAAATTTGACTTACCTTGTCTTTCTTCAGTACCTTTAAAAGCTACGATCGAAGGTTTTGTTGGAGGCAATGCGTTGCTTTTCTTGTTGTTCGACGAAGAACATGTTGGTTTCTGTTTTGCAGCTGTAGGTTACAAAACAATGTTATGTACGGAATCTTCTTGTTGGAGAATTCGTGTTAAGAATAATACTTTAATACTTTTTAAATTATCTTTCATTTTGCATTGTTTTTTATTGTTAAAAATCACGCCAAGCATCAAAATACATGTAGTATGACCGTGCATACATGAGAAAAATAAAATTGAATACAATACACACATTATTACTGCAACAGAGGTGTGAGGTAGATTGGCGGGCGGGCGTTCATCAACAATTGATTTTCGGAGCATAAGTTTAATATGTTTATTGCTATTGCAATGGAACTTCATGCTCTTACTCACCATGAGAGGAAGATGTGCCCTGTTGTTTCGGGGGTCAAAAGGCGAATGTCAAGGTCATAAGAGTGGAATATAACAAATTTATTTCCGGACCATAAGTCCAATATGTTTATTGAAATGCAATGAAACTTCATGCTCTTACTCACCTTGAGAGGAAGATGTACCCTATTGTTTCGGGGGTCAAAAGGGCGGCTGTCAAGGTCATAGGAGTGGAATATAGAAAATTGATTTCCGGACCATATGTCCAATATGTTTACTGCTATTGCAATGAAACGTAAAACGCTTATTCATCATAAGAGGAAGATGCACCCAATTGTCTCAGGGGTCTAAAGGTTAAATGTCAAGGTCATAGGAGTGAGGTATCAAAATTGGTTTCCAGACCATAAGTCCAAAAGTTTTAGTGCTATTGCAATGCCTAACACTTACTCATCATGAATGGACGATGTGCTCTGATGATTCTGGGGTCAAAATGTCAAATGACAAGGTCATAGGTATGGCGTATCAAAATTAATTTCCGGACCATAAGTCGAATATGTTTAGTGCCATTGCAATTAAACTTCATGCACTTACTCACCATGAATGGAAGAGGTGCCTTAATGATTCTTGGGTTAAAAGGTCGAAGGTCAAGGTCATAGGAGTGGAGTATGAAAAATTGGTTCCTGGACCGTAACTCTTATACGTTTAGTGTTGGTTTAAACAGTATTTATTTGTTGATTTAATCATATATAATACAAGTGTACATATTATTTAAGGATTGAGCAACAAGAATAATTCTTTTATAAAGCTCTCTCCTTTTAATAAATTACCATAAGACCAAAAACTTTAGTGCTATTGCAATGCCTAACACTTAATCATCATGAATGGAAGATGTGCTCTGATGATTCTGGGGTCAAAATGTCAAATGACAAGGTCATAGGTATGGCGTATCAAAAATTAATTTCCGGACCATAAGTCGAATATGTTTAGTGCCATTGCAATTAAACTTCATGCACTTACTCACCATGAATGGAAGATGTGCCTTAATGATTCTTGGGTTAAAAGGTCGAAGGTCAAGGTCATAGGAGTGGAGTATGAAAAATTGGTTCCTGGACCGTAAATCTAATACGTTTAGTGTTGGTTTAAACAGTATTTATTTGTTGATTTAATCACATATAATACAAGTGTACATATTATTTAAGGATTGAGCAACAAGAATAATTCTTTTATAAAGTTCTCTCCTTTTACGTTTAGTGTTATTACAATGGAACTTCATACACTTACTGATCATGAATGCAAGATATGCCCTATCGTTTCCGGTGTTAAAAGATCAAGATCATAGGTAGGGTACTCTAATCTGTCTTAAAACGGTGTAGCAAGACATTATGCGCAAGTTTTACAACTCGGCACATTCTCTTATTATCTCATATCACAGGGAATATAAGAGTTACAGCAATGTCAGTTACACCATGTGATGCAATGACTGAGTGGTACTGACAACAATATAACGGGGCGAGGATTCATGATACCCAGAGATGAGAACAGATGTCCGGGATGTAACGTGTCTCCTGTTTATGTCATTGATAACCTAAATAGGACAGTTTAGGAATCATGGAAACAAGATGTAAAAGGAGATGTTTGGGAGTAGAAGTAAAGGTCTTCTTTTTGTTTAGTTTGAGCGATTACAAATGCTGTAACAAAATTCGTTTATTCAGTTCCGGAAAAATTGCCCAAGCCAACCCCCCCCCCCTTCCCAATGATATGCATCTCTTAAATAAATGCTTCGGAATCCATCCCATCACAACAAGAAATTTGACTTACCTTGTCTTTCGTCAGTACCTTTAAAAGCGACGTTCCAAGGTTTTGTTGGGGGCAATGCGTTGCTTTTCTTGTTGTTCGACGAAGAACATGTTGGTTTCTGTTTTGCAGCTGTAGGTTACAAAACAATGTTATGTACGGAATCTTCTTGTTGGAGAATTCGTGTTAAGAATAATACTTAAATACTTTTTAAATTATCCTTCATTTTGCATTGTTTATTATTGTTAAAAATTCACGCCAAGCATCAAAATACATGTAGTATGACCGTGCATACATGAGAAAAATAAAATTGAATACAATACACACATTATTAGTGCAACAGAGGTGTGAGGTAGATTGGCGGGCGGGCGTTCATCAACAATTGATTTTGGGACCATAAGTTTAATATGTTTATTGCTATTGCAATGGAACTTCATGCACTAACTCACCATGAGAGGAAGATGTGCCCTGTTGTTTCGGGGGTCAAAAGGGTGAATGTCAAGGTTATAGGAGTGGAATATAACAAATTTATTTCCGGACCATAAGTCCAATATGTTTATTGAAATGCAATGAAACTTCATGCTCTTACTCACCTTGAGAGGAAGATGTTACCTATTGTTTCGGGGGTGAAAAGGGTGGCTGTCAAGGTCATATGAGTGGAATATAGAAAATTGATTTCCGGACCATAAGTCCAATATGTTTACTGCTATTGCAATGAAACGTAATACGCTTATTCATCATGAGAGGAAGATGCACCCAATTGTTTCAGGGGTCTAAAGGTTAAACGTCAAGGTCATAGGAGTGAGGTATCAAAATTGGTTTCCAGACCATAAGTCCAAAAACTTTAGTGCTATTTCAATGCCT
This sequence comes from Pteria penguin, assembly GCA_035048485.1. NCBI lineage: Eukaryota > Metazoa > Mollusca > Bivalvia > Pterioida > Pteriidae > Pteria > Pteria penguin. The sequence goes on from CM068592.1 coordinate 16,773,881, forward strand.
AACACTTACTCATCGTGAATGGAAGATGTGCTCTGATGATTCTGGGGTCAAAATGTCAAATGACAAGGTTATAGGTATGGCGTATCAAAAATTAATTTCCGGACCATAAGTCGAATATGTTTAGTGCTATTGCAATTAAACTTCATGCACTTACTCACCGTGAATGGAAGATGTGCCTTAATGATTCTTGGGTTAAAAGGTCAAAGGTCAAGGTCATAGGAGTGGAGTATGAAAAATTGGTTCCTGGACCGTAAATTTTATACGTTTAGTGTTGGTTTAAACAGTATTTATTTGTTGATTTAATCATATATAATACAAGTGTACATATTATTTAAGGATTGAGCAACAAGAATAATTCTTTTATAAAGCTCTCTCCTTTTAATAAATTACCATAAGACCAAAAACTTTAGTGCTATTGCAATGCCTAACACTTAATCATCATGAATGGAAGATGTGCTCTGATGATTCTGGGGTCAAAATGTCAAATGACAAGGTCATAGGTATGGCGTATCAAAAATTAATTTCCGGACCATAAGTCGAATATGTTTAGTGCCATTGCAATTAAACTTCATGCACTTACTCACCATGAATGGAAGATGTGCCTTAATGATTCTTGGGTTAAAAGGTCGAAGGTCAAGGTCATAGGAGTGGAGTATGAAAAATTGGTTCCTGGACCGTAAATCTAATACGTTTAGTGTTGGTTTAAACAGTATTTATTTGTTGATTTAATCACATATAATACAAGTGTACATATTATTTAAGGATTGAGCAACAAGAATAATTCTTTTATAAAGTTCTCTCCTTTTACGTTTAGTGTTATTACAATGGAACTTCATACACTTACTGATCATGAATGCAAGATATGCCCTATCGTTTCCGGTGTTAAAAGATCAAGATCATAGGTAGGGTACTCTAATCTGTCTTAAAACGGTGTAGCAAGACATTATGCGCAAGTTTTACAACTCGGCACATTCTCTTATTATCTCATATCACAGGGAATATAAGAGTTACAGCAATGTCAGTTACACCATGTGATGCAATGACTGAGTGGTACTGACAACAATATAACGGGGCGAGGATTCATGATACCCAGAGATGAGAACAGATGTCCGGGATGTAACGTGTCTCCTGTTTATGTCATTGATAACCTAAATAGGACAGTTTAGGAATCATGGAAACAAGATGTAAAAGGAGATGTTTGGGAGTAGAAGTAAAGGTCTTCTTTTTGTTTAGTTTGAGCGATTACAAATGCTGTAACAAAATTCGTTTATTCAGTTCCGGAAAAATTGCCCAAGCCAACCCCCCCCCCCTTCCCAATGATATGCATCTCTTAAATAAATGCTTCGGAATCCATCCCATCACAACAAGAAATTTGACTTACCTTGTCTTTCGTCAGTACCTCTAAAAGCGACGTTCCAAGGTTTTGTTGGGGGCAATGCGTTTGCTTTTCTTGTTGTTCGACGAAGAACATGTTGGTTTCTGTTTTGCAGCTGTAGGTTACAAAACAATGTTATGTACGGAATCTTCTTGTTGGAGAATTCGTGTTAAGAATAATACTTTAATACTTTTTAAATTATCCTTCATTTTGCATTGTTTATTATTGTTAAAAATTCACGCCAAGCATCAAAATACATGTAGTATGACCGTGCATACATGAGAAAAATAAAATTGAATACAATACACACATTATTAGTGCAACAGAGGTGTGAGGTAGATTGGCGGGCGGGCGTTCATCAACAATTGATTTTGGGACCATAAGTTTAATATGTTTATTGCTATTGCAATGGAACTTCATGCACTAACTCACCATGAGAGGAAGATGTGCCCTGTTGTTTCGGGGGTCAAAAGGGCGAATGTCAAGGTCATAGGAGTGGAATATAACAAATTTATTTCCGGACCATAAGTCCAATCTGTTTATTGAAATGCAATGAAACTTCATGCTCTTACTCACCTTGAGAGGAAGATGTTACCTATTGTTTCGGGGGTGAAAAGGGTGGCTGTCAAGGTCATATGAGTGGAATATAGAAAATTGATTTCCGGACCATAAGTCCAATATGTTTACTGCTATTGCAATGAAACGTAATACGCTTATTCATCATGAGAGGAAGATGCACCCAATTGTTTCAGGGGTCTAAAGGTTAAACGTCAAGGTCATAGGAGTGAAGTATGAAAAATTGGTTTCCAGACCATAAGTCCAAAAACTTTAGTGCTATTTCAATGCCTAACACTTACTCATCGTGAATGGAAGATGTGCTCTGATGATTCTGGGGTCAAAATGTCAAATGACAAGGTTATAGGTATGGCGTATCAAAAATTAATTTCCGGACCATAAGTCGAATATGTTTAGTGCTATTGCAATTAAACTTCATGCACTTACTCACCGTGAATGGAAGATGTGCCTTAATGATTCTTGGGTTAAAAGGTCAAAGGTCAAGGTCATAGGAGTGGAGTATGAAAAATTGGTTCCTGGACCGTAAATTTTATACGTTTAGTGTTGGTTTAAACAGTATTTATTTGTTGATTTAATCATATATAATACAAGCGTACATATTATTTAAGGATTGAGCAACAAGAATAATTCTTTTATAAAGCTCTCTCCTTTTAATAAATCACCATAAGACCAAAAACTTTAGTGCTATTGCAATGCCTAACACTTAATCATCATGAATGGAAGATGTGCTCTGATGATTCTGGGGTCAAAATGTCAAATGACAAGGTCATAGGTATGGCGTATCAAAATTAATTTCCGGACCATAAGTCGAATATGTTTAGTGCCATTGCAATTAAACTTCATGCACTTACTCACCATGAATGGAAGATGTGCCTTAATGATTCTTGGGTTAAAAGGTCGAAGGTCAAGGTCATAGGAGTGGAGTATGAAAAATTGGTTCCTGGACCGTAAATCTAATACGTTTAGTGTTGGTTTAAACAGTATTTATTTGTTGATTTAATCACATATAATACAAGTGTACATATTATTTAAGGATTGAGCAACAAGAATAATTCTTTTATAAAGTTCTCTCCTTTTACGTTTAGTGTTATTACAATGGAACTTCATACACTTACTGATCATGAATGCAAGATATGCCCTATCGTTTCCGGGGTTAAAAGATCAAGATCATAGGTAGGGTACTCTAATCTGTCTTAAAACGGTGTAGCAAGACATTATGCGCAAGTTTTACAACTCGGCACATTCTCTTATTATCTCATATCACAGGGAATATAAGAGTTACAGCAATGTCAGTTACACCATGTGATGCAATGACTGAGTGGTACTGACAACAATATAACGGGGTGAGGATTCATGATACCCAGAGATGAGAACAGATGTCCGGGATGTAACGTGTCTCCTGTTTATGTCATTGATAACCTAAATAGGACAGTTTAGGAATCATGGAAACAAGATGTAAAAGGAGATGTTTGGGAGTAGAAGTAAAGGTCTTCTTTTTGTTTAGTTTGAGCGATTACAAATGCTGTAACAAAATTCGTTTATTCAGTTCCGGAAAAATTGCCCAAGCCAACCCCCCCCCCCCCTTCCCAATGATATGCATCTCTTAAATAAATGCTTCGGAATCCATCCCATCACAACAAGAAATTTGACTTACCTTGTCTTTCGTCAGTACCTTTAAAAGCGACGTTCCAAGGTTTTGTTTGGGGCAATGCGTTGCTTTTCTTGTTGTTCGACGAAGAACATGTTGGTTTCTGTTTTGCAGCTGTAGGTTACAAAACAATGTTATGTACGGAATCTTCTTGTTGGAGAATTCGTGCTAAGAATAATACTTAAATACTTTTTAAATTATCCTTCATTTTGCATTGTTTTTTATTGTTAAAAATTCACGCCAAGCATCAAAATACATGTAGTATGACCGTGCATACATGAGAAAAATAAAAGTGAATACAATACACACATTATTAGTGCAACAGAGGTGTGAGGTAGATTGGCGGGCGGGCGTTCATCAACAATTGATTTTGGGACCATAAGTTTAATATGTTTATTGCTATTGCAATGGAACTTCATGCACTAACTCACCATGAGAGGAAGATGTGCCCTGTTGTTTCGGGGGTCAAAAGGGTGAATGTCAAGGTTATAGGAGTGGAATATAACAAATTTATTTCCGGACCATAAGTCCAATATGTTTATTGAAATGCAATGAAACTTCATGCTCTTACTCACCTTGAGAGGAAGATGTTACCTATTGTTTCGGGGGTGAAAAGGGTGGCTGTCAAGGTCATATGAGTGGAATATAGAAAATTGATTTCCGGACCATAAGTCCAATATGTTTACTGCTATTGCAATGAAACGTAATACGCTTATTCATCATGAGAGGAAGATGCACCCAATTGTTTCAGGGGTCTAAAGGTTAAACGTCAAGGTCATAGGAGTGAGGTATCAAAATTGGTTTCCAGACCATAAGTCCAAAAACTTTAGTGCTATTGCAATGCCTAACACTTACTCATCGTGAATGGAAGATGTGCTCTGATGATTCTGGGGTCAAAATGTCAAATGACAAGGTTATAGGTATGGCGTATCAAAAATTAATTTCCGGACCATAAGTCGAATATGTTTAGTGCTATTGCAATTAAACTTCATGCACTTACTCACCGTGAATGGAAGATGTGCCTTAATGATTCTTGGGTTAAAAGGTCAAAGGTCAAGGTCATAGGAGTGGAGTATGAAAAATTGGTTCCTGGACCGTAAATTTTATACGTTTAGTGTTGGTTTAAACAGTATTTATTTGTTGATTTAATCATATATAATACAAGCGTACATATTATTTAAGGATTGAGCAACAAGAATAATTCTTTTATAAAGCTCTCTCCTTTTAATAAATCACCATAAGACCAAAAACTTTAGTGCTATTGCAATGCCTAACACTTAATCATCATGAATGGAAGATGTGCTCTGATGATTCTGGGGTCAAAATGTCAAATGACAAGGTCATAGGTATGGCGTATCAAAAATTAATTTCCGGACCATAAGTCGAATATGTTTAGTGCCATTGCAATTAAACTTCATGCACTTACTCACCATGAATGGAAGATGTGCCTTAATGATTCTTGGGTTAAAAGGTCGAAGGTCAAGGTCATAGGAGTGGAGTATGAAAAATTGGTTCCTGGACCGTAAATCTAATACGTTTAGTGTTGGTTTAAACAGTATTTATTTGTTGATTTAATCATATATAATACAAGCGTACATATTATTTAAGGATTGAGCAACAAGATTAATTCTTTTATAAAGCTCTCTCCTTTTACGTTTAGTGTTATTGCAATGGAACTTCATACACTTACTGATCATGAATGCAAAGTGTGCCCTATCGTTTCTGGGGTTAAAAGATCAAGCTCATAGGTAGGGTACTCTAATCTGTCTTAAAACGGTGTAGCAAGACATTATGCACTCCAAGGTGCAAGTTTTACAACTCGGCACATTCTCTTATTATCTAATATCACAGGGAATATAAGAGCTACAGCAATGTCAGTTACACCATGTGATGCAATGACAGAGTGGTACTGACAACAATATAACGGGGCGAGGATTCATGATATCCAGAGATGAGAACAGATGTCCGGGATGTAATGTGTCTCCTGTTTATGTCATTGATAACCTAAATAGGACAGTTTAGGATTCATGGGAACAAGATGTGAGAGAAGATACGTAGAAGTAAAGGTGTTCTTTTCGTCAAGTTTCAACGGTTACAAATGCTGTAACAAAATTCGTATATTTTGTTCCGGAAAAATTGCCACTAACCCCCCCCCCCCTCCCCAATGATATGCTTTTTCTTAAATCAATGCTCCGGGACCTATTCCCATTACAGAAACAGTTTTGTCTTACCTTCTCTATCTTCAGTACGTCTAAACGCGATGTTCTCAGGTTTTGTTGTAGGTAATGTCTTACTTTTCTTGTTGTTCGAAGAAGAACATATAGATTTCTGTTTTGCTGCTGTAGATGACAAAACAAAGTAGTTATATACGGAACCTTCCTGCTGAAGAACTCGTGTAAAGAATAATACTTTAATACTTTTTTCCTGTTTCCCTGATTTTGCATTGTTTATTTATTGTTAAATATTCACGTAAAGCACCAAAATACTTATAGTATGACACGCTGCATACATGAGAGACATAACAAATGAATACAATGCAGACATTATCGCTGCAACACAGTATCAGGACTAGGGAATGTTATCACAGGGAATATAAGAGCTATCTACAACAATGTGTAGGGTAGCACCTCGAGTTGTGTTGGTTCAGGACGGTGCCTTGTGTTTGGGCGACAAAACAAAGTCGATCAGAGATTCCATCTTGAATGAAATCTTCAAAGCAGCAAGACAATGATAGCTTCGTGTTCTAGTGAAGATGGAGACCCAATAGGTACGATCGGATGATGTATGAAGTCTAAGCAGAGTTGTGGTGTGGCTTTTGCTCTGGGACTGGCTCTTGCTCTGGGTCTGAGTCTTGCTCTGGGTCTGATTTCAGTATGTACCATAAACCATACTGTCACGATGGTCAACATAGCTGATCATCCGGATACAGTCTGTCCATTAATGATATTACTAAGAGTATCATGTGACCCACGAAGCCATCGTTCTATGACAGATCTAATGCGATAAATTTGGCAATACTGACATATCTGAATGTTCATACATATATGGGTGTATATTAACAATAAGTTTCAACAGTTTGATTAATTAGTCACTATTATACAAACTCCTTAAGCACATTAACGATAAGGGCAGTGTGGTCCATAGCGAGTTCTTTGTATTCATCGGTGGATCCATAGGCGGGTGATTCTTAGGTAGCGTGATACGCCGCTGCCTTACAAATGTATGTTACACCATCTGATGTAGTGACTGTGTGGTACTGACAACAATGTACCGGGCGACCATTCATGTTATACATGCACGAGATCAAGTGCTCGGGATATACAGAGACTCCTGTTTATCTAGCCATGCCTGCCGAGGCTTCCCAATTATATTGAGGCATCAGAAGAAGTTATAACTGCATACAGATGGAATATGGGAATATGATTGAACAATGTATAAAAAGTTTAGCAGAACTATATCAAAGTACGGGCATGATAACATCAAAAGTTTTGGAACTATTTTGGAACCCCACGTTGCAAGCGGGATGAGCGTGACAGAAATATTAGTAACGGAAGATGATGTAATAATATTAATATATAAAGGATAAGAAGCAAAAAGTGATACCAAAGTAGATAGTGTTAAAGAGAATAAAGAGGACATCTGACCAAATTGTAAAACAGAAATCGCCACGGATAGTGCATAAAACATGAAAATACTAAAAAGAAACAAAGAAAACGACATTACAAAAATATTTCATTGTACTGCAGTTAAGACACCGAATTTAGGGCAACATGTGGTTTGTTTGTTTTGAGTGAATCGACGTTTACATCTTTATATACTCACCCATACTGGTCGTCTCCATTGACGTAGTTCCCTGTTCATCTCGATCCTCTACGTAGTTTACATGGCGCATATATATCGCTGCGGCTTCCGGTTCTAAGACTAACCGCAGTCTTGAACGGCAAACCCCAGCCTGGGAGCAAAGAGCGATATATTACTAGGAATAAGCTACGCAAAAATAAGTTTTATGCTATCTGGATGTTTTTAAGTTTTTCTTAGTGCTGCTAACCAAACAGAAGGTATTTATCCCGTTTATGGACCAATTTATATATTAGTATATTAGTATTAGGAAAAAAAAAAAAGAAAAGAAACCGTGTTTGTGAAACACGAGTTCCCCCGTCAGGTTCGTAGTCTGTATAAGGCATATTGTGAAATGTTAATCACGGTAAAGGTCACTAGGTCAAGAACTGTGGTGTGAAAGACACAAGGAATCCAAAAAGGTAAAGGTCTACCTTAAATGGTTCAATAGTTATGACGAATGTAAAAATTTTCAGAAAAGTAGGTTTGAGATCACAGTCAATGTCACTAGGTTTAAAACCTTGGTAGCAACTTAAAGGACTTGTCATATGGAATGCACATGAAATCCCTACCTGTAAAGATTCAGAAATTATGACGAAGGTTAAAAACTGCTTTGCCATAAAAGACAGACACATAGACATACAAATGACTAGATGACTGTAAATTTCATTCCGAGGATATAACAAGAGCAACGCATAGCGTGACATAATACGCCCGTCGCCTAATTCGAACGAGATCAATTTGCATTTGGCATGATTTTCATGAAAAACATCTTACGTTTACTAAACTTACTTGCATGTTCATAGCATTTTATCATAGCAATAAGTCCAAGGGCAATAACTCCTGCAGAAATGGTCCTATCCAACCCATCTTGGAATTTGACCTGCAACCCCCCCCCCCCCCAACATCCCCCTCCTAAATTTATAAATTTCTCAAAAATGACGAAAAAGATATTTAAACCCATAACATATGTGATAGTTGGTACATTTTACTTGTTTCATGATAAATTTCATAAAGTTTTGACAAAAAATAGATTTTTAATGAATTTCTGAAATATCTTGCAACTTATAAGTCCAAGGGCCATAAATCCGTCAAAAGTAGGTCAATCGTAACAAAACACAAATTGTTACTGACACCGCTTGAAAATAAGCTATATACCAAATATCTTCAAAGACAGCAAAGAAAAGTCCGGAAAACATGAACAAGGACATATGGTCAACCCCCCCCTCCCTAAAATTATAAATTTCTCAAAAATGAAGAAAAAGATATTAAAACCCGTAATATATGTGAAAGTTGGTACATTTTACTTGTTTCATGATAAATTTTATAATGTTTTGACAAAAAATAGATTTTTAATGAATTTCTGAAAAAGTCCAAGGGTCATAAATCCGTCAAAAGTAGTATCAATCGTAACAAAACTCGAACTGGTACTGACGCCGCTTGAAATAAAGCTATATACCAAATTTCAACTCAATATCTTTAAAGTCCGGAAAACACGACCCCGGACGGACGGACGCACGGACGGACGGATGGACGTACGGACAGCTCCATAACATAATACATCCCGTCTAATGACGGGCGTATAAAAACTCTCAAAATGATTATTTAAGAGAATATGTCAGGATATATGATTCTCTTCTAATCTTATGATTGAATAGAAAACAATTAAGTTAATATGTTTACAGAAGTTTTGTTTGACATCAACATCCATAGACGTCTACTATCATCTTTTGCTCCTTCGAGCGTCCTCTTTGGCAACAATGTGGAGAAAGTTACAGGACCTTCATAAGACTTCCAAGCATATTTTATACGCGTTATCAAGAGTCCGATAACTTTGCCTTTAGGTTTCCAAATAAAGATACTGCATAAAACATGCCAAGACTGTTATAAAAATAAGAAAGTAACTGGTGTCACATGACTATGACACTAACAGCAATGTACTACAATGGACATTCACGGACTACTAAAATTCATAGGTGAGACCAGACTGAAGATCGTTGGGTTTTTTTAAAGTAATTTAATCCTTCAGTAATTTGGGTATTCCTTTCAGAAGTACGCTGTGATAATTTTGTTAAGAGTTCACTTGAAATAAAACTGTTAGTTTACATTAAAATTTTCACTATATTTATGCTGAAAACATCCATGAATATGATTATTAATATGATGAAATGGAAGTTGTTTATTGACTTCATTTGACCGTGTAGCTGCAACACAAGCGCACAAAATGGCGTGTTTTAAGAAATATTTATACTAGCGGAAAAAAGAAACTGTAATTTAGTAATTTCATTTTTGTGTGCATGTCGTTGGTGATTTGTGTCATGCAGCTTTGTCAGATATTTTCTGTTTTCTCTTTTTTATATTCATATACAAAATATTTTGTTACATTCTGTGTATTATTTAATCAATATCGAAGAAGTACCAGACCGTTAATCATTCTAAAAGTCCAAGGACAGATACAAAATCATGTAAGTTTCAAAAAAGAACTGCTGTGAACCCCGAAATACTAATAAAATTTCGAGGTGAGACCAGGTGCCCGGGGAGAGTAAGCATCTGCATGCATCACCCGTCACAGCAGTTCTCAAGAAACCTGTCAAAATCAAGAGTTTTGGTTTCCTAATGGTACATACGAAAGCACAAAACTGGTACACAAAGTCATATTTGGCATATTAATATAATGCATTGTCTTTCAACTCAAACATCAATTTATCGGGGATTATGATCATTATGGTTGATACGAACAGCCACTGAAAAAAGGGTGGTGCAGAAAAGGTTTCACAAGTTATTAGCGTGTACGACCGCCAAATATGACGATGCATTCTTCACACCTACGACGCATGGAAGGAAAACAAGTTACGCAGAAATGCCTGGGGAAATACCACATGCGTAATTCAGAAGTATGCAAACAGTCCAACGTAGCAGGGGCATGGTGGCACTTGACGCAGACGTTCCATTTCGTCCCAGACATGTTCAATAGGCGATAAATCCGTTGATATTGCATGCCAGAGGAGGACATTAAGGATTTGCTGCTGTAAATTAGTTGTAATTATGCTTGCCGTCGTGTGTTGTCCTGATGCAGAATGACGTAACGCTGATGGTTGTGGATGAATGGAATGACGAGCCAACGAACAACCCGATCACGCTAGAGTACACTGGTTAAAATGACCTCCGCTATCACCAAAATGGTCTTCCCATATGTTGTGTATCCACCCAAGACTACCACGCTCCTTTCGTCGAATGGGCGGCGCTGAAATAACGTAGGCTTCAGTGAAACGTTTTCTGTTTTCGGTAAGCCCGTGCACGACCGTCACTGCTGTGGAGATGAAATATCGACTAGTCCGTAAACATAATTTGCGTCCAATCACTGTTATTGAAACGACGACGTCTCCTACACCATGCAAACCTCGAAACACGGTGACGCCGGAGAAGAACAGGACGGATAGCAGGATGTCGTGGACGGATGTCGATCTCTCGCAATCTCTTCCTTCCGGTACAAGGACATATCCATCAATGTCCAGGAATACTTCTTGTGGTCCAAAAAAGAAAAAAAGCCGATTGGAATTGATTACGCAAATGTAACGTCCATATATACGTATCTTGTCGACGTGACGTCACATGCGGGATTCCTGATCGTCAACGGTCCCGAACCGCGCCACTTTGTTGATATTATTTCCATAAAAGATAAAACAGATGACATCTGACCAAATTGTATGACACAAATCATCAAGAACATGCACATAAAGCATGATAGCAGTAATATGTTCACGACATTACAAAATATTCGATGGTACTGCAGTTACGATACCGACCTGAGACGGTCAGTTAAAGTGAAAACGTCACTCCTTTGGTGTGGTTAACCGGTATATGGTCGCCCAACCTTCTCACTCACCGCAAAAGCAGCACGATCAAAGGACACTCATTTACAGTGTTAATATGAACGTCAACTGCTGTGCCACATTTCTTTGAGATTTCTCATCCTCCAGTATCTAAATAGCACACAAACGATCGTTTTCAATCATGCCAGACATCTCTCAATCAAATTTTATTCCAAAATCTATTTTCTGTATCAATACCTTGAATACTTTTGACGAATGCAAGAAATTCTAATCGCTTAGAAATCACGTGCCAATTACGCTCGAGACTCTAGAAAAACGTCTTGTGGCCATCAAGGCCAATCGAACGAGATATTAACAAATTGAGTACTCAAACGAGCTTTTGGTATATTAAAGTATGCTTTTAAGAATAAAGAGCGAACAAAGAATGATTTTTATCTTTTGATTTAACTTTTAACTATACACAGTTTCTTTTTTCCGCAAGTGTATTAAAAAATAAGATCAAAATTAAAATTGTGAATTTTACCTTCTCAGCAGCCTCTCTCATGAATAGTTTCGCTTTATCAGACCAAATGGCTGGAACTGTTAGAATCCAAACTATGTATTCCATGTCTATACCAGTCGTCTGTTTATTACATTCTTCTAACAAGGCTTCTGTAAGATACTTAATGGAGTCGGAAAATACTTGAATAGCTGGCATCTGTTGTCCATTTGTTGACGTAAGCATAAAGTTGAAATCTATGTCCTTTTAACAGAAAGAATTTGAAGATATTGTAAAATTGACTTCATGTAGCTGATTAAAAACAACGAATTATTCTATTGTATTTCATCAGTGGTAGGGCCTTATAAATGTCAATCGAAGTGAAATTTTTCACTCAGTTGCTGTCGTGAGAAGAACAACATAACAAAAAAAACCTTCTTCCTTTAGTTATTTCGTACTTAACAAAACTTAGTTTGGGTTCCTATAACATAATTCGTCGTAAAAAAGAAAACAAATCAAATCTATCAAATTGCATGTAGCGGAAACGGATATGGATGGCAGAATACCAAAGCGAAGCTTTATATATACATTGTAAACTTGAAACTTGAACAAGGCAGAAAATGAATAGTTAAGGCAAATTGATTTTACATGTTTATTTCATTGGTTTTGCTTAAAGAGATGTTATACTTTGTAATATTGCTATAAATTCAAGAAGCGTGTCTTATTTTGTTTCATTGCCCTGATTCCTCTTTTGTTGCGCACTATGATAATTCCTCTTGTATGTTGACAGCATGTGCACAGTACAGAAATTTAAATCTATTCAAAAACTAACTGACGCAGAAGTCAGACTTTTATGTAACATATCTACCATAAATGGAGCCATCGCTTTTACTGTCTCATTCGAAAGAAAGGATACGGTCAACGCGACCGCGGAACACGGACTGCAGCCTTCAAGGATATGACTTCAAGCTTTTAACCGGCCCTTGAAAGTGAGTGATAGTCGAATTAACAATTCTTACCTCTGTTTCATACAAAACCATTTTGAATTCACTGAAGAACATCCAACCATCTGCATTTTTCGATGGAATCTCTGAAGACGCGCTTTGAATGCCTTCGTCATCACTACCGGAACCGGAACATATGTTGACAAACAACTCTTCTGCTTCGAAACCAAAAGAATGAAATTCTCCATTTTTATCGTAAAGAATACATGTCGGTGTCTTTTCTAAAGAATGAAATCCTGAATTTGCTCTCCATGGTTTAAGAAATATCTTGTCTGGATCCTGTTTGTACTCAGTGACAAAGGAAAATGCATAGCCTGAGTACGTGGTACCAATGTCAAGAGCGGCTACAATAACAAAATCTGGGCTGCTTCCTTCTTCAGAATAGACTGCCATGTCTATGCCGTACAGAACAGCTTTTTGTATTCCTTCCCTCAAGTACTTTTCAGCTTTCGTATGAATATTATTGAATGTGGTACATTGTTGTTTATCCCATATTCATGTAACACCAGTTCGTATTTTACATTGTTATTTACTCTATATCAGCAGTGATAACTATACTTGTGCTGTAGTTTTGATATAGATGATAACGCATAAACAATAGATTATGCATATTTAAGTTTATCATATATATTATCTTAATATGTAGGTAATGTTTGATAACTGTTATGCAGTATAGTCATATTCATCAATATAGTTTTAATCTGCTTTGTAACTGTTTTACACTCCTCCCAATTTATTGAATTTAGATAGGCGTGGTGCCTACTATGCTTTACCCTAAGATATCTATTCATCTAAATGAGTGTGCGATATTTTGCATGTCAAAATATCCTGCGACACTAAGCACACATCCGAAGGAAAGTAAGGGAAGAAGAAGATGATCAATTAATGTAGAGTACTAGCCGATATGTTTAATATCTCATTAGCGAAAACCATTTTTGAACTCCTATCAGAACTCATTTCCTGAGATATGAATACGCCATTAGTGGACGATGATGGGATAATACTATTACTGTGTTAAGTAGGGAGGTGAGTTGTTGACTTCGAAAGCTTATTAGGGACATGCTTTTTTCATCAGCGAGTTACTATCTCGCCATTGCGAGTTACTATCTCGCCACGGCCAGATAGTATACTATTTCGCCACGGCCAGATAGTATACTATCTCGCCACGGTGAGATACTAGCTTTTGACCAATAAATGAATAGAATCAGTATTTAAAAATTTTACCAATAACTAAATACCTTAAGTTTACTTACTTAATGTTGATATTAAAGTCAAAGAGCCTTTTAGGTAACTTGAAATCTAAGAATTTGTCTATCGTTGAATTCATCAGATCATCCGATTTTTCAACACTTTACACAACTATCCCTCATGACAAATTGAACGACAGATAATTTAAAATTACTGATAAGTGTTTCATAACAAAGAAAGGGTCTAGAAGCTACAAGTACATAGTTTTGGGTTATCTAGACACATATTTTGCGAAAAAAGATAGTGGTTCGAAATTTCAAATACATTGATGAGGACATTAAAACATGTTGGGATTCCTCATAGACATGATGTATGTTGTATTTGGTAATTAAGTATAAATGCAAACTGTCGACATTCCAATGGGCACTAATTGTGCATCTTTGTTGGCCAATCTGCACCTTCATGCATATGAAGCTGACTTTATAGAAGAACGGATAAGTCAAAATAAAAAACAATTGACAATGAAATGTAACTTCCAGATACTCTTTAATAATTCAGTTTACTCATAATAATATAGAATCTTAAAACTTTGAAAACGGTGTTTAGTAGTACTGAATATATCACCTTGGTGTATACAAATGGATTATTACTTTTATCAATTTCATGTATATTACATTGATGATAATTTTTTTACAGCTGATAGTATACCAAACTGAAAAACATGTAAATCATAAATAAGAAAGGAGTTAGGTCACATAATTTAAGTTTAATACATTTACTCTTTATAAGTAGTTTTTATTATGTCAGGAGAAAAATTATATCGTGGAAAACTATTTGAATGATGTCTGAAAATAAAAAAAATGTGGATAAAATGTAAGAAAATATTCAGTCCAAGGGACAAACTGTACCTTTGTGCTGACTAATACACTAAACAGAAAAATATTATCAAGTCTCATTTTCATTAATCCCGGCATCCACCGCCACTTTATAGGTGAAGCAATTATTGTGAGGCATCAATGAAGCAACGAAGATAATAAAAAATAAAACAATCTGTAAAATTGAAAGTCAGAATGCAATGCAAAAACTCTAGCATAATTCTTCTAAATATAGTGAAAAATATAACATCTAAACATTTCTCCAACAAATGAAAATAAATTAATTGATATAAATGCTAAAATATTAAAAACATGAGAAATATTCCTAGTATTGCCATCCTCTATCTATAGGCACTTGTGTTAAGTGAAACGATCAAATTGTTTAAAGTCGAATTTTTCGCCCAAATATTTTGCTATTATAGACAAATGAATCTATCTATATGCATAGTCTTACAGTTTTATAAACATTTGAAAAATTCATAAATTCTTATACACATATATTCAGAAAACATATGTCAAATTTGCCAGAAATATCACTATGAGAACTGTAAAAATATAATGCTACTTTATTTAAATACAAAACAAACGTAAAGACAGATCATTTTATGCATACCAATCAAACTCTAAATATAACGATAAATTTGCACTTTGCAACATTTGTATTGGTTCTAAAACAATTTATATTGAAAAGAATATTGCTAAAATACATCATACTACAATAAATAGTACGTCAAAATGACACAAACATAAATACAATTCGTCAGAGTTTACCGACATAAAAAGAGATAGTAAACTTCAAACTAACAAATTAAATTAACTGATAACTGACAACTAAAATGATTTTCAGAAATACAAACAGATTATGAAGGGAATATAAATATTAATTATATCACATTAAGACGTTCATAAATCATAGATGCAAAAACAAGAAATAAAGTATAATAATAATGTATCCGAGAATATTCGACCACTCTATTTCTGAATGAATGTAATCTTAGAATTAATTTGTAGTACTATTTCTTCATTATTTGGTCACATGTAACAATTTCCTAAAGGCCAGTCGCCGAAAAACGTGTGGATATAAATTGTTTTGCTGTTATATTGTTACCAACGTCACAAAAGGAAGATTGTAAGGGTTAGTAAAAACAATGATGTAGCACATTGTATCACTCCAGACAATGTAGGTCAAGATTTTAATCTGAACCGGAATTAAAAGTTGTAGAAAAATGCCATATTATTATCATATACTGGTTTCATCACTTTCTGAAATTAGCCTCTATCATTCTGCATGTTGAGTCCTGCACAGGTCGGAAGTTGCCATACCTCGATATTCTTTCATTATGATGATTTTTCAGTAAGTACAGCATCCGATGAGACTACAAAAAGGAATGCAGATCGGATCATATATTAAAAATACAATAAACCAATAAGTAATATATAATAATATATCGTAAAAATCCAGATATAAATTACAGCATGTGCCATATATACCTGCCTCCTATATCAAAACGCTTGGCATTATAACTGTTTATCATATGAATGCCACTGTGTTTGATCGCGATCCTTCCAGTCAACAATATTTTTTACATATATTTCAAGATGGCAATGCTACATTTCACATTATTTTTATCATGACACTTTAGTATAATTTCTGATTTGATCAAAATACTAAAATGGAGATAATATTCCATAGATTTGTGTCTTCATCTAACAGTAATAATGGACAGGTTTAATTTATCAAAGTCTACCACCAAATATATCTCTAGATGTTTACATTGAAAAGATCTCTTCTAAGGGTCTTGATGCGAATTTCAGGGTAACAATAACAACAAAGGAATGCAAGTTGACAGTAGTATATATTTGTGCGAGTAACATGTGGAAGGCACTATATATAAGTAATACTAAACAATGAAAACAATGAAGAAAAAGGAATTTGACATACATGTATATATTCCATGGCAATAATGTTACTAGTATGGGAGAGTTCATTAACATATCAGAAGCGAGACATAACTAACTATATAAATTTATATTGTTAATTAATTGGCGTTTCTCTCTCGAGTTGTGGGAGTGTTGTTTTACATTTATTTTAAATCTAACGTTGAGAAAATAAGCAATGTGACCAGAGACACTAAAATACACAGGTAAAAATGCTGAGAATGCATTGATGATGTGTTTTCTTTAAATAATAAAACAAATTGGATACATTTGTATTATAAAATACCCTTACAAACTAAAGATAAATCAGAATTCTGTTGTTAACATTTGTCTCGACTAATTCCATGGGCTAGAGCTTATTCAGACTACGGTCCTTTATTGTTAGCTACTAAGTGAAAAATTAATACCACAAGGATACGAAAAATTACGCATGAAATCTACAATCTGCAAATTATGCATAAGCTATGAAGATCTTCTTTACCCTCATCAGAAATCATTTCTGACATATTTGATTCCTTATGTGAATTTAGTCCTTGTAAAACCATATTGTAGTAATACAATATATATATATATATATTGTCCTGTAGAATGGATGTTCCTAACTGACTACCGTTCAGTGCCTTAGTACCTTACTTGTTTACATGTTATGAACAATCTAAGTGGGTGCATTTGCATATTGCAAGGCAAACTCGAAGCGGGTACATTCCTGTACTGTTAGCGATATTTAGGACCGATGTAATTATATGTTGTAGGTTAAACGCAAAGTAGATGTTATTACATGTTGTTATCTATACTCGAGGTGCAATGTTATTATAATTTGTAACATATACGGACGCCTTATGTAATCATATGTCGTAAACTATTGTCAAAGTGGACGTTTTCATACAACGTTATCTTTACTAAGGAAAAGCTGCAATCACTATCGGTGTAGTTAACTATCCGAACCTATATTTATGGTGGGGGTTGAGATATAATGTAAGTTATACTTACGGTAGGTGTAATAGTCTTGTGTGTCCTCATTAGGATCCAACGGATATTATGTGTACATGGGGGAGTAGTCTTAGAGCCGTAGTAGGTGAAGAAATCTCTATTGTATGGTAGAATAGCATTTATATCTATTTCGCTTGGTACACCAATATCTGAAATATGAATACCATATATATCAAGATACTTGCAATCTTATTGCTATATCAATACCACTGCTGATGCAGGATGCATACACGAAAGACTTGCACAATACATTTTTTTTTTACACTTTAGTTTACATTATGTTATTTTTGTCTTTTGTGATGCAACCCTCTGAATGACAAAACAGAAGACAAAATAGTGAGTAAAGGCAATCACGGACACCCCTCCCCCTTTCCAAAAAGAAAACAAAAGCATCCAGAGGTGGGATCAGGTGCCATTTGGAAATAAGCATCCTCACCTGTTGACCGGTCACACCCGCCATGATGCCATAACATAGGTCGAGGTATTATAAACTCGAAGTTACATTCAGTAAACGGTATAATGCCGAAGCCATATTTGTCAACCCGTAACGATTAGTGTTGTTAATACAATAGAAATCAACCACAATCTAAACATTTTGCTTACTGGATTAATTTTATATGGTATTGACATTCATCACACTGTCTTATTTGTATATTGATTATCATCAACCTCAATACATATCACACAAACAGGATTAGCTGTCGATAATTCAATCCTGATGACCTAAATTTTCGTAGTATTTCTGTAATGAAATGAAAATTTAAAACTCATAGTGACAGAAACATTTGATATTAGATAGTACATGTATTATAACTTACTGTCTGCAACAGCTATTCTGGGTACATAGTTTGCAATGAATCTGTCAATTTCTGTCGGTGGTCCAAAACCAACCTGTTCAGTAAATTTGAATACTCGATGATCTTTTTTTTCCAAATTTCACTATTCACGTTATTATGAAAACATAAATTTGAGGTAGAAAAGTCAGAATTATTAGTAAAAAATCAATTAATATAACAGCAAAAAAAGATTTGAATCTATTGTACGGAAAAGAAAGCAAAAAGAAATCTGACTCAACCGTATGACAAAAAGTCATCACAGACAAAATATACACTATAAAGACATTTTATATATATTAAAAATCAAATAAATAGGTAATAGGTTTACAGGTTAAGTGAAACGTAGAATTTAACAACAATTCTTCCGAAATGAAAGATTTTATGATATTCCGTTAAATGCAATCATGTAATACACAATACTCACTTCAAAGAAAACTCCTAGCGCTACTAAGCCATCTCTGTATTTAGTTGCATTCTTTGCAGTACCATATCTCGAATTGTAATGTACTAAGTGAACCTGTTATATATAAATAAATAAAAATGTAAAAGACATGTAAAACACAGCTGATGATACATCGATACAATTGTCCCGTACAGCAATGAGACAGAAAGAGAGTAAAATACGAAGTACCGAAGGGTAAACCATATCTCACAGTCCATGGAATAGAAGGACAATATAGTATATAATGTCAGACAAAAAGTGGAGTGGAGACAAGAACACGAAGTCAAATTTTCCTATTCATGAAAAAAGAGGAGTTACTGGCTCAGTTATGTGGCAGAAGTCACCATGGAGATAAACAATACATGAATATCAATAATATACTAGCACATATAACACATTATTTGATTGTAGTGCAATTACGAGACCGAATTAGGACGGTGATTTAATTTGACAAAAGCCAAACAAATCGTGTGGTTAACCGAATTACAAGCCCACCTTCCCACTCACCGTAACAGCAGAACAATCAAAGGACGTACATTTAAAAATTTATAAATACTCCTCCATGTAAAGAACAAGGGTCAACAGGTATCGCATATTGAGAGGTCATAAAAACATAAACACGTAAGGTATTGTAAAACGCATAATGATATAAAAATATATGCGACATCAACATGATAAACCATGCTCTGCCAGTCTGTAAGCGAGCTAAGACCTTAGATCTGTAAGAGTCTCGACAATCAGTCAGAGGGGACGAGGTTCAGGACCATGTCTCCTCTGAAAGAGGTTTGGAAAAGACCCGTCATAAAGTCCCCATCGCCCTGTTAGTCAGCGTGCAATGTTCAAGTAAAAGTCTGTATAAGGCTGTAGAGGGGCCAAATACAAGACCTTTAGTCTTTTTGATGATCTCAATGTCATATTGTCTATTTAGAAGACGTTTGACTATTTTATTACATGATAAAATAACGTTATCGGAGCCTTTTAATTTCCTTTCCTTCCTACGAGATCACCGTAAAAATTAGGATGGGAAATTTCATTGAGTACATAGTGTTGAAGAGAAATATTTCCAAATTGAGATAGAAGATCTGAATGAGATCTGAAGAATTTGTCGAATGGTTTTCTAAGCTTGTGATATCTGTAACCCTGAGTTAAAAGTTTAGTAGTTATTTGTAAATTTCGTTTATGAAAGTCCAAAACATTGGTTCAGCCTCTGACAAATCGAACTAATTGAGATATATAGATATCATATGATGGGAGTCGAGGGACATCGCCGTCCAAGTAAGGAAAATTTACAATAGGAAATCCAAAATCCTCACGTTTATCATAAATATTAGTATATATTAGGTGGTTGATAATTTTGATGTTCAAATCTAAGAAAGGTGTAGATTTATCTCAAGTATTAGCTTTATTCAATTTGAGCTCTGGTGGATATATTTCTGATATAAATTGTTCGAATTCAGGGTTGTCGGTAACCAAAATGTCGTCCAGATATCTGCAAGTGTTATTAAATTTGTCAATGAGGTTAAGGCATGATACGTTGTTTAACTGAAATTCCGGCGTCGGAAATGCACGTGAACAAATGTCTGTATATATACGTAATATGTCATATCAAGTATAGTCATAAAGTTAAGATGGTTTGTTTGCATGATCAGATCCCTAAGTATCGGTTAAAATTCTTAAAATAGAGATCCCTACATCGACCATAGAATTTCCTCAGTAACTATTCAAACGTTTATCAATATATCCTTGTGAGAGTAGTTTCGTGGCAAGAAGCCTCGCTCCCAGGACGAAATTTTCGTATTTAGAGCATGCCTGGCATAGCATATAAACTGTGAAATGAAGACGCCATATGTGGAAGAAGAAGTATGTTGCTAATCAGAAAAGGGAAGTTGGTAATAATGAAATTGAAATCGTCACGTTTGTCATGGAGAGAGATTACTAATGAACCGTCGTCACTAATTGATAAGAGTATATCGAGGTATGAAGCAGAACATGTGCTCTTAGTTGTATCTTTTATCTCGAGTTCCTTTGGATACATGATGTTGAGGTGATCCTTAAATACAGGGTTGACAATCGACAAAACATCATCGATGTATCTGTATGGTAATTTGAACGAGATGCCAATTGCTATTGCCTTTGTAGAGAGAGAGAGAGAGAGGTGGGGGAGAGGGGAATGATGCAAACAATTTCTAGTAATTCAAAGCATAAAGATTGAAATCTATATTTACCTAAACCAAAAGTATAATTGGTAAATAAAAACCATAACATCAGAATACATAATTACAAATAATACAGTTTTGCCTCAACCTATAAAATAATGTTACAAATATCAATAAGAAAAAACACTACCGGATGGCCGATATTCGAAATCCAGATATAACGATTCGTTGGGATTAGTCTAACAAAGTATAAGTACCAATACGGAATATCGCAACTATAATAACGTCAACATACACCAGCACTTTGTAATTGTTATGATGTCATATAATGATGACGTTAGATGCCCACATAAAAGTGCCCACATCGAGAACAATGGATTTGGTACATGGCTAAACGCAAACCGTGACGGATTTTAGTAGTTGAGAAATTGCGTACTGGGTGTGAATGGGTGTCCGGAATGTGTGAGCTTCTCCTGTTAATATGCTACAACCGTGACAAATGTCCCGTAAAATCCAGTCTTGTTCGGTGGCAAAACTATATATGTAATATTTCAGAGTTAATAATGACAAATATTCAATAGTAATAAAATTTACCTCAACCGGAAAGAAGAGGTTATTCATAGAGTGTTCTGAACCATGCTGTAGATCATTGCCAAAGTGAAAATGGATTTCATCGAGTATATACATTTCCCTCTCAGCATGAGGTACTCCATACAAAGCCCGCAGTTTCTGTGCTGGATAAAACGCGCAAGAATGACCTGTACAAATATATAATGATTTATAAAGATTATTTCTTGATTTCAGTTAAAGGATTCACATGAGGTATTCATACATACTTTTTTTCCATACAACATACATGGGTACGCTGCGTAGAAAATAAAACGTAATTAAAACAATAAAAATATTTCCGGTCTATACATGCATTTTTAAAAATTGTACATGCATACACTTGACATATTCTTTTATGGCACCTCGGACAAAATTGTGGCATTTAATTGAGTAAAAACGTTTGACCCCCTATTAGACTATAGGGGATCAGTAAAATTTCTTAGGGGGCAATATGGCCACCGCCTGTACTTTTCTTTACCGCCAACTATATAAACAAAAAATATTCCACCTACAATTGTTCAATGAACATTTTCGAGTTTCCTCCTTCAGCGTGCGTGACGTCCGATAAATTGAAAGCGTCTCGGCGATCTAGTTTGTAGACAATCGACACGATTGGAAATCGACGTTGTGCGATAAATTTATACATATAATGTAAAAACTGAATGATATAAAAACAGGAAAATTAGTCGAGGTTCGGTCAGAAAATCTTGTTGACAAGATAAATAATAAATCATCGATTGTAATATCTTTGTGGTATCTACTGTGGACGACGATCGTCACTTAGTGTGGTTCACCGGTAGACGGGTAAACCTTTGTTCATTCATATCACGGTATAAAAAGGTCCTCAGTGTGATAAATTCGTTATATGGTTTGTTACTGACCTACCACGGAACCATAGAAGGTCAGTAAAATCCATATCCTGTATAGCTAATGATAATAACCCAGCATGTTAATTTTCTAAAGGTTACAGTTTTACTAATGATTTTTTTACAAACACAACAGTCTGACCCTGGTTAGCGTAACGGTACAACCGTACGGCCTCGCTCGCTCTACATGATACAAGCAATAAATGATGCGCATTAGGTTTTAATCTAGAGAATAATATGTATTTTTATAATTGACAGTATTATGATGCAAGGTGATAGATAATCATAAAACGGTACTAGTATATATCGATACAAATGTGATTTCTAATCAATGGGTTATTTTCCGGGTTTTCAATGGTAAATGAGTTGGTTGGTTGATTGATTGGTGTTTTCAACGTTTTTACTTCGCTGTCAACAGTTTTTCAGTGATATCGTGACATGGAAGCAGGAGGTAACCAACCTCTTAAACATAGTGGCGCAATCAGGGAATCGAACCCGGATCGTCGGCGCCGCAAGCCAAGCGTTTTACCACTACACCAAGCCTGCCCCCAATGTTAAAGGAGCCTCAAATGACAAAAACACAAGACATAAAGGTAGATACTATGCATTGCAGTTGTTTGTATATACTGATATCGATGTTGTAAGAGATGGTGTTGACTTTAGTGAATGTTAGGGTGAGGATTGTACAAAATAAATGCTCTTATCGGAGTTATCCCACCTGTTAAATATATTTAAAAATTTTAAATACAAAACTTCAACTGGGTAGATTTTACTTTTAATTATGAACTTTGAAGGTAAAAATATATTGGAACTTTTAATAAAAGCTTTTCATCAATTACTCATTTCAGAAAAAAAATATTAGAAAAATTGCGTTATTGTCATAGTGTTAAATTTAATTGTACCCCTATTTCAACGGAAGAATTTTAATCAGCTGTTTCAAAGTGTCATCTGTGTGTGATGCCAGGTCCACACAGTTTGCATTAGAACGGGGATATCATGTTTGTATTTTCAAATTGCCTGCGTGTAATTGTCGATCTACAGATAGCAAATATCCTGGGTTTTTTATTTATTTATTTAATTTATCTATTTCTTTATTTATCTTTTTATTTATTTATTTTTATCTATCTTATTTATCTATTTATTTATTGACAACACAACCTGTAAATTAAAACACAAATTTGATAAGCACAAGCATTTTCTCCACCTAATTATGTTGCTTACCATTGTTGAGAAAATCTCCACTGATCCGCAAATTTTCTATGTTATAGTTGATTTGATACGGTTTCTGATACACAACCCTGCTGGTATTGATATTTATTGGAGATTGTAAAATTCCATTACACCCTGGCCATAATATATTCCAGGTATGGGGACCTGAAATGATAGAATTATATGAAATATAGTATAATATCAGTCACGTCTGTAGTTTATTGTAAATATGATATGTATCATCAAATTAAATATCTATTTCAGATTTCCTCATATATACAAGATATATCCATTCTCAGTAAAACAAGAGCACTTTAATTCTCAATACTCGGGCAGTGAAATGAAACAATGAAAATTTCAAAGTGTTATTCATTCACGAAAAAGGAATTAATTTAATTTTATTAGAATTCTAAGCTGGGTTTTAAAATTGAATTTTAATTTAATGTTAACGTAGATCAAGTGCAAAACGGCAATAAACAGAAAGAAAGAAAAAAAAAAGAAAGAAAGAAAGAAAGAAAGAAAGAAAAAGTAGAAAGAAGCTGTCTCTAGCTCTAAATTTATGAAAAAAAAACACTCTCTGTTCCCAAGTTGTCAGTCCCTTGGCTTTTACCAAGTGGAAACAAATATAGTAAAGAGTTCTATGTGAAAGCCATTACTGCAGCTGCATGGCCCAACATAAATAAACCTGCGCTGGGCCATGTTACCTGCAGTAATAGATTTCACATAGATTTCTTTTATTGTATTTTTTCCACTTGATAAAAACCAAGGGGCTGAAAATTTGTGGACAAAGAGTATTTTTGATATTTTATGCTAACTTTCCTTTGAACGACTCAATACATTGTTATAGTAGACTAGCTTGTTACCCAAAACCATGCATCTATAGTACACGGCTTGTTAAATTTGCAAAGAAGCTGGTGTGGCCTAGTGGATGATGTGGATGGCTCCTGACCTAGAGGTCCCGGGTTTGATTCCCGCTCTGGGCACAACGGTGTTCTGTCTTTCGGATGAGACAGTATAAACCGAGGTCCCGTGTCACGGTAAGTGTGGCATGGAAACGAAAATTTTATGCGTTGCATCAGGCAGATGCCGTCACCTTATACGTGAAATAACCGTGGAGTGACGTAAAAATAAACAGATCTGACTCAACTGTATGATAACACCATCTTCGAACGTGTATAGCAAACAAAGAAACTGGTATACAGAATTGACTTCACCAAAAATGATTAAGCTGCATATGCAGAATTAACGGGTGGTTGATATGACAATAGTCACTGATAAGGGTTTTACTATTGGAAACATATATTTGGTACCGAATTTCAAATTCTGTATGAACTTTGATAGAGACCGTAATCTGAAGTCTTTTAAGTACAGCGTCCAATTCCAATTAAATATTTTCTAGTATATTTACATACATACGTGCATAGATTAGGTGCTCCATAGGTGCATTTGTGCAATTCAATAAAATTCTTTTGATACGCGATTATTTCAATATTTTCATACTTTCAGGGTTTTTTTTTTTTTTTTGTTTTTGTTTTTTTTTTTGTTTGCTTGTTTGTTTTGTTATCTTTTGTTTGTTTGTTGTTTGGGTTTTTATTTATTTATTTATTTATTTATTTTTTTTTTTTTTTTGCCATGTTACAACGTCTGATATTAGGGTTGAGAATACATGTATATCCAACCATAATAATGTAAATGTAATAATAAGGAATTGGACATCATTGTTCAAAGACTTTTAAGAATATTTTACTGAAGAGTTTTGTCAAGTAAACGAAAGTTTTCTTTATTTAGATATATTTAATATTCTTTTTTTTAAATTGAAGATCAATTTTGGTTATAATGAGTCATTAAGCAAAACTAATAATAGAATAAAATTTAAGACAATATTTTTCTCATCTCTGTATATAAACAATATGTTTACAGTACTATAGGACTTACCTCTAGGAGAACTGGGATTATAGTCAAACTCAGTACCAATTGCAGCGTCCCTCATGTTCGGAAAATCCTCCCGGAATATGGTACTCAGATTCAAGAATTGAAACTGCAAGTACACAACAAGCAAAATAATATTCAATATTGCACTGGGACTGAGCATTCTGAAAGGGGACGCTTCTACAAAACACAGCAGACTGCAGCGGTTCAGTTTAACTTAAGTTTAATTAAATCACAGAGTTTTGTATTGGTTCATCAGAGTATTGCCCTCCCAGGTCACACTCGAGGTACCCAATAGGTGAACAAAAGTCGTTTGTTGATTTTTATACGTAGGAGTTCTGTCACGTGTTTTTCATTATTATATTTGATTGTAATAAATCCATTGTAAGCGTGAAATTTAATAGGACGGTTTGACGTGTAAATTATTTTAAAGGATTAACTTTCAACTAACGGTGCCTTATCTTATTTGTCATAATGTCATGTCAGTGTAACTTTTAGCGATGTCGGACTAATTTACAAGAGCTACAATGCCATAAGAACATTTCCGAACACGCTCTTTTCCACCTTTGATCTTGTTCGTGTTGAGCGACTCCTGATGCTTTGTCACTGTGTCATACAATAAAATGGTGGTGCATTTCTCCAAATTTAGCTGTAGTACAGTTACGTTTGTATGTTTTTCTAAAAGAACTTGTAATACGTGAAGTGGAGTCTCATGAACCCGATTAATGTAGTATTAAAAACTTTGAATTTTTCAATGATCAGATAGGAAGGTCTACAACTATTGTTTTATATGCAGTTCTATTTTATTTAATATCACATCTACAAAATTCTAGAACTAACAGCATACATTAAGGATCACATTTTACATTGATATAAGGACACCCTTTGTTGGCATTCAATATTGATAAAGGCAACATGTCCTTTTTGAGTGTTGAATTTCAACAATATTATGGCGGTGTAGATACAGAACTCAAATCAAAGGAGGCAAACTTGTATTAAACCATTATCTTCGGTATTAAGTACAAGACTCCAACTTTGCACACTGTGCAGTCAATGCGGCACAATATTGCTAAAATATGACGCAAAACTTTTGCAATCTCTGTATAATTTGATGTTTCATTTTGCCATTCATTATTGTGATACATCGAAGTGAGATGTTTTCTCTATCTTTGGCCGTGTTTGGATGGCAAAGTCTTGCTGTTTACTTAGCTAGATACAATATGGTTCTTACCCTGTTGTGGTATTGAATTGTTTCTGTCATATTGATGGAAGTTTTATCCTTGGAATTCGAGATAGTTAAAAATATATTACTGTTTATTTTCTTTATTTCTGTCTGTCTGACTTTCTTTCTTCTTCCTTCCTTTTCTTTCTTTCTTTCTTTCATTCATTTTTGATGGTTTAATTATTGTGGCGCAGAATATAATACATATCTTTTTGAAAATACAGGGTATGCTCAAGGAAGGCACATAGTGCAATATATTGAAATCTTACATTTAGTACATTTTCATTCATTAAGTTTATTATCTGTCTATTTAGAAGGCATTTGCCGACTATGAGGTGAAGAAATAAGATATTGCATTTGACGGCGGAGGCGGAAATCATGACTTTCATTTTATGCATGATTTGGTATTGGATTTGTGGACACCACGATTCGTCATCTCACGTCATGATAATGTTTTCAATTGTGCATGTCCCATCTTACCTTTCCTGACCTACAGAGTCAGTGACCTAGTTGAAAGAGCGAACACACAAAGGTGGTTTGGTTCTCCAAATAAGGACAAAGTTCACACCACAGGATACTTAGAATTAATAATGATTTGATATAACAATGTAAAACAAATCTAAAATTTAACGCGAGATAATTTATTAAAGAACATTGTACTGAAATTGTCTCGTTACTTAGTTAAAATACATAAAATATAAATAAATAAATAAATAAGTAGATATATAACATTTAAAAATAAAATTTAAAAAAATTATATAACAATTGAATATTCAAATGAGACAAAATATCTTGAATACCTAATCTATACCCTAATAAATAATATAAATTAATAAATGGAATAAATAAATGAATTCGTAAATGAAAGAACGATAACTCATGTACTATGATTTGCCAACATATCAAAGGGACAATATTTACCTTTAATTGGGATAACGTATTGATTGAGAGGTCTCTTATGATAACAAAACCTTTATTCATATTTTCGCGTTTTACTTACTTATGTATCAGATACTCTACATGTATATTTCATGTTTATAAATCAATCCGACTTGCCTTAGATATTTTACTAAATCCAACCTGATTTTAATGCAGTATTCGTAACCATCTAAGGTATAATGTCTTATGACATATATGAAAGATTTTGATATTTAAATATAGAAATTATATTAGTAATTGGATCATTTTTACAGACAAGACCACCAGAAAAAAGGGGGAGACCCCGTAATAATAAAGGAGAAAAGTATACTTATAAACTACTGATTTAACTAACTTTTCACATTATCGATAAATATTTATTTTTCTATTGCCGAGTATTGAAACAAAGATTTTCATAATTATGGTGAAATTGAATGTCTTCCTTAACGTAGAGTGCATCACGTGAACATAAACTTCATCACGAGTTATCCCTCGTTGAGAAGTCTTGTACCAATAAATGTCTTCAGTTGACTTTTATAACGCTCGTGATATCTATCATGTGTGTGTGTCCTTTACCGTTTTTTGTCGCGTGTATATGAGCGGTACATGGTGTTTATACCACCGATAACGAGACAAATAAAAAAAAATTTATATATCTCTCTCGTATATACTTCTTTACAGCTGTATGTATATATACACCTGAACAATGTACTATAACAATGTACTTAATCAATCGCTTCTACGTTTTGAAAATATGGAGCGATTGTTATGGTATGTTGTAGAGTTAAACCACTCACTCTAAAATATGGTGCATTTATACTATTTCTCGTAATAAATGAGTCCCTCATCAGTGATTCTAAAGCCCGCCCCCTCCCCCCAAAAAACCAAACAAACATACAAAAAAAAAAAAAACCCAAAACAAAACAACAACAACAAAAAAACCAAAAAACACAAAAACAAAAAAACAAAAAAACAAAAACAAAAAAAACAAAAACAAAAACAAAAAACAAAAATTTATTATTATACAAGTGTTTGAAGCCAGCATTTTTTACACATATCTATAAATAAGATGGCTATTCAATTTATAAATTTATTAACTCCACATCTGTATATTTAGTTTAATTATCGGGTTCATTTACAAACGCTGAAATGATCAGACAAATGACTTTTGCTAACTTAAATCTTTCCGGATTTTTATCTTTCCATCTCCGGTTTTTCTTTGATTAATGCCTAAAGTGAGGAAATAAGAGACTATTTCATCTGTGTATATATCTACAGTGAATTTAAATGCTGACATTCATGTATTTACAAATGCATAAATAACTGAAAATTTACATTATCGCTTACGATAAAACCGAAGTTATAACCCATATTACATTCGGAATGTTTCGGACCTCTTCTCATAAAAGAATCTGGATTATGTGAAATTGTGAACACCTGAGCTGGTAACCCCCATTTAACATCGTTTAGTAAATCAGTTAGTAGAAGTTAAAGATGTTTCCTGATTGTATGACTTAGTATCCAATTTGATGTATTACAGCATACTTTCTTTGATAAATGACACTAATTAAAGAACACATGGACAAGATATGTGTTCACTGATACATTCACTGCAATGTTTTCTGAGTAAAAGAAAAAAGAGGAGTTACTGGCTCAGTTATGTGGCAGAAGTCACCATTGAGCTATACAATACATGAATATAAATAATATACTAGAACATATAACACATTACAAAAATATTTGATTGTAGTGCAATTACGATACCGACTTAGGACGGTCATTTAATTTGACAAATTTGACGGTCATTTAATTTGACAAACACCCTTTACCAACATATTTAACTTTTTCGCCATTTCTGTGAACAGGAATATTTCTCATTCTCTCATTTTTTAGAACACTTTACTGATAAAATGAGTCACATTGAGTGAGAGCTGGACACGCTGTAGAACGGTTTGCCACTGATAGCTTCTCTAAGTCCTCTAAATCCACCAAAATCCGAATACCTTTGTACATCGCACACTTGCACAACGGGACTCCGAGAATACACTTTACTTAATCTATTTTTCGTTATCGTTGTTTTATATAGATTTGAGGAACCTAATCCACTGTCAACTTTTCTTGTAACGGTAATCCGAAGTCTTCATATTGATTTTCTCCATTCGATTTTCGATCAAGTTCCGATAAGAACCTGATATACTAGACTTCGGCTCGACTTCGTATTTTATCATTATAAATAAATAGATATATTGTAACAAGTATTATGTATTCGTTTTGTCATTCTCATTGGCGTGTCTTTTCTTTTTTTTCTGTAAGAAGGTAAGAGAGGTCTATCTCCAGATCAAATTTTTGTGGAAATATCTGACTAAATGTCACAGAGATACCATACCACGACATCCTACTGGAATTCAATCAGACAGACAGTTCAACAGCCCAGAACAATATAGCAGTCCTAATCGGTACTTTGAAAAAAATAATGCCTCAAAGAAAGTGTCAAATAAAGTAAGTGGAAATACGGATCATCAATAAAAGATGCGACAATGAGCTATATGAGTGAAGATGTCCTGAAAGTTAGGCATAAAATTCCCTCGTAACTTTATGGTATGGTTTGGTGGAAAGAATTTTTATATAAATGCAAACAAAATGTGTATAATTCTACATAGAATTTACTCATAAGAACATGCATCTTTAAATTTCTCTATATCGTGCCGGTAGTCCTCTATATGTTCTTCAACTTTTTGTCATGTTTATCTCCCTTTTGCTGTCAATAATATGATGCATGTGCGATATTAATAATGATTTCTTGTTTGTTTAGATTTATTACACGTTTATGTTGTCATCCATTAGTCTGTATATATCAATATACTGACACAGTACAGTAATGTCTTACTCCAATGACATTGTAATGCATGTGTTGAAATTATTGCTTTCAGTGGCACAAGAAATATATTTGAAATTTACAGGCACTGATTTGGTTAGTCGAAACAAGTGACCACACGAACACTCTAATTAATGAGTACTGAATGGGTCAATAAAGAAAATACTCATGGCATTGTGAGTACATCTTGTTGAACTAGTACAATATGCAAACATTCACTGATTCATAGATTTGTTTTATAATTTACTCAGCAACAATACCGAATAGGAATCGAACAACATGAAGAGATTGATTTTTGCAGAATTTTTTGTGATGACAAAGACGCCATCTGCAGTTTGCAAACAGCGAGTAAGAAGGTTGGGTTTGGAAATGTTGGATTAAATTTTCTTGTAAAATATGCCATTCCGTACATAACATTTTAGTTCAGTGCCACCCCCTTAATGTTTTTCATCATTAGTTACATTTATTATGTAAAACTTCACCCCTATTGAATGCATTGCGCATGTATTTTAAGGGTTTTTATATGTTTTGTTTTGTTTTGCTTTTTTTTTTTGTTTGGGGGGGGGGGGGTAAAGATTGACTGATGATATATGTACAAAACAGAGATATTATTCATTTAAAGTTGAACAAAGAGATAAATAGATATATTCACAAGTAATTTATGAAATGAACGTTGAATCAAATCCTAGAGGGTAAATTGTGTACTAAAAAACTTTTTTTTTGCACGCGCGTTACTTATACCAAGTATTCTGTTTGCCTTTAAAAGTGAGTTAGTTTATGTCAAATATTTTCCCCTCTGTTGGCGGCTTACTGACAAGAACCTTGTAAAACAATGAATATTCTATACTTTAAGTCAATACAGATTTATTCAAGTTGAAAGCTATAAACACGACAGTAAGTGGGCTCTCTTTTCTTTGTTTCGTCTCATGAAGACTAGTAATCGAACATTACTTATGGACTTTTTTTCCTTTTTCATTTTCCTACTATTTATATGTCAACAATGTTCATGATGTGTAGAAGACAATTATAACACATAAATAAAATTGAAGGAACAGAAGTGTGAAGCTTTATTGAACACAATGTTATCATTTAGTAAATCATGTGACTCTCCGGACTACATTTATTTATAGCCGATTATAGGGCAGAGACATATGTACACATATATGTCTTTGTATAGAGGAAATACGGACCTGAAAGCATCGTCTGGTAGATATTGAAAAAGAGTGTAATGGTAGAAAAAAGATAGATCTAGTAAGAATAAGGGAATAACCAATCGATATAAAAAATTTTGAACAAAGATAAGTTTATGTATATATAGATCTAAAACGAAATATAATATAGAAATTTCCTCCGAGGCGACTTCGATTTCGATGTTATTTAGCTGTCTCGTAGATCTATCGAAGATCCTGAAACACTTTAACTCTTCAACAAAGTGTGGTTGTTCGACTTTTCTTCTAAATGTTGAATATTATTATTGCAGATTCAATCATCTCGCCACGTATTTAACACCACATATCCTTTATCTAAATAAATAAAAAGAATCTTAGTATGACGCACATACATGACAATGTAAAGTCGCCATGTTAAGCTCAGTTGAAACGTGCTGAAATATACATCGAATGGAAAAAGCAAAATCATGCATCACAATATTTAAAAGCCTTTGTAAATGGAACTAATGGAAAGGCGATTATAAAGAGAAAGGAAGTGGCTAATATATAGATAAAAAGAACGCTTTGTCTGCAATCCTACGGATTATTCATGCTCTATCAGAGTCTATTCTGACTATGTCAGATATAGGTCGTATTCGGATATCGGCCCATTCATTTCTTGTCGTGTCCTTTACGACAGAGTTATGTAAATGGTGTCCTATTGTACGTAACGTTGACTAAGTAATGGGGGATTATTTCACATTGTACTGAGAGATGATTTCATTTCATTTAGTATGATTTATGTGACATGCTGTCCTTCATTAATTCGTAATGTGTGAACTTTGATCTATCTTCGATGTCTGTCTCTGATAGAGGACGTTCTGTAAAATAGAGTTTTATCTCCATAAATCTCCTAGTATTCATTCTTCAATGATGGGTTTCCATAAATGTAATTGGCCTATTGCCGAATTCACCCTTTTCAGTTTCCTTTGATTAAGAGAAGAACAAGTGAGTTCCTGTTTTACCGCCAATAATTGCCGGTACACTCGTTATCGCTACTATATTCAAATAAGTAGAAATCATAATAATGAATATTTATCTCATTGACGACAATTTCTATCACATTCCATGTATCAAACATGAATCTGATAATATATTCCCCAGATATGTTGAAAAATGAAATAAAATAATATAAAATGAATAAATAAATAAATAAATAAATAAATAAATAAATACATAAATAAATAAATAAATAAATAAATAAATAAATAAATAAATTAATTAATTAATTAATTAATGATGATAATAATAATAATAATAATAATATAAAAATATATACAGTTTGAATTAAAAGACAAAGATATTGTACCCCATTTCGAATGCTTTTACCCTGTCACACTTTGTGGGGGCCGTTTGTTTGTTTTGGGGTATCCATGGAAGGTGTGACTGTCCAAGAAAAAGATGCTTGCTCCTCCCGAGCACCTGAAATCATCTCTAATTCCCTAGCTCCCCTCAATGTTTGCCATTTTACCATGTGATGAGTACCCCAGCGATATAGCAACGGATGCCTTTTATATTTTATGTTTCTATAATTCACCAATCAATAAAAAAATCTTATGTAATGTGTTTATATGTTTGAATGTTTACAAGCATTGAGGATTTAAATTCACAAGAAGTTGTTTTGTTTGACTTTGTTCACACTATATTACGCTTTACATCAGTTAAAAGAAGCACGCGCTACAAGTTCAACCTCTCAAAGGGCGCTTTATAGGGATCGCACGCGAATCGACTACCCTCCAATACTCAAATTCTATCTCATCAGAATTTCACCTTGTCGATATCTCCCTCTAACCCACCCCCTTTTAACTACATGTTTCCCCTAGACTTGTCAGCAATGAATAAAACTCTCGTACGTATATACACAAAAGATAAATGGAAGAGAGCTTGCTCTCTCTCTCTCTCTCTCTCTCTCTCTCTCTCTCTCTCTCTCAGAACTTCATATTGATAAAAAATAAAAAACGAAAGAAAAATACTCTCCTCATCATTTACTAAAACGGTAATTTCATTATGATTTGCTTCTACGGACATAAAAACACCTTTCATATTTTATTCACATCCTTCTATATAAACTTCACTGGTGAAAAGTTGGTTGGTTGATTGGTGTTTTACGTCGCTTTCAACAATATTTCAGTTGTATCGCGGCATGGAAGCAGGAGGTTACCAACCTCTTAAATGTAGTGGCGCAACTCGGGAATCGAATCCGGATCGTCGGCGCCGCAAGCCAAGCGCTTAACCACTACATCACGCCTGCCCCCCCCCGGCTGGTCAAAAGGAAATTCATTTCATCAAGTATATTCATTATGATCATATGCAGTTTAGTCCAGTTGTTTACACAGTGTACTGTTTATATGAAGTAAAAATACCCAAAATGATAATACTGCCACTACAAAGAAAGGTGTGGATTAACCCAGCAGTGTGAATATATTTGATCGCAAAAGAAAGAAAATCACCTTGTCCAAGCTAAGCTGAACGTAATAATTTATATATAAATATATATACATGTATTTATATTTATAACGTTACCTAATATATACGTACAAAACACATACACAATAAAAAAAGGGAAAGATTTATTTATAATCAGTATTTAAAGTCTTTGCATTAATTAAGGCACAAAGGCGATATTCTAGATGAATGCATTTCATGAATATTATCGAGTATCGTAAAAGATTTAAAATCAGTTGACTAGATTGCATAATTATGTAATAATATAACCGAATTCTGGCAGAACGGTATCCGGTGCTTTATTCGGAATCAGAGAATGACATCATCGAAATACGGCTAGATCTGATGTACTTTGTCTGCGAGGTGTGTATATCCGCATAGTCATTGCATTGTTCAGGTAAACATGGATTATTTTGGACCTTGAAAAAAAAAACCCATTTTCCGAATCCACGAAACATTCTTTTCTGATTTTTATGTGAACATTTTGATGTGAACGTCAACCGAAGGCCGAATGCGGTAAGAACATTTCTGTTAATTGTGTTTGCATTGTTTGTTATTTAGAAAATAAATACAATTGTCAGAGTTGTAATTAAAGTCAGGTGCAATAAGATGCACAAGTTCTCGTCAAATCACACTGATTTGACATATTGTTAACCCGACATTCAAAACATAAAAATCAAATCATGATAACAAATCGATATTTGTTATCTATTGATATTCAATATATTGATAGACTATAAGATATATGTTTGCATAGACGGAGTGAAGCAAGCTAAGGTAAATGCAGACCGAATCCACTTGGAAAGATTTAACATATTCATCTAGAAACTTGTCCTCACGGCGTTCGGTCGAGTAGTGAGCAGTCATCTTATCTCTGTGTTTTGTTTGCTTGTTTTTGATTTGTTTTATTGTTGTTTTGTTTGTTTGGGCCTCTTCTTCTTCTTCTTTTTTTTTCTTCTTCTTCTTCACCTTCTCTATTAAGTTAATCCGTGTGACATTGGTGCATCATTTCTGCTTCAACTCCTTCTTCCATACATTTATTAATTCATTTATTCGTTCTCTCTCATTCTTTCATATGTTGGAAGATTTATTATTTTCTGAGTCATAATACAGCTTATCTTAAAAAACATCATAGGCTTTTCATTCAAGTTTGAATACAGATGAGGTAAACTGAATAAGATATATTTTCTGATGGAATAAATTTATCCAATATTTAAATGAATAAAAAAAAAGAGTTTCCATAAAAACAGAAATATATGTCTTTCTTGTTCAAACACGTTCCATGGGTAATGACAGCACTGAAGAATATGATATTTGCATGACATTCATCGTTGTGTGTATTCATGTTTGTCAATTAAAGGTAAGCACGATATGTTGAAAGCACTGACAATGAAATCTTTCGACGCAATCAGATCCAATGAATTTCACCTTGCGCTAAAGTGAAGTTTATAATGCAGGAATTTAAATCTTTTCATTTTTCGGAAAATTACTGCGATATCTCAAAATCCGATCAAAAGAGAGAAGGTGAATTAGCTTTTCTTTTTCGAAACTTTAAATTGAATCTATTTGAATCTATTTGCACCTTCGATCTGTTTCATTGAAATAATTGTTCCAGAAATAAATAGAAAGAAAAGAAAGTGCCAAAAATGTGTATACTTTAATTCATAGACTTACTTTTAAAGTATTGTTTACAATAATAGACATAACTTTGCTCGTTCGGATATTCAGAAAGGACAATAAAAGTTTTGTTAAGTAGTGCCAGTTGATTCTATAATTTTACACGATGACACATTACAATTCACTGGTCTATCTCTCTCTCTCTCTAGTCGAGCAGATGGAACAGAAGCAGTTTACGTATTTTGGTAGTTAGGCATTGACAAAGTTTTCATTCGCTATATTACATACCTATCTTTAAATGATGCTGTGAAAAAAAACTGTAATTACTAGAAGCCGAGAAATTACACGATAAAACATGACACATGGTCTTTTATCACTACTGAGCATGTATTCATTTAAATTGGATTTATGCAAAGAAAAACTAAATCTGATTTTCTGACCGGTATCACTGTATTTTTCTTTCTTCCTTTTCCCTCTTTTTTCTTTTCTTTTTTTTTTTTTACTTTTAAGATATCCGAACAGTGTATTTATATGAGGGTCCATGATATAATCTTATAAGGGTTATGATTTGACGTAAATCTTTTTTCTTTTTCGATGGTAGTATAGTTTATTGATCAAAAGCTGTACAGCTTATAGAATTCAATACATATAATCAACAGATATATAATAATAAGGTCAAGTATAAAAGAGCCCAGTTCAGAAATTAAACGTGATTCTCTATTTCGTTAATGGAATGTTTATAACACTCCTTACCTATTAAATAATGTATGCGACTGAGCAAAAAAGTAGAAAATGTTCTAAATGTACGACTTTCACGTCGTGCACTGCAGTTGAATTAAAGCATTAAATCGGGGTGCAATGAAAGACGCAGACTCGTGTGTTTTGTAGTGACCATGTCGGTTCTGTGAACGCGCGGTTGGTTTGTGGTGTAGGCAATGCGGGTTTGATTGCCGATAATGCCACAAGTCTTTGATTATAAAACTGATAACCTCCCATTTCCATAACATAATATGAGAGAACTCGTTAAAAGTCTTACCCCCCCCCCCCCCAAGTCTTATTCGTCCCCCCCCCCCGCCTTCCCCAAATCAAAGGAAAATAATTAAATGAAAAAAAAATTAATTAAGATATCATATTGAATTATTAAAAAAAACCCCAATAAGATCAGGCTATGAGGTGCATCCACACCATCTATAAGTGTAATATACACAGAACAAGCTTCAGTTTTAAGTGTAATGATGCTTCCTACCAGACGGTCCATTAAAGTGACCCAATAAAGTGACCCAAATATACAGCTCAATGAGAAAAGCTTGTAAATGATACCGACTTATGAATGTAGGCAAAAATCAATAGGTATCCACAAGTTCCGGAAGAAGAACAGTATTAAAACTAAATTCATAGGAAGATAATAAATATCTCACGTACACTTTCGCGAACGTTCATACATATTGCATCGTGTTTACTACGTTAAGTTTTAAAAGAAATGATGAGTATAAATAGTAAATTCTCGAAACCGGACATCCGTGTACTTGATCACGGGCATTCGGAACATTTTGGGTAAAGCTTCGGACTTTATCATAAGGACCAATGTGTATTCCTTGAGGAATTTGTTAAAAAAGAATGATTAAAATATTTTATTATTCAAAGAAGTAAATTTCGAATACATGCTTTGCACATTTCAGATTGCATTTTATGAGCAATACCCTTCAGAATTGATACAGAAGAATCTGAACTTGTATTGTCGCTTGCGATAAACCCCAACTTTACCTCAAGCATCTTAACTAAACTTTTCGGGCATCTACATAGACCAATATAGACAATGACGTCACGCCGACTTCGAGAATACATATACATGAGCAAACTAAGTGTGAATGTAACCAGGAAAATGAAAACATTTTTCCGGATAGCAACGGTTCTGATCTTCATATTTGATATACATTTATTCACTTTAGCTTCTTATTTTCATGAATATCAGTTCCCTTTGTAGGTAGGTAATTACATAGTCAATATAACTTGGAGGGAAAAAAGAAACATTTTCATCCGGATAGCAACGGATCTTGGATAAACAAACAAAAAAATAATTATTTCCAATATAAAACGGATGTTAAATAATAACTGTAGGCATCGTAACACCATCAGTATAGATTGTATATCATCTCGATGGAGATGTAACACCATCGACGTATTGTAGTAGAGCAGTGCTAACCCAACTAACATTTAAACGTATCGATTCTGATCACGTGACTATAAGTGGTTCGGCAGTATTTAGTCGAGTGTTTATATTCTCCATTTAAATATCGAGCGATTACTTACTTTTCAATTTAGGATGAGACTTCGCAATAGAATTTGCTCTGTTTTATTTTCAGCTCTTGTGTTGGTATGAGTGGCCAGTAGATATATACAAAATTTCAAGTGGGAGAGAATTAATACTTTACACGAAGAGTTCTCGGGAAAGTTCAGTTCATATTGAATCGCTCAGCGAATATTGAAACCGCCACCCTGGCAGTTCGCATAGGTGGAAGTTAATTTGAATTGATTTACCTGAATATAAATATATAAATGTGCAGCAGGAATGGAAATTAACTTTATTCTACCAGCGCTGTGGGAGTTCTTCGGATACAGGTAAAATTTTAAAATGTATATGATCCCATCGAGTCGTTGTACGGGTCTTAATCTCTCAGCGATATTATATTGTTATTGAATAATATAAAGGAGATTTGGCATGAGATTAATTTTGCCCATTCTCGTTCAGTAAAGATAAAAACTGGATTACAATACCAGTACAAAAATGATAGGCCATGACTTCGTAGCAAACTCCAGGTTCACCTTTTCCCTCTAGGCTTAAAGGATTAAAACTTATATTATGAACTGCGATAATAGAAATATTTGCTCTCGACCGCAAAGAAAACAGTGCCCCTTTTGCATATCGCAATGTGATTTATTGACATAAATTTCCATTTAATGAAACTTTCGCCGCAAGTTCAGACGCCTAAGAAACGAGACAGGTTTCAGTGTTTATAACACCTGATTCATGTTTGGTTTGTTCCGGTAATACAGTATATTGAAAACTTTTGATTTATATCGTGAGTATTTGGAATTGGAATAAAGGCACAGAATTTATCCTGATAATATGGTGATTTATTTTATTTCAAAAGGTGTTGAAAGGATGCAAATACAACTATGACAACGTACGCAATGAGGAGTAGGAATCTCGCAGGTCACACGAGCTCGCTGGACAGAGCGCTTCCCCTGCCTCGAGGAGTACAGACCACGTCACTAGACCGGACTGCAGGACGAGTGGAGGGGACTGTCCCGCGGCCTCGATACTATAGGTAAATATGATAGTAGTGCCATAATAGTATATAGTATATGATTCATTTATGGCTTCGTTCTATGGTAATTGTACTTGAATATGTGTGAAAGAATAGACAAAGAATAGGAGAAAAAAAGTGAACTACCAGTGATATGCTTGAAAGGATGAAAATGACACGTGTAAATGAATAAATGGAATATTAGTTATTGTACTTGTACGGCTGCCAATTGTTAAATAGATACAGAGAAAATGAAATAAATAAATGAATAAATAAATATATATGAAAATGAAAATGAAAATGAAATTCATAAATGAATAAATAAATATAAATGAAAAGGTTTAGTTTGTTACTCCTGTATATTTCATTAATCAGTGTCAATGATAACATTATTTGTGATAGTATCTTGTTTGAATTATATCTAGATTTGGATGGGGGGTGTTACCGAAAATCTGGTATTCATATTTGTTGACCTTAGTTAACGACACCTTTTTAAAAATGAGTGAATGACAGTCTATCACTACTTAGGTAAAGAATAGAACAGCTGTGTATTTGGCTGTAAAACCGTTATCAGTAACGTTGAATCGTACTTTTATAAGAGCAGTATCTATTTTAGTTTCAAAGAAAATAACTGCCATAGTTTTGAATTTATTAATATTTTTTTCAATTTATTATGGTAAGACATCAAAATGATTAAAACCAGATCTCTACTTCGCTTTAACGTATGGGAAATAGGGAAGCTGAATAAAGAATTGGTTTCAAGTCAGACTGGGTAAGACACCTTAACACTTCTCAAATAATTTTTTGAGGATCATCCATGACTTTAGGGTGGTTGTTATTTCCCATCATAAGCAAATGAACCTGATGCATACATTTAATATAGAGCAATATAAAACGTACGGCAAAGTCTTTTAAAATTCCGTTTTATAATGGTCGCTTATTGAAGTTTTATATCCCTTTCGAATGGGGAGAAATACACAAACTGAAGGGTGATATAAAAAGATATGTTCCAGAATTAGTAATTGGTTTTCCAAATTACCGAAAAAGACGTAAAACTCGCAACAACCCAATCTCTACCGCAAGTGACGGACGGATGCATTTTAACTCTGGAACTCTGTAATTCACAT
The DNA here is from genome assembly GCA_035048485.1 of Pteria penguin. Classification (NCBI taxonomy): domain Eukaryota; kingdom Metazoa; phylum Mollusca; class Bivalvia; order Pterioida; family Pteriidae; genus Pteria; species Pteria penguin. The sequence goes on from CM068592.1 coordinate 16,814,390, forward strand.
TGTTCTAATTACTAGTGTGTCCGAAGAAAAGATATCAAATAATAAACTAATTTTAGCCACTCTAAAGCTAATATACACAAATTTTCGTTTTAAATACTTTGTGCTCCTAAAGTGGATAAGTTTGTTACGTTAGAAAGTAAAAGTTTAAGCAAACAATGGCGGTTTATCGCACCTTCGAGATTTCAATATTTTCTTTCATTTGCCATGCCCATAAATTCACACGGCGAAATATTGATATAAGAAAGTCACGGGGATTTTTATGCGACTGGTACTCGATTGCATATAGAGCGGCAAGTTTGTGATATATGTCAAGAATTTGACCTGATTTTAGATTTAAAGAAATGATTTGTTTGTAAAGTGATTTACGGAAATTTGCTGTGGTGAATTAGTAACAACATTGCGGCATGGTATCAAAATACTCCTTGTGTACAGTGGGATGACAGCTGAATGTAAAAAGGAATGCTGAATGCTTAAACTTTGTTCCACTAAAATAGATAAATTTCTAACTAAATAAAAAAATAATTAAAAAAAAACAACAATAGATAAATAGTTTAAGGAATAAATATATAAATAAAAAAGGAAGACTCACAAAAGAAAATAAAGGAAAGAAAGAAAGAAAGAAAGAGGCAAATTGAAATAAATAAAAACATAGATAAAATGAATTGAAATGCTAGACAGGAATGATAGACAAGACTTGCGTTAGACAGTTACAACAGAGTCACTCAAAATACATTTACATTTACAAATATGTACATATAGGCAATGAAAATGGGCGTTTAATATATCACATATTTCTTCTTTTATCATGATATATTATATGTACTGTTCATTCTACAGGTAACTGAACAAACCATTCAAAAAAAGTAACATTGCAACTTCAAAACCACACTGATATAAGAAAATTCTGTTTAGTTATGAGGGTTACTAGTACAAAAAATCAAGTTTTAGTAACAAGGAAATGCCCATAAGCTAAATACTTTGTGGCATTTTAGATTATTTTGAAATTCCGCAGACATTTGTTTGCATCTTTTTCTATATTTTTGCGCTACCCCAGTATTAGAACACCCATATAGTGGCTGCACTACCCTGATGCACTGGCTCATAATTTGGTCCTACACTAGTCTACACATCTTTCCGATTCGACGGGTGAGCTTTTGCGTGCCAACGTATACCTTACCACAAGGCGTCGGTAAATAGTGTTTCCTCCGATGGACAGTGTCATGTTCTAATTTTTGCATTTACCAACCCCCCCCCCCCCATCCCCACCCCACCCCATGTAAATTAAAAAATTAGAACATGGCAACAGATAGGAAAGTTGGTTGGCGGATTGGCTTTTTACGTCCCTTTCAGCAATTTTTCAGTTACATCGCGACACGGAAGCAGGAGGTAACCAACCTTTTAAACATAATAGCGCAATCCGGGAATAATAGCCGGATCGCTGGCGTTTCAAACCAATCACTTAATTAATCACTACACCAATCCTGCACAAGAAAAGACGGCAGAAGATGGTAAGTCCCTAGTATATTATGTGTGACTTGAAAACACCCCTGGAATCCGAAAATTTTACCAAAAAGGTAATATTTGGGCATTTTTGGGGTTGGACCCCTCCTCGTCTAAAAGAAAAATTTACCGTTTTTGGTTGGACCCCCTATGACAAAATTCTGGATCCACGCATGCACATTTCTGTTTTCTACGCCACGCATCCGGAATCAGCTGGGAAAAGAATGCCTAACTTCTGTTTGCCACCCCTCCTTCAAATACATTCTGTTCGAATTCTTCTCACACCACTGGGGTTTTTTTTCTCCTTCACGAGCGTACGAGACTACACGAGATTTCAACAACCCTTTGCTACATCATCCAACACGCGCTTCCCAGGTTTGAACACCCTATTGCATATACTATTTCAAATATGTCATAGGGCACTAGTATTGCTGTTGGCGTCTGCACACGCGTCTGATATCTGAGCAACCCTTTGCCTTTTCATGTAGTCAGTAGATAAAAAATTACCTTCATATCAAGGCTCTTAAATTCTAAATGATTCAAAAATGTTAATATAGCATTATATGTGTGTATGATCTCAATCAATACGCAATAATACACATATTGTCGTCCTTGACGACTTCTTTTCTACATTTAATGTACATTGATATTATAATGAAGAGGTCGGGAAGTTTAGCAAGTATTGGAAATTGAATTTATAACTTCTGATCAATAAATAGGCATGTCTGTATGCGAATTGTCGTCAACCAATTATGGGTATAGGACTTCGCTGAGATCTTATCGTAAAGAAATGTTCCCTTATATTAAAACAAAAACTGGAAATACAAGTCGCTTTGATGTTATCTTTACTGCATGTTTAATGCTTGCTTGCCAACTCCTTGAGGTCGTTTTATAAATGTTTATGTATTTATATTTTCAGACGTTCAAAACTGTTACATCCACAATGGATGAGGACTTTGGAGGAAAAATACCAAAGACTGCACATGAAGATCACTCGGAGCACCTCTTCCATGAAGCATATGTATAACTCTGCCATAGGGAGGGCTGTTATAGATCAAAGGCTCACGAGAGTGAACGGGTACAATAAATCTATAAAGGATATTGGTCCGAAGGAGTGTATACAAAAACCTAGGAAAATCAGTGATTCTCTCAATACGGATTTAGTTGCCGAAGATAATTGTGAAAATGACAAAGATTCTAATAGAAGTGAAGCGAGTGTTTCCAGTCAAAAGGAGAGAGATTTAGACCTTGATTTCGGTGAAAGAGAACAGGAAATTCGGTCGAATGTAGAAAGTGTCGTTTCTGAACATGAAAATCATGCTGACGATGATGATAAGTCTGATAGAAGTCACATTAGTGAAAGGGTACCGGAGAACGAACAGACTGATTTCAATAATGAATGTGACGGTGCTCCTTTATTTGATAAGTCGTATGGTTTTATGAAAGAGGCAGACATTGGTCATAAAGAGGTATTAAACATGAGCGGCGATAACAACATGAACTCACGTTTCAATCAAAAACCCGGATTAAGGAGTAATAAGAAAAACGTCAATATTATCGAAAATGTGGAAAATTCGAAAAACATTTGTGACAAAAGACCTGTCGATGAAAGAACTGAAAGGGTTATCGGGTCGGAGCAAGGTCTGTCGTTTATCACTCCTGCACAAAACCCCATTAATCAGCTGCATTCTATAAGAGCTAAGACTTCTCAGAGTAAACGGAGCTGTGTTACGCAAAAGACTTCAAAATCTTGTCCTGCTGCAATGGAAAGCAAACAGAATCAAGTGCAATCGAAACATACTGTGAAAAATGTGCCGACATTGCGAGCGCGGACGGCAACAAATCGGACTAAAAATGGTGTGAAAATTTTTTCTCGGATGTCTCAGGAAGCGCAACACGCTATGAGCGAAACGATGAAAGAGCGATCGATTCCAAAAACCCCCGAACCCGAACAGGGGAATTTTGAAGAACAGGAACGTCCATCCATAGAACTTAACCTGAAAACTGTTTCGCTTGAAAAACGAAAGCTTCATAACGGAGTTAAGTTGGATGAGGACGTATATGGGTCCCATTGTGAAATTGAGGACATCATTCATGATGATGCATACACGGACACCGACATGTCTTTTCAATCGTCAAGACGGCGGCCGGTATCCACGAAAACAAATCGAACGCGCCTTCCATATATTCCCGCCGAACCGCCGGCAGATTATTTTACTCTAGGACAATTAAAACATTCTAATTTTAGGCTACCCGGAATAGGGAGATATGAGATCGCTACATTTCGGGAAAAAACTTTCGAAATCACGCCTCCTGGGTATGACATACGGTACAGCGACATGGCCGTGTTCGAAGAGGGAGAAGTAATGGAACTGCCGTCTTCAGATATCCGAGATCGAGCAGTGGAAAAATGCCAGGATTGGCTGTCACGTTACACCCCCCGGAATAACTTTGTGCCGTCCAATTCCGTCAAAGATATTGTGTGATTTTTGTATAAAGAAAGTGTTCAGTGCGACTCAAGTGAGTGTTCATCTGCGGTAAAGTCCATGTTCAATGAGACCCAGAGTTTGTCCAACTTATCTTATGAGACAGGGCAATATGTGATCATACGTTATTGTTAAACTGCAATAAGGAAAATTTGAACGTCAAATGATAGTATTGTTACATTGTGAGTATGCGCAATGAATATTGCTATGAAACGGAGTAAATATAGAAAATCGTTTCGTTTCTGCACACAGTTGAAAACGTGAGTTCATTTCCTTGATATCACATGCTATTTGAACACTAGCACACCAAAAACAAAGAGATATTTAAGTTAATTTGCAAAATTAATATCTGAACTAAAATTCTTATCCGAAATATAATTGCGGATGAATGGTAACTGTGAATATTGAACTAATATGACGGGGAGATTTTATTTTTGTACACCTGAATATATTTATTATACAAGTTCACAATTTCATGGGTGATATGGAAAGGAAAGACAATGGTATCTGTGAGGAATTGTCAAAATTGCAACACCCCCACCACTTGCTTTATATGTGTCTTACGATTTCAGTATTACAGTCTGACTACATAATATACATTTAGTGAAGATTTCCCTTTATCTGTGCAAGCATGTTATGGTTTATAACAATTATTATAGATATTTTTATATTAATTATTAAGTTAAAACCATATTCAGAAATTATAATCAGGATGTGTTTAGTTGATACTTAATATCTTTACATTTTCCCCCTATTCCCTTAGTACGTCGTGGTAGTTTAATTTTTCTATATATTCGTTTTCTTTACAATATTGATGTTATTTTTTATTTTTTGTTAGATACGAGTTCAAACCTAGCAAAATGTAGCATATGGTCCGCCCTTTTTCTTTATTATCACTGCCTTCGTGTCCAATACTTCATTATTTACATTGCTATACTAGTATTAATTTTTAAATTCCACAGGTTACATTTTGGTCCGTGTCTAACCCCAAACCCACATACCGTTCTCATTCGGGGGGGGGGGGGTTCGAATGTATTTCCGAGGCAGAGCACAACATTTTTCTTCAAAACACAATTGAATATAGACCTGAGTTACTGCCATACGTAAATCAAGCTCTGATGTATAAATTTTCACATTGAATAGACCACTGTGGTCTATAATCGTATTATACCCATACATTATTCAATATAACTCTCCCGAAAATCATGCTTTGTACTTCTAGACGTAATTTAATTCTAAATGAAAATCGGTTCAAATAGTTCTCTTAGAAAACACCACTTTATTTTGCACTAGTCACCAATCAGTAGAAATAGCGGAACTGGACTCTACGAGTCAACAATCACCTGATCACATTACAATTAATTTTCAACTAGACCTAAAAGGTGGTTTTATTTAGTAGATAAATGAAAAGTTTAACGCATAACGATGGAATTTTGTCCTAATGGACTGGTGAGTCTCATTTATGTTCATTTTATTTCCCGAAATTAGTAAGTAAATTTTCAATAAAATTCTTCTGTGTACACCAAAAGTGAATTGACACTGATAAATTCATTGGATTTCGTGATTTCTCTGTCCCCATGTCCAAAAAGTCTCAGTTACATTACTTTCGTATAATGTAGTAATAAAACAGCTTTTTATCCCTTTGCGATAGCCTTCTCCCGATCCAACAATAGCTTCTTCTTTATCTTCTCAATAATATGGAAGCATTGTACTAAAATTTAAAGTCTCGTGAAATCTCGGGGGTCACATGATGAAACATATTGACCTTATTAAACCACGTCCACTTAAATGTAATTAGAAACTAAATGCAAAATCAACAACAACCGTATACCATCGCAGTATTTCAAAACTCTGAAAACAGTCATGCCTTTGAAAAGTGAATTTTTTAACATTGACTTGACACATACAATCTGATTTAAGACGGGTACATTATTGGTAAATGCCTTAATCATACAAATAGACACGAATTAACCATGGTTATGGTCACAATGACTATTATTTTTTTTATTCTTATGTCCTGGATCGATAAATCGGGGACATGGTTTTGACCTGTCTGTCTGTAAGTCTGTCTGTTGTCAGCTTTAAAGTTGACCATAACTTTTAAACCGTGAGAGATAGAGACTTCATGTTTGACATGCATACTCCACTAACAAAACCCTTTCATATTACATCAAGGTCATTGACCTCTTGACCTTGACCATGACTTTTGACTTAAATTTCAAAATTTGAATTATTTAGACTTTGTTGTCGTGGGGGCATTCGTGTTTCACAAACACATTTTGGGGTTTTTTTTTGCACAAGAAGGACTTCAACAAACTTATGGACAGGAACGGTTAAAGCTATTCGGAATTTTTTTTTTCTTGCGGCATTTTATCTCGAATTTAATTTTCCATAAAAGTACAGCAGGGAGTATATATCAACAGCCTGCGTGCTTATAAACATAAATATCTATATAGTGCGTGATGTTAGGACCATACTTACTAATTAGCTACGAATAATTTTGTTTGTGATATCTTTTGTCTGTGATATATTCGTTGTTTATATACAGTATCAAAGTATTTAAAGTCAGTGGTACTGCATTATATCTTTAATTATACTATCCCTTGTTTTATGTTGGTCTCAATCCACAGTATTTTGTTCATTAATACAGTTGTTATATTTTGTTGATTTTATTAGACAATAAACTTTTTGACAGCGCATTCTTTGTTGCTTGCCAGTCAGAAGCGTCGGCACTCACCGAGAAAGAATGAGGTCAAGGATGAATTACCTATGTCATACTCTAACGTTTATAGATCTTTGTGAATAAAGGTGCACATTGAAATTGAGACGCACTTTGATAAAGAACGCAGTGTTTTATTTGATTGCTGTACCAGCTTTATTTGGTACGAGATTCTTTTATGATCTCGGGATCAAAACTGATAGCGTTTCATGTATGATATGCTGAGCGGGCTGAATTTAATTTTAAAGTGCTTCACAAAGATGGTAAAAAATACCAAGAACGAAATGTTGTCCATTCTCAAATGATGCAGCATTAGGAATTAGTACTGCAATGACCGTGTGTTTATGTGAAGTTTGAAGGACAAAAGGACTCATTGGCGTAAAAAACATGCTTTAAAATCACTTGACTTGTGGTGCTGTCGGAGTTCAATTTCCGCAGTGCGCCAGTGTAACCCTCTTTCTGATATGTCGTAATGTAATTAAAACTCCTAACAAACATGATTGGCTGGTTATTGTTTTATGTCATTCTACGATTATTTCACGTATATGGTGACGGCATCTGCCTGATGCATGGCGTAGAAACTTATACCTTTGTAGCGGATTCACTCCGAGGATGGGAGGGATCTTCTAAATGCCACGCCCACCATGACACGGGACTGCCGTATTTACTGTCTTATCCGAAAGACCCACGATTGGAGTCGAATCCGGAATCTGTGGGTCACGAACCGAGCACCTCATCGATTGAGCCACAATCACCCCACCTAACAAACAAAATCACGTTTTGATAAGCAGTGTTTGCCGTTTCTTAAAATACAAGAACATTTTCATTTTATGCTTTTTTTTCATTCACCAAAGATTCGTAACTATTCGGCAGATGTGGATGTGGACTGTTTTGGGTTTTCTGCCAAGAAACCAAGACAACTTGTTCCATAGTGTTGTGGAAACAAGAAGTTTTCAAACTTAACATAATCTAATAATTTCATGACCTCAAATATATTTAGATGAATAAATATTGACTCAAAAACTGTTTTATATAAACATTGTCGTAAAGAAACTCTTGGGCGTTACCTATGAAATGTTAATACTTAATGTTCTTATACAAATAATATTTTCTATATTTAATTTAAGAAGTGTATTTCTCCCGATATGAGAAACAAAAACCACAGGTCCGAACAGCAGGTGTCATATACGTGTATTACGTACGCGGTAAAATGTTAGGATAGGCAGGTATTTATTTTAACTCAATGTTGTATAAACGTAAACAGAACTGAAGACATAAAAAAGTATCATCAAATCCTCCTAAGGGTTAAGGAGGGTTTGTAAAGACAAAGTGAATTTACTTAAAAATCCCGGGGCACACCGGTGTTCTGTCTTTCGGATGAGACAGTAAAAACCGAGGTCCCGTGTCACGGTAGGCGTGGCACGTAAAAGATCCCTCACTGCTTCGGGTGGGTCCGTTGCAAAGGTCTAAATTTGTATGCAATGCATCAGGCAGATGCCGTCACCATATACGTGAAATAATCGTGGAGTGACGTAAAACAATAATCAAACAAAAACTTAAAAATCTAAGTCCAAGGGCCATTACTCCTGTACAACTTTTTGTACAGCAATGTGTGCATCTAAATAAAGTGATCTTTGTTTGTATCAAGTTTCATTAAATTCTCTCCAGGAGTTTAGGAGGAGATGAGAGGACAATCTGTATCTTGACAGAAGGACGGAAAGATGGCGAGGTGCAATACTGCACGTCCCCGGCTATATATAGCGGGGCATAAAAATTTACAGCGCAACTTTTCTCCTTTTCATTTCTGAGGTAGGAGCTTGATGTAGTGCATAAAAACTAGGCTTACAGTACAGGTGGTCGTGATTCGATCCCTATATCATGCCCCTTTTACTCATGTGGCGATAAGACTGTAAATTGGTCAAAGGTTTAAGAACATCTGTAACTATATTTGTTTTCAGTATGCGCGTATAATAAAATGAAATTTGATCAGAGAGGCTCAACACCAAGACTGCAAAAAACCCAATACATTTGTAGAGAACATATTGTTACCAATTAAAAGATCCAAAACCATTTAAGGACAGAGCTAAAAGCATAACAGGTTAAATCAAACCACACCATGTCTCAACTTAGAAATATAAGAAGTATTTTTGCGTTTACTCCTAAAATTAGTTATGTTGCAAACTTATCCAAACGTAGACGGACAAAGCAAGGGTAGCTTGTTATAATGTCCGAGGCCAAACGAACTAGGGCGAGATTGTTCACTCGCCAGCATTACTATTCCCTGGACATACAGTTCCATTGTACTGGCCCAGACGTCAGTGGTTTGCATTGAACCCACGAATGTCAGGTATAGTACTAGGTACTATATATTAACAAATATCCTGTACTGACATCGCATTACCGCATTTATGATGATGATGATGATGATGATGATGATATATATATATATATATATATATATATATATATATATATATATATATATATATATATATATATATATATATATATATATATATATATATATATATATATATTCGAAGTATATAGGTTATATACACTGAGTATACAAAGAGAGATTGTTGAACAAAGAGACAAATACAAAGATAGATAGAAAGAGAGAGACACACAAAAAGAGAGAAAGAAAGAAAGAAAAAGGAAAGATGGATGGATGAAAAATTCATTTCTTATAATTTTAGTCTTTTTTTCAGTCATCTAGACGCCCTAGGTTTAAAGTGACATCAGTAAGGACTTAACCTTCAAACAAAAATCGACTTATTATAATACTTATTAGTAAAAGTATTATTTTCGCTAACTCGGCTTGAACCAATCTACAGTAGAAAGTAAAACATATATGCAAAGATTAGGCCGGACAATGTTGTTGCTTGTTTATTGTATAGGACTATATCAGATTTATTTCACCCATACGATTTTGGCCAGTGATAAGTGGCAGAGTAAGGTTGAGGTGATGGTATTTTGCAGATATGATGGTTAACTTTCCCACATGTCCTAGCCAGTGTAGCTCATCAGATAAGCATGTTTGACTCGCGTTTGATGGGTCATGGGCGCGAGTCCCTCTTTAGGACGAGACAGTAAAACCGAGGTCCCATGTCATGGTAAGAGTTGATACGTACAGACCCCCTTCTACCTCTGGTGGGTCCCATGCCAAGGTCTTAATTTCTGAGTACTGCATCAGGCAGATGACATCATCATATCAGGGAAATAATTTTGTCGTGACGTAAAGCAAGAAATAAATATAATCGAGATCGTTCTGACCAAAATTCGAATCCATACAAGACCGAAGGGATTTATCTCTGAAGAAATATTTAAAACGCTGATACATGTTCGAGTTGTTGAAACATCCTATGTGGAACTACTGTATCAAAATCGTAAAAGTTTTGATGGATAGACAGATCGAGAAAACAGACGAGGAAATATGTTTATTTCATTTGACAGCTAGTGATCACATTTAGAATCGATATCTGTAAGGGGGGTGGGGGGGGGGGGGGGGGGGGGGGGGGGGGGGGGGGGGGGGGGGGGGGGGGGGGGGGGGGGGGGGGGGGGAGGGGTTAGGAGGAGAGGCGACTACAGGATGAAGAGGTGGAAAATTAGAAGAAGATGATGATGATCAGTGGCGGATCCAGGATTTCCGAAAAGGGGGAGGGGGAGGGACATGTGTATTAGCCAAACTACTCAGCCATTTTTGGTGCTAAATCTTTTCTTGTAAATATAGGGCGAAAAGGCGGGAGGGCACCCGCCCCGTCTTCTAATCCGGCACGAATGAGGCAAATGCTATATATAAAATTGCAATGATAAAGTTGACTATGAAAAGAAGCGCTTTTCTTTGTTATCTCATCCTTTATATTTGACTTGATATTCCGGGTTATTTGTTTGGCCTTTTACCTTACAAAAACTAAGTTTAAGTGGAATACACTGTACTTTATGCGACCACTTTGTACTATGAATGAAAACAGTATTATGTATGACACATTCAAGTACACTGCCAATATCTTAAGCTGATTAAGATGTGGGTGATTATGAAAGGTGACCAAAAAGCAGGCATAGGGCATTAGAAAATACCTTCTGGTAAATATTTAGTGAAATTTAAAATATAAATTGCATAATAAAGTGGTTGGTATTTACGAGTTTACTTAGAAGAAATGGCAAAGAAATACTGTAATTATTTTAGTTTTCATTTTTCACAATTGTTGTGTGAAGTAATTCTCTCTTTCTCTCTCTCTCTTTCTCTTTCTCTCTCTCTCTCGTTTCCTCTTTACATGTATGAAATATTTTGTCTTTTGTCTTTAAGGAACTACATGTATCATGAATGAATGCTGATTTATTTTAATTATATCTAGTCATACTAATTTTGATTTTAATTGTATATGAACTAAAAACTGATCTATATTACGCTCTGCATTGCGAACCCCATTAAGGTATAAGTAAATTACATACATGTATAGACCTACTACCGCAAACTTTATAAAAATTTATTCTACAAACATCTTATACAACGTAATCCCTACACAATACCATTTTATATTTCGATAGAAAACACACATTGGTACTTGATAAAGAAACAGAAATATTTTAAATACCAAAATACCTATGTATGTTTACAACCCCTATAAAGCTTTATTCAAAATGTCAATAAAATGTATATGGATATTTCGTTCTGAAGTACAAGTTTATGCTTTTACTGGTACTTAAAACAAAACATCAACAACAAGCCTGCCTGGATGAGGACATTCTAATCAGACAAGTAAGGTGAAAAGGTTGTCATGGTGTGTGTCAACAAACATCCATGTACCCGAAACAGCGCTTACGGATCAAACAAGTATTGCTGCAGTGCATAGGGCCTCATTGATGTCCTGCGCGCACCTATCGTCAAGGATAAGGACTTGTTGAACTTATTGAATATGAAAGTAAATGGCCCTTTGACGATGTGACACTAATAAGAAAGTACCGAGGAAGACATTCATGAATCACGAGAGTCAGAGGAGTAAACGTCTCCTACTGGCCGGACGCATCCGCTTGTACCTTTACAAGAGAGAGAGAGAGAGAGAGAGAGAGATGTAGTCAACACTGAAAATAAAATGTTAAATTAGAAACACTTTGAGAAACAAAATAAGAAAAGAGTGTTTATTCATTATACAACGACTTCCCCGTTGAAGTTCTTACTTGATTTGCAATAAAATTGTTGGCTGGTCGATTTGGGTAAAACTTACTCAAGTCTCTATGTTAAGAGTATCTTTATTCATAAAGTCCCTTATATGAAATTCTGCTCGTTGTTATACTGTATTCTCTAGAACATTTCTATGTTTTCACAATATCTAACGTATTTTAGGGAGCACAGAATAGAGAATAATTATTGATGAAAACATAACACAGAGACTTGAGCAAGTCTAGATTTGGGTTTACGTCGCGTTCAACTTTTGAAAAGGGGGAGATAATCAAGCCTTTAAAAACATTGACGCAAACCAGGAATCTATCCCGGATCGCCTGCATCTCAAACCGAGCGCTGAATCACCAGAAAAAGTCGCTTTCTTTAAAATAAGAAAAGATAAAGTATGACATATTTTACACCGTATTTTATCAACAAAGCACTGCTTGTTAACGTGTACTATATGATGGTGTATTGTCACATTATAGTTCATGTTTTATTAGGGAAAATCTCTCAAATGTCCGTCCACAGATATATTCATTGTAAATAAAAAGACATGTATGTATCCCACATAATTATAATATGTCAATGAAATTACCCACAGGTAAATATAGTTACGGAATATATTGACAGTTTAAATATAGTTACAGACAGAACATCTGATTGGTTTATTGGCGATACGTGTCTGGTGCTGGGAAACGTGCCACGTGACTAAGGAGGTTAAGCTATTTTATACCTGTAAAAGGTACATTTAACGAACAGTAAGACTAATGATTGCCAATAAAGACAACTTTGTATCACATGACTGATAGAAATATACTTTGAAACAAAAAGATTTATAAATGTTATACTTTACAATAATTTCCCTTTAGTAATTTCAGTACTTTGATTCTTCATGCCACAATACACGAAGATGGGCAATTGACATGAAAACATGAAAAATAGTATTAAAGAAATACTTTAATATAATTATATAGATTTACCACCTCATTAATAATAATAATAATTATAGAAAAAAACAAACTAGGTACAGGAATACATGTATCTGAAAGATCAAACTAGGTACAGGAATACATGTATCTGAAAGATAAAATTTATTCATCATATCATAAGGTCGTGTAATAATGACGAATTTCGACTTTATCGACTATAGAGATTGCTTTGACCCAAATGTACTTATATGCAATATACAATATTCATAGAAAATATGTTTCACTGTATGTCAGTATAAAATAAAAGAGGAAACGAAAGCAATAATTAAATATCAATTATATATACCAGGTCGTTTAGGCCCAGTTGTTGCTAATTTTACACCATGATCATCATCATTACGTTATTGATTTAGTCTTTATCCGGGATAACGTAATAATAGAAATTCATCTATCATCATGTTCTTTCCAGTATTTCAATAAAAGAAACAGGAGAAAGGGTATGAATTTTTCATTTAGCACCTCGAATGAGGAAATGAAATGAAATCGTTAACTTATAAGGGTGATATCACACACCGTCTATGCCAAGTGAAATATCGCTCCCACATGAATTGCCCCAATCACGCAAATACATCATATACTCTGCGGAGACGCAAAATAAAGTCTTCAAAGTTCCTTGCGGTAGATACAATAATGTATAACAAGAAATATTGTTCAGTGTTTTTTAAATAACGACACGTGACCTCGAAGTCTGTCGTGACACGGGACCTCGAAGTCTGTCGTAACACGGATCTCGACGTCTGTCGTGACACGGGATCTCGATGTTTGTTGTGACACGGGGGTTCGACGTCTGTCACGACACGGGGCCTCAATGTCTACCGTGACACGAGACCTCGACGTTTGTGGTGACAGGGGGCCTCGACGTCTGTCTGACACAGGACCTCGACGTCTACCGTGACACCGGACCTCGACGTCTACCGTGACACGGGACCTCGACGTCTGTCGTGATACGGGACCTCGACGTCTATCGTGACACGGGACCTCGACGTCTGTCTGACACGGGACCTCGAAGTCTACCGTGACACGGGACCTTGACGTCTATCGTGACACGGGACCTCGACGTCTGTCTGACACGGGACCTGGACGTCTACCGTGACAAGGGACCTGGACGTATGTCGTGACAAGGGACCTCGTCGTCTGTCGTGACATGGGACCTCGACGTCTGTCGTGACACGGGACCTCGACGACTGTTGTGATACGAGGCTTCGACGTCTGTCTTGACACGGGGCCTCGACGACTATCATGACAGTCGGCCTCGACGTACACGAAACCCTGTGTTTTCAGTGACCATTGGCTTACCAGTGTCTAGGAAAAGCAGTGGAACAATAAATTCGCAGCCCTATCCTATTACGATTGAAAATTTTACTGACAACAGTCTTTTTTTCTTTTTTTTTTTTTTATACTATTTTTGAAGTTAGAACCTCTTTTCCCATATTTTTTTCCACCAAAGGGTGAAATCACAACCTTTTTTCGATAGCTGCTGGATCCGCTCTTGTTAACGTTATTTTAGGATATTCAACTTCCTCTGGCTTAGCCCCATCGGTGTCCTTATATTTTTCAATACGTTTGAATGGTAATATAAAAAATCGAAAATAAATAATGAACATTTTATCTATTGAATAAATAGCTGTGCCGGTCGTGTGCTCTTCTTGGCGTGTATTGAATGGATTACATTCAATTCCTTTTAAAGGTGCTCAATATATCTCGATGTCTTCTGTCGAATCTGCAATTCCGAAATAATTTATTCTTCTCAACTCATATATTTAGAATTTCGCAATCGGGTTCGTATGTATGCGATCATAGACCACAATTTCCATTTTTATATCAAGTACTGTAAAAATACATCCCCACATGTATTGTACATGTACAAAAGGTGATTGGGAACATCTTTGACCATATTGCAGCCAGTGTCGTGCTAATATACATGGCGAAAAGAACTTGAAAACAATTAAACCAGCTTGGACATACTATAAAATCATTTTATCAAAATTGTTTTGCATGCATGTTGGAAGCTGAAATGTCGGCTTTTTATATAATTGATGATAAATAGTCGATAACACATATTACTTATTTTCTTTACATTTATTTATTTATTTATTTATTATATTATGTATTTATTCATTCATTATTTATTTGTAACTATCTATCTATTGAGTTTTTATTTCTGCATTGGCAGTTGATTTTATTGGTATGTATATTAAGTCATAAAAAATTAAAATGACCAAGAGGGGAGGGGGCGACAGGAAACTATGTTTATTTGAAGTAGAAAGCGTGACGAACACTGGTTTCTCGGCTTCGCTATACTTCCACTCTTTTCTTAATACGATTTCTTACTTATTGACACCCCATAATTATTACTGGAAGAAAATTTCGTAACACGGATCAACGACTTCTATACATTAAGTACATGCAGTCAATTTAATTATGTTTGTTGAGACAGATCTTTATCTCAAAGGCTTAAAATCTGTCTCTATAGTAGATTAAAGAAATTAAATGTAGTGCTTCTTGCGCTATTGAGCTTGAAAACATTGGTGTCAGTTCGAAATGCTTAATTGTTTTATCAGGGTGTATCGCATATTTCGTACGTGCTGCCGCATTCAGTCATGTGACCTTTGCTTATCAGGTCACTGCGATCTCCTAAGCCGATCGCTCCGTATCTTGACGATCAGAGCACGAGTTATAGTGTAAACAAATTACATTCATTGCCTCTAAGACTGCAATGTAGGCTTCTATGTTTAAAAATAGATGCAATTACAATACATGTACCCTATCGGCATCAATTTGTGCGATTTTTGTATCGTAATTTTCTAAATTACCATATTGACATTTACGATTTCACATAAATTGCCCACTCACGGTCGGATCAGGTTCGTGAAGTTACATAAGCAAGATGTAATTACAAAAACGAGGAAGAAATATCATTTACCCATTGATACATGCATGTATAAAGTTATAGGATTTCTTCCTCTCACGGGGGCAGGCTTGGTGTAGTGGTTAAGCGCTTGGCTTGCGGCGCCGACGATCCAGGTTCGATCCCCGGATTGCGCCACTATGTTTAAGAGGTTGGTTACCTCCTGCTTCCATGTCGCGATATAAATGAAAAATTGTTGAAAGCGACGCAAAATAAAGCTAAAGCATTTTTCCCTCTCACCTCTCATGGCGGCAGCCTTGGTGTATAGTGGTTAAGCGCTTGGCTTGCGGCACCGACGATCCGAGTTCGATCCCCGGATTGCGCCACTATGTTTAGGAGGTTGGTTACCTCCTGCTTCCATGTCACGATATAACTGAAAAATTGTTGAAAGCGACGTAAAATAAAGTTATAGCATTTCTTCCTCTCTCGGGGGCAGACTTGGTGTAGCGGTTAAGCGCTTTGCTTGCGGCGTCGACGATCCGGGTTCGATCCTAAGATTGCGCCACTATGTTTAAGAGGTTGGTTACCTCCTGCTTCCAAGTCGCGATATAACTGAAAAAATGTTGAAAGCGACGTAAAATCTTTGCATAAAAAGGTATTTACATTTATTTATTTTAATCAAGCGAAGGGGTAAATGTACACTAAATACATATTACAAATGATAATTTTTAAACTATAGGAGTATATCTGGAGAGAGAGAGAGAGAGAGAGAGAGAGAGAGAGAGAGAGAGAGAGAGATAAAACCCGTGCTAGCGACCTGTGAGTTCAAATTCAGAATTTTTCTTGGATCCGTTCATGATTTTGTTATTCGCCTGATATCAATTTTACCTTCATTCATCCTACGTGTTTTTCACTTAACAGAACCATTTATTATTCGATGTCCATTTAAATCAATTATTGATTGAAAAATGTATGGGCGTACCTCAAACAACAGACATGAAAACCTCTTTTGCAACCGGAATCGTTTCTCTTATCCACTACGTTGATCTTTTGATAATTTATTTCCTTTAATTGCCATTTAACAATGTAATAAAATAGCTTTCTATCCCTAGATAATAAAACTATGGAACGCAGTGAAGACCAATAATCATTATTCCTACTCTACTACAGATACATGTACATAACATGTCAGCCATTTACTTGGAAACCATGAGATTAACTGAATAAATGAACAAACAAACCAATAATTAAATGAATGAATGATCAGGTGAATGAACCAACGAACAAAGGAATGAATGAACATATGAATGAATAAATCAATTAATGGACAAACGAATGAATGTTTGAACGATCGAATAAATGAATAAATGTCAACCGCACAATATTATTTCTTCGATACTTGTCTTATGATTTGCTTCCAATCTGATTAAAACAATAACTTTATTCCGCTTCTCTATTTGTCCCATTGCGGATAAAGATCTGGCGTAACCCCGTAATGGGTCATGTTCTTCTAAAAGAGAAATGACTAGATTTGCAAAATTTATCAATACCAGAAACAAAATGACGCAAAGAATTTAGTTTTTGTTTTTGCTTGTTCGTTTTTTTTTTATTTTATTTTTATGTCACTTCAAGATTATTTTTTTCATAATGACGGTACGCATTGTGTATCAGCTAGACTCACACCAAGTAATAGAATATCCTTTACATGTCAGCCTCCACCAATTTTTTTTTTTACTGTCTCGTCCGAAATACTCGACATTGACGGGAAACTTCCAAGTCTTGAGACAAGCACTCTGAACACTGAGCTACCTCGGTTACGAAGAATTGATTGTTCTATACAAAGATATACAATACCCCAAAAAGACCTCAATATCGATGAACGATGTGCGTATGTGTGTAGATGTGTGTGTGTGTGTGTATTTAATTTCTCGATCCCATCAACGCTCCGTATCATTTTTGGCTCTAACAATACAAAATACAAGTGTTAGCAGTTAAAGCCCATATTTACATACAATACTAGTCAAAAACACTTTCAACCAAGAAGTAATAACATCGTAATTATAATTACTAGTTAATTCATTAAAGGTTACATGTTGACGATCTTTCAAACTCATTTAACATCCTTTTCAGAGAATGTTTGCTAAGTGTATATAGCATTCGTTATGTATGTCACTTTGCTTATATGTCTTTTATAGAACAGGTGTAATTTAATCGGATTCTTCTTAAATACATATGGATGTTTGCGTCAAAGGTTTTCAGGTATTTGTCGACCGTCTAATTAATAAAATTGGTCGTATAACAGTTTTATGTCGATTTTTCTGTTTGCGTCACTAACTTCCGCTCCCGATTTTGATTCTTCAGAAAAAACAGTTAAAGCACTTTGTTTATCTGCGTCATACATTTTACGACCTGGTTCCATCTGGCAATTATATGGTATGGTCTAATAAACATGCAGTGATGGATCCAGGATTTAGAACAAACAAACAAAAATGATAATATAATAATAATAAAAAAGAAGGTTGGTTGATTCGTGTTTTACGTCGCTTTCAACAATTTTTCAGTTATATCGCAACATGGAAGCATGAGGTAACCAAGTTCTTTAACATAGTGGTGCAACCTGGGAATCGAACCCGGATCGTCGGCGCCGTAAGCCAAGCACTTAACCACTACACCAAGCCTGCCCCCCCTCTCCCCCCAAAAAATAGAAAAAAAAAAGAAAGAAAAAGAAATGAACAAACAACTCCTCCATCCCAAAGCAAACAAACAAACAAAAACAACCCCAGACGCCCCCCCCCCCCTTCCAAAAAAAAAAAACCAAAATAAAAACCCCAAAACAAAACAAACAAACAAAAAACCAAAACAAAAAACAAACACCCCCCCCCCAAAAAAAAAAAAACCAAAAAAAAAAAAAACAAAACAAAACAAAACAAAAAAAGAAAAAACCAAGGATTACACCTCTCCAAAAATAATTCCAACAACCCCCCCCCCCTTCCCGAAAAAGGGGGGGGGGGGCAGTTACACATAGCGCGGGAACCGTTAACAACAACATATAAGACATCGTGGGATAAGTTTTATCGTACATGTATGAATTTTTAGAAAATTTGAATAATAAAAATAGAAAAGTGGAGGTGTTGGCCATTCCCCCTTTCAACTTCCGCATTTGCCACTGCTATTCTATTTCATCAATCCGAAGGCCGCATTAATAGCTGTTAGATTCCCATACCACCGTCATCTCAATACAGAATCTATACGTCTCGGTGACGCAATTCAAATGAACAGATTCGATAACCCCATTCATAATATATTCTCATGCGGGAAACAAAAGAAAACACTTTAAATTTGGTATTCTTATTTATTATCTTTATCAAAAGATTACATGTTGCAATGGGGTTAAAGAATAAATTTCCACAGAGGCATAGGACATGGAAAAATGGGCAGGTCACCTCCAATTTTTTTGCCTGATCAGATAATCAACCTTTTAATATCATCTGACCTTCACAATGGTCACCGAAATAGATTTTTACCCCAAATATCGATTTGCTTCCCACGCCCCTGAAAGTAGCTAACGATAATTTACATCTCAATATACTACAAATCCTACCTAATTACATCGGTTTCCTGTTGTGTAATGACATAACGTCCTGTCTTAAATATCAGCTCTAAAACGGTTAATCGCTCACAAAAGAAGCTTTTCAATTCAAATGTTTTTTTTTTATATTCTAATATACATGTACCATACATATTTATATTTATTTCATATATATTTCCTTGTTATTAAATTTTGTACAAATGTCACCTGTGTATAAAGGTCCAGCCAGTGTGGCCCATTGGATTAGGTTCTCGGCTGGTGTTCTGTCTTTCCAATAAGACAGTAAAAACCGATGTCCTATGTCAAGGTAGGCGTGTTACGTAAAAGATCCCTCACTGCTTCTGGTGGGTCCGTTGCAAAGATAAACATTTCTATGCAATGCATCAGGCAGATGCCGTCACCACATACGTGAAATAATCGTGGAGTGACGTAAAACAATAATCAATCAATCAATCTCTATAAAGGTCACATCTGCATAGAAGTCACCTCTGTATACAGGTCACATCTGTATAGAGGTCACCTCTGTATAGAGGTCACGTCTGTATAAAGGTCACATTTATATAAAGGTCACTTCAAAGCATGTCTTTCTTATGTGACTTTTATGTACAGGTTGAACAGCACAACATTAGAGTGGACATTAGCGTGGACATTCACCGGTGAATGATCTCTTCCAATTTGCCTGACTCGAGTTTTTTTTCATTGCGCAAGGCAGTATTTATTTATCAATGGACAATACAGGTGTCAGGCAAGCTTGGTGTAATAACTAAGCGCTTGACTGCGGCGCCGACCATCTGGGTTCGATTCCCGGATTGTGCACTTTGTTTTAGAGGATGGTTACCTCCTGTTCCCATGTCCAATATAACTGAAAAATTGTTGAAAGCGACGTAAATTGTTAACCAATCCACCACTGCAGACTTCACGAACTTTCTAAACAGTAATCAGTCAATGAAAACTGATGATCTGAATGTATTATTTAGGTAACTCTTGCGGATTGTGTCACAAACCCTCACGCCAAAAAGGTATTTTTCTTATTTATTGCTTGAATTATTGCGTGACTTTCATTAAATTTGTTGAAATAATAACTTAAAATATGTGGTTGTGTATTAAAGATATTACGCTCATGCGCGGATACAGAGGGGGGTTAGGGGGGTCTGGACCCCCCCTGGAATCCGAAAATTTTACCAAAAAAGGTAATATTTGGGCATTTTTGGGGTTGGACCCCCCTCGTCTAAGAGAAAAATTTACCTTTTTTGGTTGGACCCCCTCTGACAAAAATTTCTGGATCCGCGCATGACGCTTGAAATGAAAGTACTATTCTAAAGATTATTTAAGCAAGAAAAAAAAAAGAGAAAAGAAAATGAAAAAAAAAAACCATGTATTGCCCTCAACAGGTAAGAATTTTTGTTCATACTATATACACAAGGCAAAATATTAGATGGAATCATGTTGTTCATGTTAAACGCTCATTTACAGCTTCAATCGTTAGAAATTAACATGTCCTCAACAAAGTGAATATAACGGTCTTACGCTGACATATGCGCCACAGTTGGTGCCACCGTTTTGTTGATGCGATGTATGTAACTGAACTGAACATAGAAAAGTTGTTCCTCTTTGATTAATAGTGGATTTATTGTCTCATCCAAAAGCCAGGACTCCGAGCAGAATCCCACAGAATCTTGGTCTCAAACCATCCGTTCAGGAGCCCAACGCTCACAATTCTGCGCTTCGGCGGTTCTTCTATTTTGTATCAGAACGAAAACAGTCGAAATATTTCGGCTATACACTTCCATTTTATTGGACTTCTTTAACTTCTTAAAGATAAAAACCCAAAACACCCGCTTCCTACAAACCAAGCAGAACAATACATGTATGATAGAATAAAATAAATCACTCAGAGATAGAAGTTGTCGAAATGCTTATCTGGTGCACAAAATTATGAAGTATATATTTTCTAATAATTATAGGAGCCGGCGTGGCCTAGTAGTATCGCGCTCGCTTCCTGATCGGGAGACCGAGGTTTGATTACCGCTCTAGTCATGCCGGTGTCCTGTCTTTCGGATGAGACAGTAAAAACCGAGGCCCCGTGTCGTGGTATGCATGGCACGTTAAAGATCCCTCACTGCTTCGGGTGGATCCGTTGCAAAGTTCAAAATTTGTATGCCCCGCATCAGGCAGATGCCGTCATCATATGCGTGAAATATTCGTGGTCTGACGTTCAAGAAAAATCAATCAATCAATTAATCAATCTAGTGTTTATAGTAATGATGTAGAGAAAAAAGGAATTCGTGACACTAGTTAGTGCATTTAAAAACTAAATTTTGAATCTTCGAAGTAAAGAAAGATAACTCTTGTTAAGGAGTTTAGAAGAAGGCAATTCTCTTGCTTTGAATATAACATATTCTCATAATTTATCGTCACATAATTTTTAGTTACTATGGTTACACGAACGTCAATATAATGCATTAGTATTGTCGAGATCCATAGTAAATAATAATAGTAATCTCTCGAGAAAAGTGGAATGGGGAAGAACTCTCGAAAAAAAAAAAAAAGGAAAGTGATCTAGCACCCCATTTCTGGTGGTATTCTTCAGTCTCATATGTCAGAAAGGGATAAAACTTTATCGGCCACTACTCCTTGGATTTAAAGCAAGGGTATACATGTATAACCATAGTAACGCATTATAATCATGCTAATGCCCCGCGGAAATTAAGTTGTCTGTCTGTCCGTCTGTCAAAAGTTTTGTTGTTATGCAGTTTATCAAAACCTGTTCATCCTATTAGTTTCAAATTTCATACATATATATCCAGAATGATGAAGGGGACATGCTAATAAATTTCGCAGTGAAATGTCGAAGGGCAATGTCAAACAGCGGGATCGTTCATCAGCTTGCCAGTTTTGTAGTACTTACATATATAATGAAGCTGCAAGCTTTGATCAGAAGAAGGCATTTTCATTTAGTAATTAAAGGATTTTGAGAAGTATTACCTTTTCATTGGTAAAAGAATAATAAAAAGGTATTATATTGCATTGTAGCGATTAAATAATTCAGAAACCGATTTGTTGTCGTTTGAGGATATTTCTATGTAACCTTACATGATACAGAGGTAACAGAATGGAGGTCAAGTAGACTACAGTCCAGTTGAAACAGATTGTAAAGTGGGAACAAAAACAAATGTTCATAGTTTAATAAAAAGGACTATAATTGTATGATAAAATAAAATAAAATACAAACAATAAAAAGGAAAGACAAAAACAAAAATAAAAATCCAAAGCAACCTCCAACAAACCCAAAGAGTATGTGTGTGTGTGTGTGCGTGTGTGTGTGTGTGTGTGTGTGTGTGTGTAGGTGTGTGTGTGTGTGTGTGTGTGTGTGTGTGTGTGTGTGAGAGAGAGAGAGAGAGAGAGAGAGAGAGGGAGAGAGGACATAAGAAATGATATCAAATTATTGGGACACAAATAATACAATTACTTAAATCAATGTTTGCATGTATATTAGATATCAGAAAATGTCTTTATGATAAATATATCAGAAAATGTCTTGCAAGGTAGTGTCCTATGACATATTTGTAATATGAGAAATTACAACATGCATGCATGACTAATTTCTACCATTACAAATATGACATAGGACAGTAGACTTCCAGGCGATGTCCTTGAAATGCCACCGAATGCGATCCGACAAAAGAACGATAACTCTTGCATCATAAAGATTTGCACAAGGGCACGTAACTGACGCGGAAATGTGATCCAATAGACGTGTTCAACACTGTCTGAGTATCATCTTTATGCGGAAATACATGATAAACAGTATGTTTACAGCTATAAAAACTATCTCACAGACATACGGTCATATTCATGATTAATAGCGAGATTTTGTTACGTAACACGACGTGTGGGGGTGACCAATCAGAAAGGCATTGCAATATATAGACGTGCATATAATTAAAATATACTCAACATTGGCGAACCCAAAGGGGAGAGTTTCTAGGGTTAACCCCCCCCCCCCCCACTTTCCCTTCCTCCCTTTCATTTCCGAACAAAAATTTTACCAGGGAAAGGAAATGTTGATTATTCCTCAAGATGCAGATTCCCATCCTTTCAATGGCAATGTTTTATTACGAATTGTTGGAAATCCGTCTTTATTATTTAAATAAAATTTCTGTCCCCCTCCTCATATTTAATTGGTCAGTTACGACTTCAAAATCTTGTAATGATTTACACGTAGAACCTCGGCTGTCGAGCAAGCGCTAGGCTATGGCATAGCGTTGCAATGAAACTAGCTGTGTAACCTTAATTTCGTATTTGCTTGATCGGAGTGAGGTCCCCGTTAAAACACTGGGGGGATTTCACAGTATGGAGTTCTCTTGTGTTCTGGTTTATGAATAAAAACTGGGGATGTGCATGTTATGTAAAAGGATACCGAACCAAGCTATAAGAGAGGGGGTTGCAAGTGGGTGGGTACCTTTCTTCTCCGGCAATGACACAAATTTTGCCTGGATCACCATGTTATAATAAGTGGCAAACATTGCCCTTTTATCACCGATACAGCGAGGAAGAGGGGGTGGGGTAGTAGGGAATGTTGCTGAAAACGAAAATGAGAGTTTAATTTAAAAATATAGCCACTTACGTCATCGATGGTGCATTCCGGGTAGACTGCAGAAAGTTGTCTGAGTTCTGCTTCTTCCAGCAATATGCTGCGGGCAATATCCCCCATCCTTCCTCTGGTGTTAGCCAACTCGTTTACTATTTGCTGATTCGAAGGTCTAGTGGTTCTTCTACGTCCAGTTGCGGTTCGACCCCTACTCCTCCGTGACGCATTTCTTCGTCTTTGTGCTCTTCTCCGTAACGCAATGGTACGCGCCCGACTTACTCTGTTCTGACCAAGGTTTCCAACAGCAGACGGACCCGGTCTACTTTGAATTCGGATGTTAGTTTCTACATTGCCACGCGCTCGAGCCGTTTGCCGCCTTTGTGAGGTGCGTGGTGACGAAGGGCGTCGAATTCTGTTCACCAGAGTGTTTGGCAAGCGCCGAGCACCGAGTAATGTTTCCCGGCGTGTAAGAAGCCGATTGCGACTCCGGTTAGGGTTTGGGACTCTACTGGACACAGATAATGGTCTAGAATTTGTCCGTACAGCCTGTCTCCTCACCACAGTGCTACTTCGCCTCGACGCTATTTGGGACCTAGATCCAATAGAAATTGAGGTTCTTCCAGATAAGTGGCTGGTATAACACACCGAAATAATCACAAATAAAATGAAATTACTAATTATCATTCTCATGATGACGGTGGCAAACAAGACCTGAAAAACTTGTAACAATTCTAGTAAATCTAATCCTTACAGAAACCGGAATGTCCACCTTACGAGTTGACTTGATGGAAACAATAGTCGTGGAGGATATTCCTAGAGAAGTATTGATGGTTCTGTGGGGAGGTTTATGGCCGCCAGGTGTCATAGTATGCATACACGATTGGTGTGACCTATATATCTCTGTCCATCAAGTTGGTCGAGAATTTATGATATCGCATATCATAAAGTCCAGGAATCATCATAGGTAACCACACTTAGTACAACTTAAGAATAAGAGGAGTTTTATATTTATAGAGTGTATGAATAATTTACAGGTGTTAACAGTAAAGGAAATGAACATCTCTTTTTTCCCTACATAAAGATTTTATGATATGACTGGTCAGTACATCGTGATTGAGACAGTTGACAATTATTTATTAAGACTCAGAAAATACAATTCATTTGAATGAATGAATGAATGAATGAAGGAATATTTGTAGAAATTCACTGCAGACTTATGAATTAAGACAATTATAAAGTAAAACCTAATCCTTTGAATGAATGAATGAATGAATGAAATGAATGAATGAATGAATATGTGTAGAATTTCACATTAGAGTTATGAATAAAGACAATAATATAATATAACCTGTTTTTTGAATGAATAAATGAATGAAGGAATAAATGAGGGAATAAATGAAGGCATAATTGTATAAATTAACATCAGAGTTATGAATAAAGACAATTATAAACAAAACCTGCTTCTTGGAATGAATGAATAAACGAATGAATGATAGATTAATAAATGAAGAAATAGTTATGAATGAAGACAATTATGAAATAAAACATGGTCCTTTGAATGAATGAATAAATGCATGAATGAAAAAAGAAGGAATATTTGTAGAAATTC
Source organism: Pteria penguin (assembly GCA_035048485.1). Lineage (NCBI taxonomy): Eukaryota > Metazoa > Mollusca > Bivalvia > Pterioida > Pteriidae > Pteria > Pteria penguin. The sequence goes on from CM068592.1 coordinate 16,839,888, forward strand.
ACATCAGTTATAGATAAAGGCAATTATAAAGTAAAAATTTTCTTTTGAATAAATGAATAAATGAATGATAAAGGGAGAAATATTTGTAGAAAATACCATCAGAGTTATGAATAAAGTCTATTAACAATGAAACATGTTCTTTTGAATGAATGAATGATAAATCTATAAATGAAAGAAAATATGTAGAAATTCAAAATGAATGAATGGAGGAAGGAAAGAAGAAATATATATTTTTGATAGTTGTTTCGCTCACTCCAAAGGGGGCAGGCTTGGTGTACAATGTAGTGGTTAAACGCTTGGTTTGCGGCGCCGACGATCCGGGTTCGATTCCCGGGTTGCGCCACTATGTTTAAGAGGTTAGTTACCTCCTGCTTCCATGTCGCGATATAACTGAAAAATTGTTGAAAGCGACGTAAAACACCAACCAATCAATCAATCACTCACACCAAAATTATCTCATTTATATGTGTCTGTGCCTTCCTGGTGCGTGGCATTTTCTTTACCTATACAACAGACCAACCTAAAGCGGTGAGGGGACAGCCAACTTAGTCGCAACACGGAACCGTCATATTGCCTTGTCCAAAAAAGAGATCGGAAGGCAGATGAAAAATCTATCTGACAGCCGCGGTCGCCGGTCGAATGGTCGCCAGGTTAGATGTGACGTGTAACACCCTTGGAACAGTTCCCGCCCTCGCACACTTACACATCTACATAATACATACATACACACCTACCTACCTACCTACCTACATCCCTACCTACCTACCTACCTACATAAGCCGGCGTGGCTCAGCTGAGGAGGTGTTATAGATTCGTAACCGAGAGGTCCCGGGTTCAACTCCCACCGTGGGCACACCGATGTCCTGTCTTTCGGATGAGACAGTAAATCCATGAACCCATGTCACGGTAGGCGTGGTACGTAAAAGATCCCTCACTGCTTCGGGTGGGTCCGTTGCAAAGGTAAAATTTCTATGCAATGCATCAAGCAGATGACGTCACTATACATGTGAAATAATCGTGGAATGACGTAAAACAATACACACCACACACACAACACAATACACGCACACACACACACACACACACACACACACACACACACACACACACACACACACACACACACACACACACACACACACACGAAAATCTATATTAGTTTCTACTCGATAATATATCTATTTTTAATATTGGAACAGAAGAAAAGTGTCCTCGTGGGGAAATAATATCAACAGCATACAAGTTAATTTGAGTTACTTCTCTTCTGACAAATCTTTCATTACCTTTGTAGTATTTGATTAAATCTACTTCATTCTGTCGGAGATTTCTGTACACCTGGGATATTTTCTGAATAGTTACAATTTTTATGGAATTTCAATGATTTTAATCGCAGAGAATAATCCAAGGAACGGAAATGATGAAATCGGTATTTGTTGAGATTTTTGTTTCAAAATAGAAGTTTTAACCCCAAGCTGTCCATTATGTATAATAAAAGTATTCGGTCAGTCGCGTGCTATCCAATAGCATACTGACATATAGACAGACAGATGGATGGACAGACAGAAATACGCACTTCGAAAAGTGATTCAAATATTCCGGGATGCTACATTAAATATAAAATCGATAAAAAAAATAGTATTAAAACCATACCAAAAACGTTTTTATTGGTAAAATGTTTTTATAAGACTTTATTTTAAAAAATGAATATATTATATGCAATTTTGGAAATATACACAAAGCAATGATTAATAAACCATGTACATGATTTCTTCAAAATCAGAAGTAAGTAAGTGTCATATACGCTGGCATATAAATAGTGACATTACTTATACATGTAAGATTTTATTTCCTTCTTTATAAACAGTGACTGGTGTAAAAGGCAATTGATAAATAATGAACCAAGAATCAAAGATAATGATGTTGTTGCTGTTGTTGTTGTTGTTGTTGTTGATGATGATGATGATGATGATGATGATGATGATGATGATGATGATGATGACGACGACGACGACGACAACGATGATGATGATGATGATGGTGGTGATGATGATGATGATGATGATGATGATGATGATGATGATGATGATGATGATGATGATGATGATGATGATGATAATAATGATGATGATGGTGATGATGATGATAATAATAATGATGAAGGTGATAGTGTTGGTGAAGTGACGATGGTGGTGGTGATGGTGATGTTGATGATGATGATAATGATAACAATGATGGTGATGATTACTATGATAATGATGATTATGATTGATATATTCAACTCAGTGTGTGCTTTTGCAGCGATAATTAAATGCATAGTAGATTAACCTTGAGAAAATTTCAACGGCAATGAATAATGACAATGATTCCTGTTCAGGTTACCAAAAGACATTAATCTGATCAAAATGAGAAAGTATTCAGCTAGCCTTGCTTTTCACCTCACCTCCATTTTGACATTATTTACGGCGTACGTAATGACGGGTGAAAGGACTCCTTGTACAATGATTATGGATTTCTCTTAATTCAAGTGAAAAAGGAAAACAAAAAAGAAAGAAATAAAGGAAATGTCTAGACATACTTAATTTCCGAGACACTGGTTCAATTTAAAATTTTCTATTGAAAATCGCACCGAACGAGTGCTTACTGATGAATACATGAACGAACATATAGATCTCTAAGAAAGAAAATTAATGAATGCATAAAAAGAAGGGTCTACAAGTATGTAGTTATGTGGCGGGAAGGGTGGATGTAATTGTCGATCGGTTGGTTATGTGGTGGAAGGGTGGATGCATGTGTCGGTCGGTGGATTATGTGGCGGGAGATTGGATGCATGTGTCGGTAGGTTGGTTATGTGGCGGGAAGGGTGGATGCATGTGTCGGTCGGTTGGTTATGTGGCTTGAGATTGGATGCATGTGTCGGTCGGTTGGTTATGTGGCGGGAAGGGTGGATGCATGTGTCGGCACGTTGGTTATGTGGCGGGAAGAGTGGATGCATGTGTCGGTCGGTTGGTTATGTGGTGGGAGATTGGATGCATGTGTCGGTCGGTTGGTTATGTGGCGGGAAGGGTGGATGCATGTGTCGGTAGGTTGGTTATGTGGCGGGAAGGGTGGATGCATGTGTCGGTCGGTTGGTTATGTGGTGGGAAGGGTGGATGCATGTGTCGGTAGGTTGGTTATGTGGTGGGAGATTGGATACATATGTCGGTCGGTTGGTTATGTGGTGGGAGTGTGGATGCATTTGTCGGCCGGTTGGTTGTGTGGTGGGAGTGTGGATGCATGTGTCGGTAGGTTGGCTATGTGGTGGAAAGTTGGATGCATGTGCGGTCAGTTGCTTATGTGGTGGGAGAGTGGATGCATGTGCCGGTCGGTTGGTTATGTGGTGGGAGTGTGAATGCATTTGTCGGTCGGTTGGTTGTGTGGTGGATTGGTGGATGCATGTGTCGGTAGGTTGGTTAAACTGATAACTGATTAATTAATAAATAAATGACCCATAAAATACATTCTATGATTTAATGGAAATATCGACGGAATTTCCGTGTCAATGAACTACATTCGTCTCCTGTTAATACAAAATTTTGTGTACTTAAGGACACAGACAGTTCGCAAAAATTTTATATAATAATAATAATAATAATAATAATAATAATAATAATAATAATAATAATAATAATAATAATCTTTATTTCAAGAAGGTTGAATATCTCAGCACTAAATATTCCGCAAATCAAATGCAGTTCAAGGCAAGAAAGATAACTCTAATGTAGTTATGAATAAAGCCGCAAGATTGCTAGGAATATTACAAATACAAATATTCTTTGTATTTTCAAAGAAAGGATTATATAGGAAGGTTTTAGTTTTTAGTCAGGTTATTATCTATCTAGTATTTTTTATTTCAAATATTGAAGAGAAAATATCCGCCTGAAAGAAGTTATTGAGTAATGTGTTGGTTTCATCTATACATGGCAATGAAGAATGTCTGAATCAGCCCATCAAAGAAGTTGAAAAAACTCCAAATTTTCATTTGGATACCACATAAGGCGTCTCTATGAGTCTCTGTGATAGTAGTGGTAATTATGTTCCTACTAAATAGAGAGCCCTAGAGAAACCTGGAGAACTTTAGCTTTTAAAACCACGGGAATTATCGTATTGCTTTTATTTCGCATTAATGTGATATAATGTATATATTTACTTAATTTATTACCAAATTTATAAGTATTATTTACATGTTTATGGCTATTGTTATCGGCTGAAACGAGATTTTCCGTTGCGGAACTGTGAAAGATTGAGAAGCGGCTATTTCAGGTTCTATTCTATTATACTGAAATCGGCGAAACCAATTGCTGAAATTTTATTTTCGATGTTTATGAGGGTTATTTATATATGATAGATATAATAACTATTATATGTTTTTCTTTTTCAGATCATTATAAAACCAAGGATGTATAGTTTAAATCATAATTCCCTGATGAAATAAAACGACCAGGACACTCCACATGCATACGGTGTTTACGACAGACTCTACGTACTATTCGATTATGCTTCATTCATTATGTTATGATGTTAGTTACAAATAAATCATAATATCTCTCTCTCTCTCTCTCTCTCTCTCTCTCTCTCTCTCTCTCTCGATACTATTCGCCTTCCAGTGGAATACTCTGAATACTCTCTCTCTCTCTCGTGAGTAACAATTAAAGGAAACATAAATGGTTAATGTACCTTATTTTCATTATAAAGTAAGGAATATCTCCGTCATGCATATTTGTGTCTTAGATTGATTATACAAGTATTAATATTTTCACTTTTTTGGCCTTGGGCATCATTAAAGACATATGTTTTCGAAATGTGCACATGGTGCGCTAATTTGATAGATTTATATATATATTCTTATTATAATATTACATCTCTTACGTACGTATTAATAGAATCTAGCACTAGTTTAAGTTCCAGATAGAAAAAGATCAGTCGAGGGGTGGATGAATCAACAAATCTCAACCGAGGTTGAGATATGATGATTCATCCAGCCCGAGACTGATCTTTTTCTATCTGGAACTCAAACTAGTGCTTGATTATTTTTCTCGCACCTCAGCAGCTCAATGTAGGCTATAGATATTTTCAATGTTTTTGTTTACTTCCTTTGATGGCCGAATTACTGATTGAATAAAAAGATAGTCCGCCGCAATAAAGTAAAACACCATGATATGCATGAAGAAACTTTATATTTTGATAGGATTTTTCAACATTAAACTTAATGATAACACACAATGTTGACTATCTCTTCGACGCAAAAATCGTGAGTCGCCATGTTTCATTTGTTTGTAAACAATGCAGACGACGCGCGGAAGGATACAAAGTGTTCCGGATAGAATTTTCCAGTACTGATAAAAAACCCATTATTGTCACACTTATTATCTGGGCAATGTTGGGCTCTTATAAACATCGTATCTAACACTTAAATGTCGTGAACCCCCTATCTTGATGTATGGCGGTAACACATTATTTACAATGTATGCTTTTGTGCCATCTGTTTGTATTTTGTCTGTCATGGCGAGAAACAGAAGATGCGAACTTCATCCATGCACTCTGGTTTGCAGGGTCTAAAGTTATTCAGTGTTGCATGTAGCTGTAAGTGTTGTATGTAGCTGTAAGTGTTACAAGTAGCTGTAAGTGTTACATGTAGCTGTAAGTGTTGCATGTAGCTGTAATTATTGCATGTAGCTGTAAGTGTTACGTGTAGCTGTAAATGTTATATGTAGCTTAAAAATTTGCACGTAGCTGTAATTGTTGCATGTAGCTGTAATTGTTGCATGTAGCTGTAAGTGTTGCATATAGCTGTTATTGTTGCATGTAGCTGTAAGTGTTACATGTAAGTGTTGTATGTAGCTGTAAGTGTTGCATGTAGCCGTACGTGTCAGATGTAGCTGTAAATGTTACAAGTAGAAGTAAGTGTTACATGTAACTGTAAGTGTTGCATGTAGCTGTAGGTATTACATGTAGCCGTAAGTGTTGCATGTAGCTATAGGTGTTACTAGTAGATGTAAGTGTTGCAGGTAGCTGTAAGTGTCGTGGTAATGCTGAATTACATTTGATGTTTTGACATAGTTTTAAAAATCACTTTTGCAGGAAGTTCAGTATGATTTGGAATGATAAAAATGACATCACAAGGGATTTAAGTGATAAATGACGTCATTATTTTTTAATAATGGTAAAGGTGACATTATTTAGATTTTAGAGTTGTAAAGACAATTGTGCAAACCTTTCAGATTGCATGCACCAAACTAAATTCGAAATCACACCCAAGATGTGCACTGAAATTTAATTCCTGGATTCAGCCTCTCGTACAGTGGATGCTACGTTAAACTACGCTTTTTTCTCTTATTTATTGGCTAGCGCAGCTATGTTTAGGCGCACCGCGACGTCAAGTTCGCAGAAACGCATTTCAAAAGAGAAAACTGAAGACATCTGACAAAACTGTATGACAAAAATCACCAAGGATATGCACACAAAACATGATAATAGGAGAATAATAACACTTTATCAATCAGTTTATAGATTAAATAAAAATTCAAATTTTTTGTTTTTGTATTATCGTGTTTAGTTTTTAATAAGGATGATCAAAATTGATCTTAAAACTTTGGAGATTGTCATGACAAGTATACGTAAATGTTACTTTTAGAAAACTGACGTAGTTGGTATCCTTATGTTAAAGTTCAGGAATAAACCATTTGCCTACACCATTAAATTAAAAGCAAATATTCTTCTTTCCTTTCATACTGGGCACAATATTAATATTAAACAAGAAAAGAGAAATCGGTAACCAAACCAACGCCTATATGAAATATCGTCGAAATGTTATCTTCGAGAGGAATAATTTAATGTTACATGTTACAATTTGTGCCATGGAAAAATTTAGCAGATTGTTCTTGAGTAGTTGTCGAAGAAATCGGTTTGATTTAAACACTGAGTGGCCCTTATCTTTTTACGTGTTCAAAGCCGATATCTGCTATCAGACCTCTGGAAGGCGGTGTAAAACGCTCAAGTGATTCGGACCTGAGCTAAAAATAGGAAAAAAAAACTACGAAGATCGCTAAATTCATTTCAGTTTATAGTGTTTTATTTAATAAAAGCAATGAAATCAATACATTTTTTTCTCTTGTTTTTGGTAAGTCTTTACACATTTAAAAGATAAGTAAGGAATCAATACATTTATGACTAAATAAATAGATCTAGATCTATATATATATATAGTTATGGCATCGTATTAAAGTCTATGACATCATGAATATGGCTGACTGAAAAATCAACAGCAATGTGTAACAGATGGAAGGTTTGCGTATAGCTTACTGTACTTTTCTTGGGAATCAAGAAGATAAACTGGAACATGATCAAAATTGATTCAATTTATTATACATCAATTGACTATCATTAATTGAACCGAACCTTCAAAATCAATCAAATCAAAATGGAAAAGAAGGATAACGAAAATCCAAATTCTTGTGGGTTTTCTCTCCAATTATGGTTAGGTTTTCCATCAAAGCGGTAACATGGATTTTTTAGTCTACACTCAGCTGAGCATTATCTAACCATAAGTCAAACAACGTTGAACATAATTTCCAAGACAAATGAGGTTCTGCATTTTTCTGAAAATAAATCTGACTCCACGACGACATTTAAAAACTCTCTTCTGCATTGAAATCAGCAGCTTGCAGTTTCTTCAACATAGAACCAACAAGCTGTTTTGTGAAACACTAATGCCCCCCAGCGGCACCAAAGTCCATAAAGTTATTTTTAGCGTGAAGGTCATTGTCAAGGTCAAAAGGTCATAGACCTTGGTGTGGTTTGAAAGGGCATCATTATTTGAGTACGCATGTCAAATATGAAGTCTCTATCCCTAACGGTTTAAAAGTTACACCCGAGGTTAAAGCTGACAACAGACAGAAAAGCGAACACACAAACAAATAAACAAACAAACAAGACAAAAGCAATATGCCCCGGATATATCGATTCCAGGGCATAAAAATTGTTGATATTAAAAGGAAGTAAATAAAGCAAGAGCACCGTAATAGTAGAGACTAGATCATTAAAGGGATGGAAAATGAGGGTCATGTCAAATAATTTCTCAGTCTGGCAAGTCCTATGCAGAGTATGACTATGAGCGGCTTTCATCATTTTATGAAACAAAACGGTCTGCAAAAGAAAGAGCAAAAGCCAGATGTGTGAAAGAAAAAAAATCATATTTGTAAATTGATTTCACTCTGTTCTTCATATTTTTGTATATTTTGAGAATTCCAATCATTCGGCCACGAGCACCACTGAAGAGACATAACTTGTCGAAATGCGCAAATGGTGCACAAAATTTAAAGGTATATATGTTCTATATTTTCATACACTTTTGATGATGGCTTCATATTATACTTAAAACCCACCAGGAACAACAGATAACTGGATTTGCTTAGCGAGGAAATTTAATTTTTCCTCAAACGAGGAATGGAAATATGTGGTATATTCTGGTCAAGTAATGCGAGCTATTGTCGGCCAGCGTGAAATCAACACTGCCAAATTTACCTTGCCACGTGCTGGTACCAGAATAAGACGAGCTTAGCGCCACCTCCTGGATGGTTTTAAATTGCATGCATCTCCATCTGCAATAAAGATGAATGCCAAAATAAAGGGAAATCTTAAAAATAAAATATAAACATAGGTGAAAAATTTGTATCAAAATGTTACTACACTCGGAAAATTGACACAGATGGAAGTCTAACAGAGAAAGAAAAAAATCATTTTTGACAGATAAAAGCCACCTCATGAAATCAGAGAAGGAATGCTTCAAGATAGACTGTCCAAGGGACTTATCAGGAAAAGATTGTTAACTTCTTACAAAAATATTAACAAAAAATGAAATGAAATCAAAAATAAATAATGCAGTGGGAATGAAATACGAATACGCAAATGTTGAAACAAAAGATTTCTTCCAAAAAGTACATCATACTAGATACCTGAAAATTTGGCATGCTCATTCTGACATTCAGCACCGTAGTTATGTTTGTTTAATGGTTTCTACAGTGTAGGATCATCTCACATTTCTTACAAATGAAAAATACTCTCAACAAAATCATGATTTGCCCTGTGTTTGCCATCTTTACATTGATACAGCTAACCTTGTAGAGAGACTCCATTTATACATCTTGGGAAAGTCAAAGCGTAGTGACAAGAATCATTTCTCTTTTACAGACGAAAATAGAGGGCCTCCAAGAACCAATTTTGATTTCAAAGTACCCTGTACCGATTAATGAGTCCATGAGAATTGTCAGTGGTGATGAACATGCACGTCAATCTGAAGCAGGTCATCAGAGATGAAGGATGGAACTTCAGCTGCCTTTATGGGATAGTGGCGCGTGTCAACAGCAGTTAGAATGTGCACTGTCACTATACGGTGTCATCATTAGCTAGGAGAATGAAAAAAATAAAAAAAAGTATTTGTGGCCAATACATTCCCTTGCACATCCAAATCCCTTCAATAGTCTCTTTAAAAGGATCTTTCGAATGAGCTTGACAACCGTGGAATATATTTCAGGCATCTTCAAACATCTGATCTTAACTGAATGAAGAATTGAAGGAAGTTCAACGCCAAGTAGCTCTCCTTTGTTCTGCAACCAAAACATCAATTGCATTAGTAATCATCACCAACCCAAATGCATTGAGAGGATGGGAAAACATTTGCTTTTCAAAAATTGGAGATAAAAATCAACCGAAAGAGTCTGATGCTCGACGTTTTGCAGTGAAGTTGGCCAAATTTGCTCATTAACAATTAATTCAAAAGAAAATTTGTCAAGAACATTTTAATTTTCTCTTGTTCAAATTACATCCTTATGTTATGTTCATCAGGACACCAGATCTTAGAAAACCATTCTTCGTTTATAAATGCAGACTTTTATATTTTCTGTCCTTTGCACACAAATCTTCAACAAAAAAGGTAAGCAAGAAGATTTCTTTTGGTTTCCATTATCACACTCTTACAACTCATGCTTCTGAGATTTTTCAGACTCTGTCTACAATTTTTATGTCCGGGACAAAACGAACGAACATTTGACGACCTGTGTGTGATATTTCAGAACCTCAAATCAATAAATCATTCATAAATGTATGATGAGGTCAAGATGCATAGAGCTGATCGAACAATATTCTTCCCGAAGACAAGACACTGCAGCAAGTCTGCAAGCTCGACTTCTATCAGTAGCCGATTATAGCAGATTTTCAATCAACTTTGTAAGATCAAGGCTATTCTTGTTGCAAAAGCCTTGTACGAATTTCAGGCTATTTTCCTTTTGGTCAGAGAGTCTGGTTGTCTGTGCATTGTGTTTTCATTGTATTTCATGATGGTCCAGCTCATCCATCCTACACAGAAGAGGGTCCAGTGCTATTACATTTTACATCATTATGCCTTTCAGATGTTACCTCTAGCATTATTGAAAACTGGGGAAATATTTAAAACTGTTGCAGCAGAAAGTCACAAACCCGCCGCTAGAGGAAACTAAGATCTTCAAGGATTGAAAACTGCTGGACGTTATTTGGAATAAAGGTAAAATTATTCAATGTAAAGTAAATTAACCAGACACTAACTCACCTATCTTACATCCATCTTTAGCTCTGTCCTTAGATAGATTCTTTGGTTCACTTTTCGGTCATTTTGGCTTCAACACTGCTCTTCATATTTTTATATATTTTGAAAATTCCAATCATTCGGCCACGAGCATCACTGAAGAGACATAACTTGTCGAAATGCGCATATGGTGCACAAAATTAAAAGGTATATATGTTCTATATTTATTTAACTAATTACTTAAATGGAAAGAATATATCCTTAATGTTTCCGCAAATGATGCAAGACACAAGTAACGTTTTACTATGGCACCAAAAATACAAGATGTATTTCTTAAACACTTATAACTCTGGTTGGCAATAAGGCACAATGTATAACAAAAGCAACCTCCTAAAGGGCACATGCACTGGTTCACTCTGATGACATTTCAGACATCAAAACTATAAAATTGAATAGAGGTGACAGATCAAGGTCACAAGGTCAATTATCATACTACCAATGCAAAGTTTTTTTTCACAAGAAATACATATTTGAAATGTGAACACTATCACTTATCATTTATAAGTTCCCTAGTGTAGGTCAAGGTCAAAGGCAAACAAATCTGGACTCGTAGTAAGACCTTCCCACTAGATATATTAAAGTTCTAAACATAAATAAACTCTGTTTTTCAGTTCGTTTCTCGTTTTGAGAAAATAATGACCCTTGCTCACAATGTGGAGGATATTATAAATAAATTTTTAAATCTGCGTCGTGTAACAAATATACCTTATAATTTAGTGCACCATATGCGCATTTCGACAACTTATGTCTCTTCAGTGATGCTCGTGGCCAAATGATTGGAATTCTCAAAATGTATAAATATTTGAAGAGCAGTGTTGAAACCAAAATTATTGTGCTGCCTTCGCGATAAGTGGGAAGGTGGGCGCCCGTAAACCGGTTAACCACTTAACCACCAATTAAATGACGTATGTTACAAAAATAGATTCGGTATCGTAAGTGTAGTACATAATCGAATAATATACAATTACAAATCTGTCTCCTTCAGAGGTATTGGATTATCACAAGTCAGTTCTCAGTTCATTCGGTATTACTACAAATGAATCTGATCTCGAGCTACCATAAAACTCCATATAAGCATCGATTCATAGCTGGATCTTCCAAACGTTCCATCAAGCCTCTTTCCATGTTACTCACCAAAATTCTAAAAGAAATCAAACATGGTCTTCAGACATACTGCTCTACTGCTTGCTCGAGAAGTGGAACCAATCAGACGTGGATCCCAAAAAATTCCAAGGAACTTCTAGAGCACTTAAAATCTACTATTTTCAATAATGTCACTAGCATCAAATCTTTTGACTTTTCGACTCTTTATACAACCATTCCTCATCTAAAACTGAAGAACAAAATAACATCAATTATTCAAAACGTCTTCTTTAACAAAGAAGGAATTCGCAGGTATAAGTATCTTGTTTTAGGCCACAACGACACATATTTCGTAAAGGAACAGTCTGATTCCAGCAGCAAGTATACAGAAAAAGAGATCATCTCAATGTTAGAATTTCTTATAGAAAATATTTTTGTGATATTTTGTGGGAAAGTGTTCCAACAGATTGTTGGCATTACTACGGGTACCAATTGCGCGCCTCTTGCCTGACATATTTTTGTACTCTTACGAAGCAGAATTCATACAGGCTCTGCTCTCTAAAGGCAATAAACAATTAGCATCTCGGTTTTCACTTCATATTTCCATAGACTGATTACGTAACCATAGACTAGAAGCAGTCAAGAAATCGTCCAACCTTAATTAGTGTTTCTTTAACAATTAAGATCGGTAAATAGCAAAATGATAAAAAAAATGCTGTCATTTGCACAGCCGGTGTGGTCCGACGATGTCGGATGTTTTACATATGGGACAGTGCATGATCTCCAGTGTGATCAGCCTGATCAATTCAAGGGGTAAGAAACTTATCTGCTAAGATTTTTTTTGACTTTTTTTAAATCAATTTATCTATTTTATTAATATTATTTTTTTATTTTGGCAATTAGATTATGGCAATATGCCATACATTTCAAACGATTCTCTCAAAGAGGATTGCCCATGTAACCCTCCCCTTTTTTATTTACTGTGGTTTAGGAATAAATATTCCGAATCGGTCCCTTATGTTGCGTTGAATGTGAACAAGCAGTATAATTAAAGAAAATAAAGAATTTTTCAAATATCAAAAACCTATTTTTCTCATACTAAACCCTGATAAACTATATGTTTTTAGAATAGTATGATTTCCCTTTATCAAAATATCAAATTATTTTTCAATTTTGACCACTCTTATAGAAATAAAATCTTGTTTTCTTTTGTGTATAACTAGTTTTCTTTAGTGTTCTTCATTTAGATGCACCGATAAGGGGGGGGGGGTGGTGGTGGTAGAGAATCGGACTATTTGACCACTGAAAATGCACCTAAAACGTGTTAAATAATAAATTACTGCCTTGTTTTTTTTTCCAAGTGAGACTACATGCTTGTATTCCCTCATTAATTACTGAAACTATTTCAAATGATGAAAACTAAAATTTCTCTTCAGAAAAATATAAAAAAGTTGGGAAATATGAGGATATCACTTTTCTTATCAAAACCGGAAATCACAACTCGTATGAAATTAAAGATTATAAACATTCATTTATATGCCGCATATCAACTTATAATGACAAAAAAGCAAATATCAATAACCTACACACCATATAAGCATGAGACTGTACTTAGTTATTGCATTATTCGGTGTTGTTTTAACACCTATTTGTACAAGTTCAATGTCAGCGACTCCATTCAGAAAATAAATTGTCGCCGATATACCCGTTTTACTAAGTGTGTAGTGCAATATTTATACCAAGCTGATCAATAAAAAATGCACAAAGCGTTTTATTGAATATCTATAAACCTGCAAACAAAATATTGTCGAGTGAATTCCGATAAGTCAGTAGAAAATCTTGTGACAATGACGCTGTCGAGTGTCTGTTTGCATACCACACGCCGTGGAAATGGCGTCTTATTGTGGGAAGTCATTTGCTATTTGCTATTAAACTTACAGTGGACCAAGGATTTCAAGCATTAGATCATATTTTCTTAACTTAATGGTTTTATCTGAGACTTCTTCTTTAGTCGATTCTTTAAAACTTTGCGATATTAAGGTTATATTGTCTCCAAGCGGAGATTCATGTAGAACAATATGGCGGACGACCGTTGTTTACATCCGGGCTACTCAGACAGGTAGCACATGCTAGTACTTTGCTAAGAGCAGAGAGGGAGTTTCCAGTCTCTGTGTATATATGTCTCTGATCTATTGGTATTATTTCTAACAAAACAAAGAAAACATCCATCTACAATTCACGTTTTCGGAAAATCATATGACACGCCGACCTACTTTTAAGCCGATAACAGAAGAGTTAAGCGATTTGTAACGTATACTCTTATCTCGCTCGTTCAAGTCTTTTATGACAATCGATAAATTGAAAGGTGAAGGAATAAAATTTTTTTTAGAATCTGAAAGATAAATACAATAACCTGACTTCACAGGCATCCGAGCATTTGTTAGCTTGGATTTTAAGAGTACATCTAAAGCTTTGTTAATCCTATGCACCCATGTTTTGCAAAAGCGTTCTTTTTTAAGTTTGGAGTGAAATTTGAAACGTGAGTATTTCACTTTATTTAACTGTGAAGTAACTTTACTACATTGCTATACTTCATTAAAATGCCAATCTATTTCATTAATTTTACCGCAGTAGTTACCATAAAAACTAAGTTTAATTTCCATTAAGGATCACAAGATAAGTATATTTCGGGTAAGAATTGTCCATTAGTGATCCTTGAGGAACCCCTTACTTAAAAAAGTCAAATGTTTTGAAAAAAAATCTATGTTGACTTATCAAGGCTATAAATGCTGGAGGCAATTTAGAGAGTGTGGGGTCAATTGTTTCTCATCAGTGACCCTAGAAGTCCTCCTCCTTCAGATAATGTATAAACAAAATGTTGAATGTAGTCCAAAACTAGTAATGATGATTACTTATGACAATAGACACTGAAGGGAACTCAGAGAGTGTTGTAGGGCAGCACTGCCTCTTGGTTGGTTTCTTAAGGTGCGTTGTGTATGGGACACTATAGAAAAGTCGGTGAAACGTTTTTACTGTTTAATGAGATATACACAGCAGAAATACAGTGGTGACCGCGTGTGCTATAAAAGGGGGGGGGGCGCCATTTACGATGATCGAAACCAAGTTAAGTCTGAAAATTATATTTCCCAATGTATAATTATACCCAGAGTCCCCATAAGTCAAATCCTACTATTATCACTGTCATACTCCACTAAGCCACCTGGTGCAACACATGTTTGTATATCAAGAGTAATCGACATATAATACAACTAGTAAGAGTTTACTACAGTCTATCATAGCAGAGTCTATTGACCATGAGATGGTTAAGCATTCACATCAAAGTTAAAAAATAGAGTCATTCGATCACACTGACCACTACAGGTACACCGCTTTCGGTAGATCAATGGGTGGCGTTCCTTAAGTAACGACGATCCACGGGAAGATATTCATAGGCAGTGTAGTTATAAGTAGCGTAGTGCCCCGCTTCCTTACAGTGTGGGGTTGAATGTTTTCTTGAAACTCCTTTTCTTGGTGTCCTTATTATTATCGATATCGGGGGTGAGGTGGGTGGAGGGAGTACTGATTGCGTTTCCATACATAAAATTGTGATATATGATAAGGTATTGATAGTATACGGGAAAGTTGCAGGTTTCGCAAGAACCGCAGATCTAGTGTAAAGACCTAGGGTTGGTTCATCTTTAGCATGAAAGGCACAGTTGCATTGGGCACTGTTCGTACAGAAATGGAGTTACAGCGTTTTTATATGAAATAATCGCCATACGAATGCGAAATACAAGCACTGATTTTTTTTTTCGGTTCATAGGCACATTCACATCAGTATACCATAATTCTGTAATAATTACTTGTCCTATATGTTGTCCCTATTCTCACTATTTCCCCATGCTGACTACATTATCTTTAGCTGACCCTTCCGATTATGTGAGTACAATTAAATATATCCCTTTACCCTATGATCCTCTGTTCTGAATAATACAGGTTTCTTACAACAACTTTAAGCCGGTGTGGCCTAGTGAATGGGGTGCTCGGCTCGTGACCTCGAGTTCGATTTCTGCCCTGGGTACACCGGTGTTCTGGCTTTCGGATGAGACAGTAAAAACAGAGGTCTCGTGTCACGGTAGGCGTGGTACATTAAAGACCCCTCACTGCTTAGAGTGGGTCCTTTGCAAAAGTAGAAATTTTTATGAAATGCATTAGGCAGATGCCGTCACCGTGTACACGAAACAACCGTGACGTGACGTAAAACAATACTTATTCAATCTTACAACAACTTTAATTTTGACATCAAATCCAATTGAAGAAAGTTATTTCACATTATTTATATTTCATGTGAAAACATGCATATACATGTATGTATTTTATTGATATGTTTTAAAGCAATATTCGAAATATAGTAATTATCTCTTAGGTTGATACTTAACCCTAATACATCCAGTTTCAATACTTTTCACCACTTTGTCAATATAAAACGTGTAATGTGTCGTTAGGTTTTTATGACAATTATTCAATTCTTTGATATATATATTTTATAATATCCATAATTTAGGGAGCAACCATTTGATTTTTATGGGGGGCGGGGGGGGGAGGGAAGGAAGACTTTCACCGGGCTGAATATTTTTTTCTTTGCCAAATTTCAGAGCCGGATTATTATTGTATTTATTTATTGTTTTTTTGCTGGCCCTTCGGACCGGATTATTTTTTTTTTTTGCAAATTCTTCCTGCCCCCCCCCCCTCCCATAAAAATCAAATGGTTTCGCCCTTAACTACTAAAAAATTAACACATTAAATCATCTGTTAAATTCTGCTCAAAGAACATACTTTATTTTTATATTGTGCCATACTAAAATGAACATAGCTTCAGAAAAATACATGACAAAAGAAACGTTAAAAGAGTATGTATGCATGTTTCAGAACTGATTGTCAACATGTAAAGAAGTGATAGAAAACATTCTGTACACATGTGTGTTAAAATAGGATGTATTCGATTTAATGTTTTTGTTATCGCATCACTTTATATAAATATGAATGCAAATACACACTGAGCACAGATCGATATTTATTTTACACCTCTAGTGGTTGGCTTTATACCGGTGGTACAGGTAATGCGTTTATCATATTATGCTATATTTATTTACTATTCTAAGTCGATAATCTGAATGGTTGTAAACGTAGACCTCGTTACACTTGTATATTTTGCTCTCAAAGTTTGATTTGCTATTCCGGGGGTTTAACTATCTTTGTTGAAAAACCAGATATCTTCACATCCATCACACCTTCCAAAGCGTAATGGTGTAGTAAAATAAATATACATCGAGAAAACCAAATGAATTTGGTATAGAAAGATCAAATTACTTTACCAAGTGTTTCTCGATGTATAGCATCATGTCTAAATCATTGTCTATTGCAAAATATTGAGTGGGACAAAAGAACTCATACATCACTATAAGGTACGGATTATGTAATCTCACCCATTGCACACACATTACTTTTGTGAAAGGATTGCAGTAAAATCTGTTATGGATAGAATTCCCGGGGTCATATTTTATCCGTCCTCCCGTACGTGTATTCCTATTATGTCTTACAAATGCTCTGTAAACATGAGATATAGATTTATGTCCCTTGAGATGAACATATATTACCATGCGTTTTACAAGGTTCACATTTAATACCCTCCATTATCACGGCCAATTTATATTATAATTATAGTGGATTGTACTTAAATTTTCTTTCCTATTTTTATGTAAAACAAGAAGGGTTTTGTTTAATTTATACGAATAAAAGATCTTGAAATGACGAAATGCATGCATCACTGCAAATAGCACGAAGGTAACATGCAGCATATTCATTTACAAGACATTAACATCGATATTTGATATTTGAAATGTTTGGTATAGGGTTGATTTGTTAATTAAATGCATTGGTGATTCAATCAATATGCTTGTATTATTTGAATTACTTACATTATTTTCATGTGAACCGGCTTATTGTAGTGAGTGGAGTGTTATATTCAAGGATCGGGTTCGAGCCAGACTAGCAAATTTTTGCTGCCTTGTTTTTTGAATGGGAGAGAAAAAATTTGAGTTCCTGTCTCACAGTATTCGTTGGCATGTAAAAAAAAAAATTCCTCACTGCCTCGGGTACGTCCAATGCGATTGCCAAAAATTCTTTTACGTGCATCTAGCATATGGCGTAAGGATACATGTGTAATGAAATGATCCTAACTTTAAACAATTACTCGATCAATCAGTATAGAAAAAAAAAAAAAATAGATGTTTATGATGCGTTTCTCTTGTACACTTCAGATTTTCAATTAGTTTATGTCTGCGACAAATGGCGACGTTCTTTGACTTTTTCGATATAAGACTGAGAATTTCTCAATCACCACTCGTTTGTGATGTTTGCCCAGTAGAGTTTATATCTCGCTTTTCATCCCCTCGCAACAGCACTACCTTTTGTGTGTGTGTGTGTGTGTAGGTGGGTTTGTATGTGTAGACACTCTAGCAGTAAACGTTTTGACCTTATTGGGTTCACACTTCACATACGATTTTAAAATGAGAAAGATACCTATTGATTTTTGGGTTAAAAGCCAAAAATTAAGGTCACTAGAAGTGATCCTAAAAACTTTATAGATACACCTCCGAGTTTTGGCCCTTATTGGTTCATATTTCACATATATCTTAAGTGTAATGAGAGAAGATTCCCATTGATTTGGTTTCCAAAGGTCAAGGTCAGTTTAGTTCTATGGAGTCTGCTGTCGTGCGAGGGGATGCCACGTCTGGCGTTGCT
Organism: Pteria penguin; assembly: GCA_035048485.1. Classification (NCBI taxonomy): domain Eukaryota; kingdom Metazoa; phylum Mollusca; class Bivalvia; order Pterioida; family Pteriidae; genus Pteria; species Pteria penguin. Next base: position 16,858,429 of record CM068592.1, read on the forward strand.
CTTTTTTTTTTCTTTTTTCTTTTTTTTTTTTTTTGGTTTGCAATAATTATCTTTCGGAAAGTATTGAGTTAGCGTTAATACACTCAAAATCTCTTCCCCTTCTGGACTTTTAAATACAACAACACGATGAGACTTTAAAGGTACCTGGTGATATTTATATGTATATACGGATCTGGTTATGTACCTTTAACATACCAGTTAAAATTTACAATATGAACCGAGAAATATAACATCAACATACCATGTAAAATTTATAATGTGTAAATCAAGTAGTTGGCTAGTTGCCAAACATCAATCGAAAGAGAAAAAAGGATATATTTGTTTTAAGTTTCCGACGTATTGATAGTTTTGAAATTTTATTTGCTAAAGGATTGTGAAGATAATTTATGTATCGGCTTCAATCTTTAAGAAAATATAAGCAGCTCTTATCGGTCTATCACGAGAGACGCATTTTCTTTATCGCCTTAATTAACTCATATTTTGACTATGTGGAGAAGCGCTACAAATAACTCTGTAACATAGTAGTAGAGTAGTAAATAACAAAATATCAAATAGATGGCGGTCTAATTTATGTATCACATCAAAATTTTCTTATTACTTTCTTTTATCCACTATTCATATACGGCCCATCAGGAAATTTTCAAAACTGGAATGTACCTGTGTTGTTATACCGTTGTTCTCTTGAATTGGTAGGTCTCTATTAATGTTATAGTACCATTGTTCTGATGGTAGGTCTCTGTCAAAGTTATGGTACCATTCTACTGATGGTAGATCTGTCAATGTCATGGTACCACTCTAATGATGGTAAATCTTTGTCAGTGCTATGGTACCATTGCTCTTATGGTAGGTCTCTGTCAAATTTATGGTACCATTTTTTTATGGTAGGTCTAAGTCAACGTTACGCTACCATTGTTCTGATGGTAGGTATCTGTCAATGTTATGGTACTATTGTACTGATGGTAGGTCTCTGTCATTGTTATGGTACCATTGAACTGATGTTAGGTCTGTCAATGTTATGGTACCATTGTTCTGATGGTAGGTATCTGTCAATATTATTGTACCATTGTTCTGATGGTAGGTATGTCAATATTAAAATACCATTTTACTGATGGTAGGTCTCTGTCAATGTTATGGTACCATTGTTCTGTTGGTAGGTCTCAGTCAATGTTGATACCATTGTTCTGATGGTAGGTATGTCAATATTATGGCACCATTGTACTGATGGTAGGTCTCTGTCAATGTTATGGTACCACTGTACTGATGGTAGGTCTCTGTCAGTGGTATGGTAGCATTGTACTGATGGTAGGTATTTGAAAGTATTTTCCCCTTACTCTGATAATTGATACGTGTAAGTATCATTATACCACTGTTGTGATGATAGGTTATGATCAGTTATTTTACCATTGCTTTGATGACCGGTGCCTTAAGTGTTATTAACCACTTTATCCTTAAGGTAAGTACCTGTTTCTGTTATTATACATCTATTCTAATGTTAGTATATCATATTATAACCCTTTACTTCTTGTATATAAAACTATAGGTAATAGAGGAGCTTGATAGGAAAAAGGTTACAAAATCTACCTCAGTTGTATGACATACTTGTAGCTTGTCACCGTTATCAGGAATGTTTATAAAAAAAGTTATTGTAAAGGCAAATTTCTCTTTTTTTTAAAGAGGAATATATTAAAATCAACCTCAAACCAAGAAAACGAAATATGCACTTGAAAATGACATAACTGATGTTACCATGGAAAGCGATTATTCTAATATTTTGTATGATAATCGAATAGTCTGCAATGGATCCAAATGCAAACTGTCTTAAATGCAAAATTAATATGGTATATTGTGTTTGGTATACAAATATTTACAGATATCTACAGTACAATGCTCTTTTATGCTAACATTTCATATGTGGTGGTACGGCAACTAGGAAAACATTGTTGATCGTCTGAAAAAAATAATATATAAGAACTAATTCAACATAATTAAACATCATTATCCGAGCTTGGCAGTATAATGGCTCATGCAGTTTTCCCCTGCATTATATTCCCATTAGCCATGTATAAAAACCAAAGTATAGAATTAGCATATTAAGATTTTTAACATTTACATTTTAACATTCAACACATATTGAATTACGATTTTTACTTTTTGTAATGATATGTGCCTTTTAGAGGTTTTATGTCCGTTGTAGAACAATAGCTACCTGTAATTAGTTGTACACCTGTTCTTATATTAGAAAATGTGTTTATAAGCACAGAGAGTATATCGGAATTTTATATGATTACGTCACATGTAAAATAAAAATCAAAAACGAATTGATAGATAGTTTTACATATATTGATTTTTACAAGAAGCAAGATACTATGTATGTTAACAAGTTTAATGATGCATAAAGATGCAAGATACTAATCACCTACTTGATGATGACACCAGTGAAATAAAAATAGAATAATCGGCAATTCACTGAAACATTAAGGGTTTTTATTGCCTATTTATTATTAATGAATGCAGGGTATTGCGTTAACATGTACAGAAATTTTAGTGGTATGTACTTGTAAAAACATAATGCTCCGTAGATTTCATTTAACATTCTACAGCTCATTTGATAACTAGCACATCGATTGCTTGTTTGTCTGCAGAGAAAGTAAGGGTCCTAACTCAACACAACTGAATGCATTGCATTCCTTATGTAATGAATTTGAAATTTAAGAAGTAATAAAAAAAGGTTCCTTGCATTCATTAAACAATATTTTATATCCCTGTTTTGATGATGGGTACATTTAGTAAGTTATTTTATACATATGTTCCGATGTAAGCTCTGGTAAGTGTTATTATACCCTTTTTCTGATGATAGGTTCCAAAAATATCTACTGTTTATAGTAATTGCCAGTTATCTCTGATTTGATTGTAGTTATTGTAAAACTTCTGATGATAGGCGTTATTATTCTTATTATAGGTACTTCTGTTCTTGAAAGTTACATGTGTTTTGTTACAAAAGTTTTGATGATAGGTGCCAGCAAGTTTTATTATACAACTGCTCTCATGGTTGGTTTTTAATTGATTGATTTTTGTTTTTACTTCACACCACAAATATTTCACGTATTTGGTGACGGCATTTGCCTGATGCGGGGCATACAGATTTTGACCTTTGCAACGGACCCACCCGAAGCAGTGAGGGATCTTTAACGTGCCATGCATACCATAACACGGGGCCTCGGTTTTTACTGCCTCATCCGAAAGACAGGACACCGGCATGACCAGAGCGGGAATCGAACGCCGGCCTCCCGATTAGGAGTCCAGCGCGATACCACTAGACCACGCCGTCTTCTCATGGTTGGTAAATATATAGGAGAAGGAAAACAACGAGTTGCTATAGTAGATACCAGTGACTTTTATTATAACTTTGTTCTGTTTATAGGTACATTGAAGTGTTATCAGACGTATGGGTATTCAGAAGCGACATTATACAATTAATTCTGACGGTAAGTACATGTGCTATCAAACCTTTGTTTTAATGTTGATTACATGTAAGTGTAAAATACGAAAGTAATATTATGCAACTATACTATACAGGTTGGTGCAGTCCTAACATCGCACAGTGTTAACATCGCGGGTGCTTAGAAATGTTGATTATATGCTTTGCATGAATGTACATAATACTGAAAATATAATATTTAGAATTACAATCCTTTAGGGAATAAATTTTAAAGATATTAACTGCAGTTATTGAATATCGAAAACAGTAAATCTTTATTTTTAAAAATAATAATAATACTATTATTATTATTATTATATAATAATATTATAGAATTATATTATTTTTGTTGCTAAGAGCGCACACATATTCGTAGTCTTGGCGCGTCTGTGATAATAGTTCTCTTGACTGATGCAGTTAGTGTAACTATCAGTTTAGGACGGCACCAGTTTGTACCTGTAAATGCTATGATAACATTGTACTCAGGTGAGATACCTTTAGGTCTATTATTCATCCCAATTTTTCACTGCCAATGGTAGGTAACTGTCAGTGTCAGTATACCATTATTCTGATGGTACATACATTTTATCCCTATTTTAATGGTAAGTTTTTAAATTACATGTATCTTTGTTTTGGTGATAAGTACCCATTAGTATTATAAAACCCCTCTGTTCTGTTGCATGAAAGCAGCAATAATAAATATCAAACATATATACCTGTATCAATTTTGGTGAGCCATATGTGCAACTTATCTCTCTTCAGTGACCGTGATAGTCAAGGTCTGAATTTGGGGAAGCGAAAGTATAAGTATACGGAGAGCAAACTCATTACTAAATTGACCTGACAATATGAGCCAAATAAACCAATTAATGACAAAACTATGCACGAGGGAGATACTCATGAAATGTTATTATAACTGTGTGTGGATTGGAGTACGTTGAAAGAATGTCAACTGTATGTGTTGCTAACAAAACACCTTCCTCATCAATGCTTCGCCTTATTGTATGTGAGCCCTATTTGTTTTTATTTTTAGTTGTGCATCTGTTATTCACGTGTTAATGCTATGGAAAGGTACCGATTACAATCGACTGGGTTTCTTGCCCTAATAACCAGCCAGTTTCACGCTGTAGAATTAAAAGGTCGTAACTAAATTTTCAGTTTTTTTATGACAAAGAAAAAACTGTAACAAGAGAAGACTAGTACTTGAAATTGATGGCAAAAAGGAAAATATCATATCTATACTAGTATTACAATCGACGTTCTTTTGTTGCCATTACTTTTCAAAAGAAGTAAACAAAAGCTAGAATTAGTCAGATAGGACGTTTCAGTTATGTTTTGGGGATACAAACAGTCGTAACTAACACTTACGAAGTTTCAGCTGTGGAATTGATACTATTAAGCTCCATATGAAAGGTTGTATCTGTCACTTACGACGTTTAAACAGTAAAATTGGCACTGTGTGCTCTATATCACTGTTTTATCTACTCCTTATGACCTTTAATATTTCGATGTATGTATTATATCAGTGTTTTTATTCAAACGCAATTATGAAAACACTTTGTTATGTATACCCCTCTTTTGGTTTAATTACAAGTTGACAGTCATTCTTGATAAACCTCATATGTGTTTATTTTCTTTTTTCTTCTTTAAGAAATATCAAACGCTACACATGCCTGTGTCGGTGGTTTTAGCACTCCTTTCTTAGACCAGTCAAATCCAGGATGAGTGCCCGAGATGATAATTTGACTGGTCAGAGGATGAGGTTTTCAAACATTACGCTATTAGTCGTTATTTTATATTCTGACGTAATTAATCAGTGTGATGTGGCCATTAGGTATTTTTATATCACACGTTTTACACCAGTGATTATCTGTTGGCTAGATAGAGAATGAATTCATGGCATGATGAATTACAAAGGAAAAAGGAAACGTTACTGGCTCATCACAGAAATACACAATATATGGGAGAGCACAATAAGATGAACAACACATATAAAACATCACAAAAATATTTGATTATAGTGCAGTCATAATACCGACTTAGGACGGTCATGTGAGATGCCAAATGTCAACACACGTAGCACTGAACATTCCTTGAAGAAAGATCGTAAGTGCTGAAGTTGTATGTACATAATTTTCTACTATAGTACGCATCACTGACGAACATTTTAATCGTTTTGTGTACTTTTTGTCAGTTTTTCGAAAACAAACACTATTCTATATTTCGTGACTCCAGTGTCGTCAGAGAACTTTCTCGACTTCACGAAAATTTAATTATTGTTCCTGCCAAGAAGGCAGCTAACAATTACACATTCGTACGTAAGCCATATTATATTAAATATCTTAAAGAAGAGCTTGGTCTTCATTCAACGCCTGGTAAACCTTACACAGTTACAAATCTGTCTCCTTCAGAGGTATTGGATGATCATAAGTCATTCGGTGTTACTCGAGCTACCATACCTTTTTTGGATTCCAGAGATGCATAAACTCCATATAAGCATCGATTCATAAGTGTTCCACCAATCCTCTTTCCATGTTACTCACCAAAATTCTAACAGAAATCAAATATGGTCTTCAGAAATACTGCTCTACTGCTTACTCGAGAAGTGGAATCAATCAAATGTTCAAATTCAAAACGCCTTCTATAACAACAACAACAACAACAACAAAAAAAGGAATTCGCAGGTATAAGTATCTCGTTTTAGGCCACAACGACACATATTTCGTAAAGGAAGTCTGATTCCAGCAGCACGTATACAGAAAAAGAGATCATCCAAATATTAGAATTTCTTATAGATAATAGTTTTGTAATATTTGGTGGGAAAGTTTTCCAAAAGATTGTTGGCATATCTATTGGTACTAATTGTGCGTCTCCTCTGGCCGACATATTTTTGTACTCTTACGAAGTAGAATTCACACAGTCTCTGCTCTCTAAAGGCAATAAACAATTAGCATCTCGGTTCAACTTTACATACAGATACATCGATGACGTTTTGTCGATCAACAACCCTGTATTTAAGGATCACCGGAACATCATATATCCAAGGGAACTTGAGATAAAAGATACAACAGAGAGCAAATCTTCTGCTTCATAACTCGATGTACTCCTATCAATTAGTGCCGATGGTTCATTAGTAACCTCTCTCTATGACAAACGCGACGATTTCAATGTCATTATTACCAGCTTCCCTTTTCTGCGTAGCAACATACCTTCCTCTCCTGCATATGGCATCTTCATTTTACAGCTTATACACTATGGCAGGGCATGCTCTAAATACTATAATTTCGTCGTGAGAGCGAGGCTTCTTTCCACGAAACTACTCTCACAAGGATTTATTGAGGAACGTCTGAAATGGTCACTGAGGAAATTCTAAGGTCGATATAGAGATCTAGTGCAATTTCAGATTCCTCTTTCATGTTAACCGGTATTTTGGGACCTGACCATACAAAATAACTTTTTAACTATACTTGATTTGACATAGTACGTATATATATATATATATATATATATATATATATATTTGTTCACGTGCGTTTCCGACACAGCAATTGCAGTCAAGGCAGCATTTCTTTCCTTGAATGGGAAAGTTTGACTTCGTATTCTTGTCTCCTTCGTGTGTTCGTGCGTGTATATTTATGTATTTAGCTCCTCGACTTCAAAAGGTTTTGCAGGACTTTTGCGAGGGGTGTTGCATGTAACAGGTGACGCTTACTCCTCCCGGGCACCTGGTCTCACTCGAGTTTATTGGGGTTAGCATTTGTCTGAATATGACACGATATTGTCCTTTTATTCCATGGACTATGAGATATGGTTTACCCTTCGGTACCTCTTCATGTTTTACTTCTGTAAATCGAAATTTATAACTTGTACCTTTTCGTTGTTGGTAGAACTGTCCTTGTCGTTCTGCTTTTGTTCTTTAGCTTGTTGTTTTCTAATTAAGTGTTCTTTATTTTCATCTTTTCTTTCTTCCTTTTCTTCTGGTGATAATTTATCGAAGGAGTGGCAAAAATGCATAGATCTTTATTAGGACGATGAAATTCCAAATTGTATTCTCCACAAAATATATGGTTATAGAGCCTAAATTTCATTGGATCCCTTCCTTCCGATTCGCATTTTTCTTTTGTATAGGCTATACATCTTCTTGATGGAGAGATTTTTCTCTAAATATTTTCTGCTTGTCGTTTTGCGACAGTAGTGGTATTCAACTGTCGGAAAAGACTCAGTGTGGTTTCTTACAAACTGTCTATCCTCTTCTGAAATTCTTTTATTTCCTATTTTCCTTCCTGGTTTATCTTCACATCTCACAGTCTCACCTTTACTCGACGGGTAGGAGACCGTTCTTTCTCCTATGTTAAGAGTGTTCAAGAAAAACATCTTGCAAACTCGTACCTTATCAGAAGCTTTGGGAAGAAATACTGATTAGAATATTTCCTTCTAGAAAGGTTTTGGTGGTATTTCTCTTTTCTTTCCATCCTTTGTTACATTCCGTCGTCTGAAATCCCGCTGTGGACCGTAACTACTCCTCCTTGAAATATTCTATTTTGGTCATCTGCAATTATGTGTTCAGAACATTTGAATTTACATTTACATCTTGTCATCCGGATCTTACGCCGTGACAATGTCTTACCCCTGCAGGATATGTATTCGTCTCCCGCGTTTAGTTTCCATTGCTCGAGATTTTTTTGTCTTCGTCTTGATCTCTTACTGGTCTCTTGTTGATCATCTAACTCCGTTTGTGATGTACATATATCTGTATCATCTGTCTGTGTATCGTCTGTAATATGTGTGTCCTTATTCAAAGAACTATCGTCAGGACAATCCGAAGGGTTGTTTTCATTTTCGAAAATCATGTGGATTTCGTCAATATTTGAGGACTGTACACTAGTTTGGATAATATCATCAAACAAAGGCATAATTATGTTGAGATCCTCATTGTCCAAATCTTTAAATAAGGTTTCAATATCAATAATGTTTGTTTCATCGTGATCAAACAGACAATCGCACTCCATTACAGAGCCATCGTCTCGGGCTTCGTTATCATCGTCAGTTAGGCCCCATCTTCAAGAATATGTAGCAAATCTTTAATTACACATGAACTCACTGACGGCATTACAGATCCTATTTCTGTTGTTTGAAAATAGTCCATATGATCGTAGATAACTTGATGAAATTTAGGTTCTGAATATGTGTTAGTTGAATCCGATTCAGATTTAGACACATATCCTTTTCTCTGACCATTCATTAATTTTCGTCCGCAGTTGATGTCCACGTGTTTGCCTATATGGTAAATATGGAAGGTCGTAACTGACACATACGGCGTTTTAATTTTATGAGTATAGAATTAAAAACATTGTATTTGCCACTTACGACCTTTCATATCTTAGGAGCATAGATGCGGCAAAACGTTATTATTCTGTTGCCATGGTTCGAGAAGGAAACTCATATTACATTTTGTAACAGCAGATGCAAATAAAGTTATTTTACTCAATTCCATCAAAAAGTGATTTTGGTCGTATCTGCCACTTACGACCTTTCAATTAAACAGCGTCGAATTATGAAAGGAAAAGAGAATTTAGTCAGTCATAGGACGCATCTTGCCCGATGTGCACTTACCAAGAAAAAAAATTCGAAAATCTTTGTTATATAGTGTACAAGAAACTGACTTTTATGTTTTGAACATTGGCATGTAAAATTCATTTATCTATACTCACATCTTTAATTTCTCCTCAATACTTTATACAGTGGCAATAAAATTTGTTTTTAATGGGGCGTTATTAATTCCAAGTATTAATGATTTGAACATGTGTACTGCCTTCAATACAAATGCAGAGTATGGCACGGAATCGAAGGAAAACCACGGGATTTTTTTAGGACATGTACATTATTTATATACAGATGAAAGAAGGTAAGGTCACACAATATCATATATTACCCAGGATATTAATCTCTCATACTTTAAAACAAATATGTATGTATTTATTGGGTCACTAAATTATCCTTATTGTTTTTACATTTTATGGTCAGCTGTTAAAAGATGGTATGGAAAATGTGACAAAATTCTATTTATACAAAGAGAAAAAATAATGCTTGTGTTTTAAATTGAAAGTCCATTAGTTATATGATGCAAGGGAGGGACTGACAAAGGTAATTGTAACAAATTGTTCTGTCAAATTCACGTTTCTTTAAAATGTGGCACACATCAAATCGTACGAAGTGCTCGGTCCCATGTACTCCCTAGGATTTAATGAAAAGAAGTGCCATCATTTTCTCGTAAAATTCCCCTTCATCTCAATGCACTTTCTTCATCTTCTGTTTCAATTTCTTAATCTCTTTTAAATAGAATACGTGATTCTAGTCCCATAAGTATCAATATACAGTGTCATATTCGTCATACCTGTATCTTTGTTTTGATGATGAGTACCCATTAGTATTATAATACCCCTCTATTCTGTTGCATGAAAGCTGCAATAATAAATATTAAACATATATACCCGTATCAATTTTGGTGTACCATATGCGCAACTTATCTCTCTTTAGTGACAGTGATAATCAAGGTCTGAACTTGGGGAAGCGAAAGTATAAGTATACGGAGAGCAAACTCATTACTAAATTGACCAAACAGTATGAGCCAAATAAACCAATTAACGACAAAACTATGCACGAGGGAGATACTCATGAAATGTTATTATAACTGTATGTGGATGGGAGTACGTTGAAAGAATGTCAACTGCATGTGTTGCTATCAAAACACCTTCCTCATCAATGCTTGGCCTTACTGTATGTGAACCTTATTTGTTTATTTTAGTTGTGCATCTGTTATTCATGTGTTAATTCTATCGACATTTACCGGTTACAATTGATTGGGTCTTCTTGTCCTCATAACCAGCCAATTATGAAAGGAGAACTTAGTCAGCCGTAGGACGCATCTTGCTCTTTGTGCACTTACCAAAAAAAAAAAAAAATCGTTGTTTGTTATATAAATGTAACTGGCTTTTGTGCTTTGAACATTGGCATGTGAAAAATTAATTTATCTATACACACATCTTTAATTTTCTCCCCTATATCTTATAAAGTGGTAATAAAACTTGTTTTTAATGGGGCGTTTTTAAATATTTATGATTTGAACTATGTGTACTGACCTTCAATACAAATGCAGAATATGGCAAGGAATCGAAGGAAAACCGCGTGATTTTTCCGAACATACATAATATTTTTATACAGAAGAAAGAAAGTAAGGTCAGACAATATTATACATCACCCAGGATATTAATCTCTCATACTTTAAAAACAAAGGGCAAATATGTGCATGTATTTTATTGGATAATTGAAATACATTAATTATCCTTGTTGTTTTTACATTTTATGGTCAACTGTAAAAGATGGGTTGGAAAATGTGACAAATTTCTAATGATGCTAAGAGAAAAAATAATTATAGCGTTTTAAATTCAAAGTACATTAGTTATATGAGGCATGGGAGGGACTGACAAAGGTAATTATAACAAATTGTTCTGTCAAATTCACGTTTCTTTAAAATGTAACACACATCAAATCGTACGAAGTTCCCGGCCCCAGGTACTCAGAAATCCTTAGGATTTAATGAAAAGAATTGCCATCATTTTCTCGTAAAATCCCCTGTCATCACAAAGCACTTTCTTCATCTTCTGTTTCAATTTCTTAATCCCTTTAAAATAGAATACGTGATTCGAATCCCATAAGTATCAATACACAGCGTCATATTCGTTGAGTTGTCGTGGCCCATCTGTGATAAGAGTTCTCTTGACTGATACACTTAGTGTAACTATCATTTTAGGACGGCCCAAGCTTGTACTTGTAAGTGCTGTGATAACTTTGTACTGATGTAAGATACCTTTAGGTCTATTATTCACCCATTGCCAATGGTAGGTAACTGTCAGTGCCCTTATACCATAATTCTGATGGTACATACATTTTATCCCTATTTCACTGGTAGGCACATATAAGTGTTATTATACATGTATCTTTGTTTTGATGATGAGTAGCCATTAGTACTATTATACCCCTTTGTTGTGTTGCATGAAAGCTGCAATAATAAATTTAGGACGGCACCAGTTTGTACCTGTAAATGCTATGATAACATTGTACTCAGGTGAGGTACCTTTAGGTCTATTATTCATCCCAATTTTTCACTGCCAATGGTAGGTAACTGTCAGTGTCAGTATACCATTATTCTGATGGTACATACATTTTATCCCTATTTTAATGGTAAGTTTTTATATTACATGTATCTTTGTTTTTGTGATAAGTACCCATTAGTATTACAAAACCCCTCTGTTCTGTTACATGAAAGCTGCAATAATAAATATCAAACATATATATCTGTATCAATTTTGGTGAGCCATATGCGCGAATTATCTCTCTTTTCAACGACAGTGATAATCAAGGTCTGAACTGGGGGAAGCGAAAGAATAAGTATATGGAGAGCAAACTTATTACTAAATTGGTCTAAGAGTATGAGCCAAATACTCCAATTAATGATAAAACTATGCACGAAGGAGATATTCATGAAATTTTATACATTATATTATGTCAACTGCATGTGTTGCTATCAAAACACCTCCCTCATCAATGCCTCACCTTATTGTATGTGAACCTTACTTGTTTTAAATTTTAGTTGTGCATCTGTTTTTAACGTGCTAATTCTATCGACAGTTACCGGATACAAGCGATTGGGTTTCTTGCCCTAATAACCAGCCAAATATGACAGGAAAAAAACCCATAGTCTTGCTCTTTGTGCACTTACCAAAAAAAAAAAAAATAAATAAATAAATAAATAAATAAATAAAATCGAGAATCGTCGTTTGTTTTATAAGGGTAACTGGCATTTATTCTTTGCACATTGGCAAGTAAAAATTCATTTATCTATATACACATCTTTAATTTTCTCATTTATGCTCTATATAGTGGTAATAAATGGGGCGTTATTAATTCGAAGTATTAATAATATGAACTATGTGTACTGACCTTCAATACAAATGTAGAATATGGCACGGAATCGGAGGAAAATCGCGTGATTTTTCCGAACATGTGTATTATTTATATACAGATAAAAGAAAGTTAGGTCAGACAATATTACACATTACCCAGGATATTAATCTCTCATACTTTAAAACAAAGGGCAAATATATGCATGTATTTTATTGGATAATTGAAATACATTAATTATCCTTGTTGTTTTTACATTTTATGGTCAGCTATAAACGATGGGTTGGAAAATGTGACAAAATTGTAATTATGCAAAGAGAAGAAAAAATAATTTGAGTGTTTTAAATTGAAAGTAAATTAGTTATATGAGGTATGGGAGAGGCTGACAAAGGTAATTGTAACAAATTGTTTTGACATATTCATGTTTCTTACTTTCTACTCATTCATGTATATATACAGTGCTGAATTATATTGTTTCGTCTGTATGTCAGGACATTCTCGGCGGGCGTGGCTAGCCAAACAGGAGACAGTCCTCCCGGGCACCTGGCCTCACCTCTGAATTTCAGGGTCTCTTAATGTCCACCTTGGTACATTGTTGTTAGTGCCATGGTCATGTGATAACAGTTATTTTCATATTTTAAACTGTAGCACACAACAAAGCGTACCAAGTTCTAAGCCCCATGTGCTCAGAATTGTCATCCTTTTTCCATATAATCCCCCTTGAACTGAATGCATGTTCTCCACTTTTTGTTGCAATTTCTTAATCCCTTAAAAATAGAATACGTCATTTTACTCCCATAAATATTTATATACAGCGTCTTTGCTTACAAAACTCTTACCACAAAGGTAAGATTTTAGTTTTGGGAACAGACGGAGGTCATATGGGGCTTAATCTAGAGAATTTTTGGGAGGATGAACAACGTCGAAATTGCATTCCGTCGTAACATTCTATGGGTATGATTGATTTTATCGTAAGCAATAAGGCTAATGTTATTGTAAATATATTAATATCACCAAAAATATTGCCAAAGCCGTTACCAAACCAAAAGATCGCATGGTGCGTGAATGTTGAACTTTCGTACTTCCAATTAACTTTAGGTCAATTGAGCATAAAAGTATGTAGCCAAATTTAACAAATAAATAAAAAGATGAATAAATTTCTTCATTCATTTCAAAGGTGTTCCACTATGGAGAAATCTGTAAAATGTAAACTTCAAACAGACTATAAATGTGATATCACCTAAATTTCTTATTAACTCATTTCAAACTCGCTATACTTACTGTCGAAAACGTTCAGTTTATTAAAACTCTCCAAATCTTAAGCATTATATCAACCTCTGTTGATAATTAACAGGATACAAATTCTTTACAACTGGGAATTGATTTTTTTTCTCTGCTAAACATTTTGTTTAAAAGAGGCGGAAGAGGAACCGATACTTTATTTCAAATATGTGTTTCTTTGTTTAGCATGACAATTAAATACTGTTCTTGCAAGTTGACAAGTTGCACGTCGTTCATGTAAATTAATGTTATATCGGAAAGTCGATTTATCGAAGGGATCCTTTCCATAGCTTTCTCAATCCATGAACTGCTCAACTATTAACACGTTCCAGTTGTGAAACCAAGATTTTCTTGAGTGTTCTTTTTTATCGATGCGCAGACAATGCATTTTTTAGATATTTACCCTGTGGCGAGGGCGATCCGCATACATTGATTCGCTTAAGTGTATCACTGAAACTTTTATGCGACCCGTTACGAATGAGAAGATATCAGGTTGTCCTGAAATGACGCACTGAAATAATTTTCCTACACTTATGGACGTATAATAAGCTTGTTTACCATGTGTTTCGACATCAGTAATGAAACACAATTTTTATTATCTCTATGCTTTATGCGCAGAGGTAATTTTGATAAAACAATACACCTTTCTACAGTTATCTCGATCATTTATATTATATTGTCACACGAAATCTCTCATTTGTTTTTTTTTTTTTTTTTGGTGGGGGATCAATCTCTCAAAGAGAACCATAATTTTCATAAACTCTCCCCTTTCTACACGTATCTTCTGCTTTACAATATCGAGCACATTTAACTTAGCGGCTCGGACGCCTTTACCCTATTTTTTTTAACCTATTTTTGTAGATTTGAAGTTTCAACCATGTTTTTAACCTCATCTAGGGTAACCTTCAACAGGATGTCTAAAGTCATAAAGATAACCCAGGGAAAGGTTATACACAAGTTGTGAACTGGGCTGGTATATAAGATGGGTCTTTTTAATCTCTGGCCTTTGAATTATTGTAACTACCGCTATTGTTAAGCAAACATACGCTGATTGCCTTTCCTTCGATAAAACATGAATCCCCCCCCGGGCCGAGAATTGTGGATTAAATAACAAAATCATAAAATAAAAAAGGGACTTTAGAATAGAATCAGTAAGCAGTAAAAAGGTAAAAGTAATGTCTTTGATTATGTGGTTTATAGGTAATCGCAGAATCAGTTGGTAAAATAAAAGCACGTCCTGGTTGTTATATCATTTTCTGAGAATCTGTATCACCCCATCTCCCATTACCAACACCATAAAATAAAACAAATATTTACATTGAGTATTATACCTGCAATTCAGAAGCAAGACTACCAGCATCATTACATTTATAACTACATCTATCAGATCTTAAAAACAACCGTTTTACGTAGATACAAAACACACATATTGTAATGTTTAGAATATCTCTAACCTTGTTCCGGACAACACGTTCGACATTCTTTTTTTTATATCCATAGAGGAACATGCCAAACCGTTTCAATTTCTCGTCATTAAATATTACATAAGAGTATCAACAGAAGGTAGTAATACACATACATTCAGTGGATGACATTTCAACAGAGCGCTGAAAAGGTGATCTTAATCATGATCCCATGTTTTCTTAATCGCCTGACTAGCCAGGGGTTATAAACACGGTACACATGTTGAACTAATCTGACCCATTCCCTTTATCTCATTTCATATTCACTCAATAATCACCGAAGCATTAAAAAAATGACGTAAAATGCTTCTAAAAATTGTAATATATACAGTTTTCAAAACATGCTATTATTAGAAATTTCATCTCACCAAAGAATTTCATGAAACCTCATAACTCTATATGGTCAAAGAAAATTCTAGTTTGTCATCATGAAAATAACATGAAATGTAAAAAAACTTGCAAAGCTTTCAAAACAACAAAACACCAAACTTTTAGTTGAGAATCTGTTAAGACAAGCGTCTAGATCACTCCGTTGCAACTGTATTGATCAATAACTTAGCTTCCCCCCCCCCCCCCCAAAAAAAAACCACAAAACAACCAATCAAGCATCTAAACTTTATTTGCATTCCGTCTGAGGAAAAAGTTTCTCATACGTAGGCATTGCGTGATACCTATATATTTATTATTACACTGACCATTACAAAACCATCTTTGCCGCAATTCGGAAACATGCCTCGGTTTTTTCTAGTCTTTTTTTTTCGTAAAATTAAAAAGGTGTAATTAAACAATTACCACTAATCACTAACTACTTAACCAAAAATTCAGATTACTTTTAGGTCAAAATTCTGATACACTGATAATTTTTAATATATGAGCAACAACAGAAAATGTTGCAAGAGATAAATTGGTTGACCTTAGTATTATTATACTTTTTGCCTGATGTTATATGTAAATGACACTTTGTTCACAGTAGTGGTTTGCATTCATATTTTATATACAGTCCTGATTTACTTTTGTTTCTTCTGTATGCAAGGACATTCATGGCAGGTGTGGCTAGCCACTCAGGAGACGCTTACTCCTCCCGGGCACCTGGTCTCACCTCTTAATTTCAAGGTTCGGTGAATTTCTACTGAGGTACATTGTTGTTAGTGCAATAATCACTTGGCACAGTTACTTTGGTATTTTGCATTACTACGTATGACATGAAGTTAAGAAAAAAGGTCTTAGTTTCTTTTCAAATTCAGAATGTCCAGTGGCTAAATCTGCGTGTGTGTATTATCACCATGTGTATTACATTGGATGTTCTTGTCGTAATAACTAGTTAGTTATGAAAGGAAAAGAGAACTTAGTCGTAGGTTGGTTGATTGGTGTTATACGTCGCTTTCAACAATTTTTCAGTAATATCGAACCCGGATCGTCGGCGCCACAAGCCAAGCGCTTACCCGCTACACAAAGCCTGCCGTAGGAGGTATCTTGTTTGTACCAAAAATTCAAAAACGTTGTTTGTTATATAAAGGTAACCGGCATTTGAGCTTTAAAAATCGACATTTAAAAATACATTTATCTATACACACATTTCTAATTTTCACTTTTATACTCTATATAGTGATAATTAAACTTGTTTTTCATAGGGCGTTATTAATTCCAAGTATTATTGATTTGAACTGTGTCTACTGACCTTCAATATAAATGTAGAATATGGCAGGGAATCGAAGAAAAATCACGTGATTTTTCCGAACATGGATAATATTTTTATACAGCTGAAAGAAAGTAAGGTAAGGGAATATTATACATTACCCAGGATATAAATCTCTCATGCATTTAATCAAAAGTGCAAATATGGATGCATTTTATTAGGTAATTAATAAAGTACATTAAATATACTCATTGATTCTATAGATATAGTTTATCAAAATATCATAAACATATGACTCTATATCTAAATTTCATGCACATGTTTCATAGTGCAATTAAATGCCGAAATTTTTTTTGCATATCCTCAGGTATACATATTTCTACTGAGTTAATTATTCTAATATAAAGACATATAAAGATAAGTATATGTCCGGGTTGTGTTCGGACTGTGGGCGCTGCATGCTTTGATGATACAAAAATGGCGACAAAAGAAAATAGCTTTGGGTATGTGATGTATGTAGTTTGGAGGGGACTTGGAGTAGATTTTTAATATTGTATATAGATATATTTTAGCACACTTTATTTCTATCGGTATATCTACCATTTAAAAACATATCAGTATGCTTTATATATTCTTTATATAATTTTAAATAGTATGATAATTTTCTACGCGTTATAGGTTAGATACAATATTCCGACATTAACATTTTTAACACTAACATCATTCAATTTTAACGCCATACTTACGAGCGTAATAATACCGTTATGACGTCATCATTTATCTTAGTTTCGAAGCTAATGTATTTTTGAAACAAAAACATGGATTTTACAGATTTTTATATCTGTCATCTCTTATATTGCTTGATAAAGGCCGTGAGGCCGAAAATTTGCAGTGTGTTGTTTTACTTTTAATGTACCGGATTTCCTTTTGGAGGACTACTTAGAATCTTTTAAAAAATGTTATTAAGAAATAACCACTACTGTCCGGGCCACCAGTTTCGTGCGCCCGAAAAATCGCATAATGTTTTTCATGCGTGGGATCATGAGACAAAAGATGTTCGAATGTAAAAATTGGCCTTAGTCGTAACTACAAATAACTCAAACAAATAACATACACTTTTATTCTTCGTAAAATAACCGATTTTCACTTACTTTAGGAGATTTTCTATAGTAAAATTCTCCATGTGTATGCTTACATCTTTTCTCGCGCGACGTGACATCACCTATTGGAATGTTCCACTACTGAAAGAGGTAAACTAGTACTTGTTTTTTTTCTGCTTTTTAGAATTATTATAATAAAAGGCATATAATCATTCCATTTCCTGTCAGTGAATAGTAGGTTGTCGACAGCTATATCTGTGTGTGTATATTCTCATCTTGTCTATTACATATTTGCAAAAGAATATATATTTACTTTGATTAAGCATTTTACAATTTCACTTCCTTGTTCACTTAAACTAAAACATATATTCTCTCGAGAGCTAATGTCAATTTCAAAAAAAAAGTTATCTGCCATACATCTGACGACGTGAAGTGAAACCTGAACGTATGAAAAGATTCAATTTCTATTTAAAGCGCTTATTCATGGCATTTACGGTTCCTCCTTCAGGACGTTTTATTAAAGTAGAATATCCATGCCCATGTGCAATGAAGTCTTTTATCCAATTATTGAAATTATTATCGAAATTTTCTGTTATTACTTAACTACGGTTGAACACGCCACAGAGCTTAACAACCGCCGTATAAATAATGTAAAAGTGAATAATAGGTTAACTTGCGATTTCAAGGTGTAGTATGAATTTTCATAAAAGAAATTAACTGACACATAAAATTTAAATCTATAAACATGTTAAATCGAAACAGGTCAGACAGCTAATTGTGGAAAAGGGTATCGGTTTTGTATGTCATCTAAAAATATACTGGTATTTTAAAGGTAAACAACGAACAAGTACCGAAAGGTTAACCACATCTCAAAGTTCATGGAATAGTATGACAGTATCGTGTATAATATCAGTGTATTATTGTAATGTGATATGAAAATGTGTTTTTATTGTAATAATTTTGTAGAAAGTGGGAGTATAGGCCTTACAACCAATTAAAGTTGTCAGCTGAATTGATGTCCCAAACCCAATATTTGAACTGTCTGTAGCTTACGCAATCTTTATCAATGTGTTCAGATTTCTCATAGATTGTCTCCTGGTTTATGGAAGAATGGTTTCCGATTAAATTGTCAGCAATTCAATGTTCACTTCCTTTTATTCTCTTCTCCCTGACATATTCATTTAATCACTCAGGAGAAAGCAATCAGCGTCTCCCCCCCCCCCAAATTACAGATACATGTATATACAAAACTTTTTACGGAGGGCAGTTATTATATTTAGTATCTATATATCATATCTTTTTTTTTTTAAATCTATGGTAACCTGTTCACCTCGCTTTTGAAAAAAGAGGCAATTTTAAATTTAACAACAGAAAATTTCCAGTTACGAGTAGAATTATCCAATCACTTCTTGTCTAAATCGTGTTCACCTTATTAAATACTTTAACCGGCACTAATCCAAATGCCATTCATCTTGTTCTGAGGACAAAACGATTTTCAAATAAGCTGTTCAGACATGGATATGCCTGTTTAAAACTTACAATGCCAACGAGAAAGTTCTATGATAGATAAGAACTGGTAATCACACAATCATCCTATCAATACGGTCTAATATGTTTGTGACTCCAACTAACGGGGGCTAATTACTGTTTGCCGTTCATATCCATGGGAAATTTCGTCAAGGAAGTAAGTAGTCAAATACCACTGTTCCATTCTTGTAAATCACTTACAGGAATGTGGTTGACGTTCACAGGTTCCAGAAAACCAAAGAACAACCAAGGTGAATTGGAAAAAATGTCTCCTGTTTGTTTAATCACAAACACCCGTTAGACGATAACGAAATTTCAAAGATGACAAAAATATCCTTTAAATATATACACATATTTTCAAGAAATTAAGCGTGGTATAATACTATTGACACACATGTATGAAGAAAAAAAAAAGACTCGAAAACAAACCAAACCAAAACAAACATTATACACCCCTCCCCCTTTCCAAACAAAATAAAAAAGAAAATATCCCCAGTAAATATAACAATGAAATGAAAGGGGCTTATATGTGCAAACATGAGTTTATAGATAACTTGATATCAGGGGATGCTTAGCACTAGGTCCCATCTTGGTTCTTCCGGGGATCGGTGAGAGCCTGTACCAGTAATTTGTCTAGTATAATGATATTCATTACTGACTACCTCTGGGTATATTAGACCCTTACTTTAAGTAATTCCATTGTACATTTGATATTGCAATCCAGATAAATATGCTTATTAGTAATACGAGTTCACAACTACTGTAGAAATCTATATTTTAGATTATTACATAATAACAAGTGAAAATGTATGCTCAGTCAGAGTATGAGTGTCTGAGCAGTCAGCCATGTCCCAGACAGGACATAAATGCATGGCATAGGCATAAACTTATTTCTAGAGATCACTTCAGCTTTACAAACTTTATCGCAATGACTATTTCAACACCTGCACCCTTTTACTATGAACAATATCAAATATTTTGATATGGAGTAATCGCACATATAGATAATATACAATATACAATATACAATATAAAATAAAAAATTATAAGAAATTTTATGGCTATCAAACGTAGAATATTGATTCACTGATAAATAAAACTCGTGTTTAGTACAAATACGCATCATATTCATTGTGTAGTTTTGATTGATTGATTGATTTTTGTTTAACGTCACACCACGAATATTTCACGTATATGGTGACGGCATCTGCCTGATGCAGGGCATACAAATTTTGACCTTTGCAACGGACCCACCCGAAGCAGTGAGGGGTCTTTAACTTGCCATGCATACCACGACACGGGGCCTCGGTTTTTACTGTCTCATCCGAAAGACAGGACACCGACATGACCAGAGCGGGAATCGAACCCCGGCCTCCCGATCAGGAGTCCAGCGCGATACCAAAAGGCCACGCCGGCTTTCATTGTGTAGACGCGATGAGTATATATGTACGACTTTTACTATATATGACCAAGTACAAAATATTAATATATGATAATGACAATATATACAATCTGTGTGAACCTTTAATATATAATTCTGGCTTATAATAATTCTACCCTATAATCTATTGCACCTGTTGTAGTTGTAGAACGGAACACTATCATACAGTGCACACTGAGATCTCAGATACTCTATCACTCACTGATAATAAGCCAGTGAAATAATTAATATTCTCCTTTTTTTCAAAGAAAATGCGGTTTACAAATTTGAATTCCGTGTAGTTAATCTGCATTGTAGAGTCTGGAACCATACACATTCTTTTGTGAGAAATTTCTAATTAACCAGCAATATTAGTTTTGTTTTTGTTAGGGGACAATCGTTTGATTTTGAGGGGCGGGGCTGACACTTATTGGAAATGAATATTTTGACCCTGAAAATGCTAGAAATAGAAAAAAATCTGGCTTTGACCGAAATGAAAATAAATATCCTGGTTGTAAGCATGAACATATACCAGATCATGCAAATATACAGCTAAATGTTCTATAGAAAACACGTTAATTTTTTCCGGCTCGAATCGCTCGCCAGATTGCTGCTTATATTATGTGAAATTGTTTAACTTTCGGCGAAATTTATAACATTGGAGAAATCGTGTTATTCAATATGTTCGACAAAACTTATTAGAATTGTTGCTTTTTAAAAACATATATTCGCATGTCCATTTTGAGGGGAAGACAGGGGACAAGAGCTCTACCTTCTGCTTTTTGAGAGATTTTTACTTCTGGTTCTTGTTCGGAATAGTGTCATTCTCATCCCCTTGACGCCAATTTCCAATCCCTTTCCCCGATTTCCCCTCGTGTTATCCGCCCGTTATTTATATGCTAGGCACACCTATATGATAACGTTAATTCAGTAGCCAAAAGGGTTTTATTTCTCACTTGAGCACATATGTAGAGTCGATGTTTAAATTAAATCATGTTCATTTTATAATTTATGGTGGCCATGTTTGTTGACAGTGTTTCATTCATTTCTGTGAAACAGATATTCGTCAAATGATTTTAATATATTTATACAAATGGAAAATGAAAAGACATAACTTTAAAATGAGAACAAAAGTAAATCAAAAAAAAAAAAAAACTTGTACCGTCACTTTACATACACAACAAAAGAAAAAGAGTCTCAAGTGGGCCTATATTGTTCATCTGAGAGATAGAGAAAAAAAACTGCACAATGATACTGAACAATGATTTTAGGTGGCCATAAGTCTATAGTTTCTTTTTAAACTTTGAAACCGAAAAATTGTACAGGAACATCCTTGCTTATAATCTAGAAAGTTTTCTGAAATTCAGTCTAGAAGTAGTAGTGAAGACAAAGTTAAAAATGTGAAAAATCAATCTGTCAAAAATATCTGTAAAATACTTTTTAGCATTAAAATGACAAAGTTCAAAGTAAGACAAAAACGAATAAAATATTATCATTCGGATAGGAAGCCAAAACAGCAACACTTCCTCACACATCCTTCTGTAGTGATAAATGGAAATTCTCTCCCTGGATACCAGAGGCTGAGAGAGACTATACACTTAACTATAAAGACTAGTAGTAGAAATACCTATGCAATTAAAGTAGTGTTTGCATATTATTTGTTGAGTTTACTTTATATTAGCGTTTGATTTGGTAATGGCATGCAGTTCTAACCAGAATCTATTGGCGACAAAAAGTCAAGGAAATAAATAATCTGTTCCAGGATACCAAGGAAAAACTCTTCTATCCTTCAAAGATCTGAAAATAAATAATCTGACTCTACCAAATTTGCCAGCTACACCCGCCCCCTAAGAATTAAATAGCCGTCCCTTTAGAATAGTCCAGGGACGTTAATTTGCTCAATATTGTAAAGCCATTTATGGAAAAATGCTTTCTTATCTACATTCAGTTTCTTATTAACACTTCACATTATTCAAAAGGACATACACATGTACAAGGAAAAGTGTTGTGTGTATTAATAACATTTTTTGTTGTTATTGTCATTTAGAAGCGGCAGCAGCAGCAGCAGTAGTAGTAGTAGTTGAAGTAGGTGTTGTTGTATAAAATGAACATAGAATGATTGTATTAAATATAATACTCTAAAGATTTATTCCCCAACACCTAAAGATACATTTCATGCTTCATACAACCCAGGAACGAGGATTTTAAGTTGAAGTGATGAAAGTATCAAAAACTATAGTTTATCATTTCAAAATGCATTGCCTACCATTTTGTTTCTATAGAACACTATTTCACATGGTAAAATTATTATTATAAACCGTTTCAATCCACCGTTCGTGAATACCTCAATTAAAACCTCATACAGACTTTATCATGGGATAAAATTCCGATTCCGATCATTTTACACAGATTTGACACTTTCTATACTAGAAGATTACCTATTTGACCTCTTCATATATAAGTATATATCGAATTTACACGATTTGACTCTTATTACTGGATATATGTGACGGGTGTTGCTAGCAAGCAGGAGATGCTCACTCTCCACGGGAACCTGATCTCACTTCATCAAAGGGGTTCACATATGCACTTCAAGTAGACATTTTTCATTGTTTTCTATTTGGTTTTCATTTTCGCTGATTTTGTATGTCCTTTGCATTTATGATTTTCGGACTTATGGTTTGGATTTATCCATCCTCTTTGCATTATTGATTCCCATTTCTGAGTAGGAACATACATTTCTCTCCTGCAAATGGCATTTTCATTTCACAACTTATACGTTTTGCCAGGGCATGATCTAAATACCAAAATTTCGTCCTGAGAACGAGGTCTCTGGCCACGAAACTACTGTCACAAGGATATATTGAGGAACGTTTGAAATTGTCACCGAGGAAGTTCTATGGTCGATATAGGGATCTAGTGCAATTTCAAATTCCTTTTTCAAGAATGTTAACCGATATTTGGGGACCTTCCCATACAAACTAACCATGTTAACGTTTTGACTATACTTGATTTGGCATAATACGTATATACATACATTTCTTTACGTGCATTGTCGACACCGGAATTTCAGTTAAACAACATTTCCTGCCTTGGAAAGTAATAGGCCTCGTGTTCTTGTCTCTTTCATGTCTCCATGCGAGTAATTTATGTATTAACTTCCTTGTCTTCAAAAGTTGTCGCAGGACTTTTGCGACGGGTGTTGCATACAACCAGGGGACGATTATTCCTCCCGGGCACCTGGTCTCACTTCGATTTTATTGGAGTTCGCATTTGTCTGAATATGACACTATACGCGATATTGTACTTTTATTCAATGTACGATGAGATATGTTTTACCTTTGGTTACTTCTTCGTTTTTTTTTCACATTGTAGAGCGCGCCTTGACTGAAATGTATGCATTCTATGCCTTTCACTGACTCACAGTACGAGCAAATATCTTTCACTATAACAATATGAAATTGAAACGCTCACATTGTTTTCCTTTCTTGCAGATTGTTTAGAAGACGCCACAACTCAAAATGCCGATCAACAATTCCCTTTCGAAACTCCTAATTCTCAACATTCTGGGTTTGGTCATTTACATTTATGTCAACGTCCAGCTGTATGCCACAGAATATCATTTTAATATAAAAACGTGTCGTAGCGCCACTGCTGCCGGTTTAGAGGGCGTTCTAAAAGTTAATAAATTTGCGGAATTTCCTAAATTATTTCAAAATAAGGAAAAATGGAAGAGAACCCTCGATTTTGCAGGATATGTCGACATAAGTACTGAGCATGTATCAAAATGCGTAGAGGAAATGAATATTAGATTACCATTAGTTACATTATTTACAACATGGAAAGTTACACCGCAGAAGTCTGATGTTTATAACAACACTTTACATAATTGGAATTCTCTAAAACCATTTGTTAGCCCGTACCTGTTTACGAACGATATATTAGTAACAGAGGAAGCACTAACAAAAGGTTGGAATGTTTTACCAATAAGGGAATTGAAGACCAGTTCGGAGTTGCCAGTCCTGAAGCACATGTTTACGGATGTCATGCAGGATAGCAGTTCACCATTTTATGCTTATTCAAACGGAGATATACTTTTCACAGAAACTCTTATCAACACATTAATAGCAATCATGGCGTCAAAACTCAATAAATCATTTCCAATGCTCATTACTGGACAAAGAACAAATGTGCCAAATATAACAAAATCTGATGTACAAACATTAGCAGATGTAAATAAAACAGCCGTTTCCCGTGGTAAACTATTGCACCCCTGGGCCGAGGACTATTTCATAACAACACATTCTTTTCCCTGGCCTTCATTACCGGAAGTCGTAGTGGGAAGGATAGCATATGATAACTGGCTAGTGTGGAACTCTAAGAGACTCCGATATCCAACTATAGACGCTACTGAAACACTATTAGCTTTACACCAAACAACACAGACTGGAAATGCTGAGGGACATCATAAAGAACATAGGGATTATAACAGAAAAATATTGGACAATTATTATCAACATATAGAATATGATACTGGAGGCACACTGTGCACTGAGTACTATTCTCACCAAGTATCTGACGCAGTTCTGGGTATTCGAAAACGAGACAAATTACCGGAACTGTGTAAATTTTAAATGTACGATATTAAATGTCAGTAAAATGTGAAACTAATCCTTGACGATATTTTTTGTATCAATGTGTGAATATTTATTTCGATGTTTAATTTGGCCTTCTAAAGTACATGGAAACATTTATCATCACTAATATGTTTTATTACTGTAGCGTTATGTAAAATTAGTTTTATATATAGGAACATACACACCGTCTTTTATTTACTGTATTATCAACATTGTTGTGGAAGTTCAAATTTTTGTTGCAAAGTAACCTTATTGCAAATGTGATGCAGTAGTGAGGGCCAAACCCACCCGAGAACAAAATGTAGAACGCGAACTGACAAGAGCAAGATAAGACTAATTTCAGTAAATCATTGTATGACAAATCGAATTTATTATTTACTAAGTAAATGGTGCTTAGATTTTTCTGGTCTTCGTGTTCTTTTCTCAGGTCAAACAACCTCGAACACAAGCAAACAAGTCTCTAGGTTGCTCTCTGTCCAAACAACTCTATAAATAAGAGAGATATTTCTTAGTTTATGCAAATTTAACAAAAAATCATTATTTTAATTTCACCTTAAATGTGTAAACTTTTTAATGTCGTAAATTTGCACTTATAAAGAAGTAAACAGAGTTTACTAAATGCCTACAGTGTATAATATATGTTCTAAAGACAATCATTTAGAGTACTTTACTTACTTTGGATGCCTAAGGTCATGAAAATCAATACAAATATACATTGCATGATCCGGTAAATGCTCCAACACAACTATCAATACCCCTTACGAATGTACTAAGGAAAAGATTCAAAAGTACTAGGATTTCATGTAAACGAAAAGCGATGTTAATATGTTCTTGATATTAAAACATGCAAAAGACCTATTAGAAAACTTTAAGTCTCAGAATTTGTCATCCTTCAAAATGTTAAATCGTACGAGTTTTCTACTTTTATACTACTATCCCTCATGACAAACGAAAGGAGAAATCTCTTTTTCGCTTTGATAACTGCTTCTTCCTTAAGAAGTTCTTGTCTATATAAATCCGTTGAGAAATATTTTCTTAAAAATGATTAGAAGTTTATAACTCTGAAGATAAAATAAAGTACCTGCTGGGCTTTTTGATCGAAATTTATAATGTTGTATTCGGTGACAAAGCATTCCAACAAACAATTTGTATTCTTACGGCCACTTACTGTGCACCCGTACTAGCCGATGTTTCTTTACTCATGCAAATCTGAATACATACAAAACCTTTGTTAACATAGTAAGCAACCAGCAAAAGCCTTTAATGTAACATTCAGATATATTGATGAATTGTTTATAAATAATAAAGAACTTTTGAGAAGGTAAACTTACTACTTCACCGTAAATAAACGAAGATCAATTCTCCTATCGTTAAATTATTACATGTAAAGATGATGGATAAATCCAAACCACAAGTCCAAAAATCATGAAACCATAGGACATACAAAATCAGTGAAAATGAAAAACAAATGGAAAATAACAAAATATGTCTACTTGAAGAGCATATGCGAACCCTTGTGATGGAATGAGATCAGGTGCCCGTGGAGAGTGAGCATCTCCTGCTTGCTAGCAACACCCGTCACATATACCCCCGTAGAAAGAGTCAAATCATGTAAATTCCATATGTATTTATATATGGAGAAGTCGAAGTAGGTAACCTCCTAGTACAGAAGGTGTCAAATCTGTGTAAAGTGATCGGAATCGGTCTCAGTCCAGAATATCATTTAAAAGTCTGGATAACGAGATATCATATGGAGTAATAAGAGTCTCCCAACGACCGTAGAACTTCCTCAGTGACGTTGCTAGTCTAGCACATATATAACCCTGGTTGATCAGCTTAACTGAAAGTCGCCTAGCCCTTAGAACAAAGTCATCGTAATTTGAACATGCTCTGGAATAACGTATTAACTGAGATATGAATACGCCGTATGCGGGCGAGGATGGAATGTTGCTACTTATGAAGGGAAAGTTTGTGATAGCGAAATTGAAATCGTCACGTTTGTCATAGAGTGAGGTGTTCAATTGACCATTAATGTCGAAAGACAACATAATATCTAAATACGAAGTAGAATTACTATTTTCTGTGGTTTCTTTGACCTCCAGTTCACTTGGATAGATGATGGTAAGGTAATCCGCGAATGAAGGATTATTAATTGAAAGCAAGTCATCTATATATCTGTAAGTAAAATTGAAGCCAAGAGCCAATTGTTTTTTCCTTGCGAAAGCAAAGACTGAATGAACTCAGCTTCGTATGAGTAAAAGAATATGTCAGCCAGAAGCGGAGCACAGTTAGTGCCCATTGGAATGCCGACAATTTGTTGAAAAACCTTACCTCCAAACACCACAAAAATGTTATCGATAAGAAAGTTCAACATCTGGATGACGGTTGTTTCAGTGTATTTATTTTTGGAATCAGAATTTTCCCGAACAAAGTAAGTTTTATCGTGGCCTATTATATTTATATTATATATTCTGGACGATACGTACAACTCGTGTAATTTTCTGAGTGAAATAGAATAAAGTACTTGTAACAATATTAATTTATATTGTGCGTATGCTGCCTGTTTGTTTCAATTAATCCGATATGCTGGAGCTTCTTCAGGCTACAGTTCTTTCCTTTACCAAGGCAAACTGCAGTGAAAAGGATGCAACACATCACGGTAAAGTCTACATTTCCAAATTTTTATGGTTGCTATAAGGATCGTTTTTTGTGGTTTTCTGATAACACTGTCTGACATGTCGACATTCTTATTGCATTGTAGTGCTTATTAAGTGTTTGTACTGTAAATTACTTGCATATGAAAACATTAATTATTTCATGGAAAACTTTAAAGTATTTATCAGTTTGTTTTCAGGGATTGCTCAACCTCATCTTTTGTTGTGATAAAATAAATATCAATATATATTAAATTAAAAATCCCAGTGCACAATGAGCACATTTCGTCATCTCATATCTCTCCAGTGATGTTAGGGCGAAATCATAGATTGATTGATTTACGTCACTCCAAGATCATTTCACATATATGGTGACGGCATCTGCCTGATGCACTGGATATAAATTTAGAGCTTTGCAATGGACCCACCCGAAGGAGTAAGTGATCTTTTAAGTGCCACGCCTACCGCGACACGGGACCTCGATTTTTTTTTCTATTTCATCCTAAAGACAGAACACCGGTGGGCCAAGGGCAGAAGTCGAACCCGGGATCTTTCGATCACGAGCCGAGCAACTTATCCACTAGGCCACAACGGCTTCGAAACCGTAGAAACGTAAGTATTTGAAGAGTAAACTCATTGCCAAATTGAACCAAAGGTATCATTTAAGACAGGAGCCATTCATGATTGAGATACTCCTTAGTTTTAAAATAATTTTCAAAGTAGATCTTTCGGGTAAGCACAGAAGCACTGAAAACTTGGCTTAAGCCGCCTTCGGAGACTAAGAGTCCACCAACAGCGATATCGACCGAGTGGCAATATTAAATATTAGAACAGTTATACTTGTATTCATTTTGGTGCACCATGTCTGAAGAAAGTGGAATTAGATATTACATAACCATAAAAGAATAATGAAGTTTTAAATATAAACTGAACTGGATATCTGTTACTATTTATATAGTGAGATTGTATATGAAGATATTTTTTTGCATGACAGACAGTTCAATTGCTTAAAACTACTATTAACGGGGTCTGACATCCGCTCGTTTCAAAATACCAGTAAAATAATTTACAATAAGGCCTTTATTTTATCCTATAAGATCGGAGATTTACTTCTTTTTAAAATTTGACAGTTATTACAGGTTGGTAATATTTTTCTGATCGTATCCGAATTTACGAGTTGTTATAAACAAAAAGGAACGTTTTAGTGACTATTTCATGTAAATCTAGCGTAGCCTTTTCAACTAAATATAAAAAGGTAAGCGGTTGTTGTTGCGTAATAAGTATTTTATGATAATTATGACACAAACGGACCACCATCGCCATTTGTTACAAAAATAGACTTTGACGCCCAATTGCGCCGCGATATCCACCATTGAACTTCAATTCTTAGGCTTTCCTCGTAGGACTAAAATGCGAAATGAGGCGAATAAAGGTCAAAGCAGTGCTTTTGTAATTTAGGATATGAGAAGCTCAGTATGAAAAGTAATGCACTTTTAATGAATATATTACAATTGTAAAGGCAACTCAGTATTTGATGTAAAACTTCAAATTTGTTTTCAAGGTTATAATATTGAAAACGAATAAGAGGAAACTCGAAATGGCTTGCACCTGTGTAAATTTTGCTATGAAAACAAAATAGAACTAGTTCATCCTTTTAAAGAGAAACGCATACAGACAAAAACACAAATACCCATAATTCCCTTGCTTTTCGTACAAACATGGCGCCAAACAAACGTGGACATGTGTGTTTTTATGGTTTCTATTCAAATATCAAAACGGTTCGACCACATTGACAAATTTAATAATACTTACACATATCTGGATGGCATTTTGGTTATCGACAACCCTGAATTGGAAAATTTATATCAGAAACATATCCACTAGAGCTCAAATTGAATAATGCTAATACTTAAGATAAATCTACACCTTTCTTAGATTTGAACATCAAAATTATCAGCCACCTAATATATACTAATGTTTATGATAAACTTGAGGATTTTGGATTTCCTATTGTAAATTTTCCTTACTTGGATGGCGATGTCCCTCGACTCCCACCATATGGTATCTATATATCTCAATTAGTTCGATTTGTCAGGGGCTGCACCGATGTGTTGGACTTTCATAAACGAAATTTACAAATCACTACTAACCTTTAAACTCAGGGTTACAGATATCACAAGCTTAGAAAAACATTCGGCAAATTCTTTGGATCTTATTCAGAACTTCTATCTAAATTTGGTAATATTTCTTTTCAACACTATGTATCCAATGGAATTTCCCATCCTAAATTTTACTGTGATCTCGTATATAAACTAAGGAAGTAAAAGGCTCCGATAACGTTATTTTATCTTTTAATAAAATAGTCAAACGTCTTCTAAACAGACAATATGACAGTGAGATCATGTATTTGGCCCCTCTACAGTCTTATGCAGACTTTTACTTGAACGTTGCACGCTGACTAACAGGGCGGTGGGGACTATATGACGGGCCTTGTCCAAACCTCTTTCAGAGGAGACATGGTCCTGAACCTCGTCCCCTTTGACTGTTAGCCGGGATTTCTACAGATCTAGGGTCTTAGCTCGCTTTCAGACTGGCAGAGCACGGTTTATCATGTTGATGTCGCATATATTTTATATCATTATGTGTTTTACAATACCTTACGTATATATTTTTATGACCTCTCAATATGCGATACCTTTTGGCCCTTGATTTTGTACATGGAGGATTATTTATAAATTTTTAAATGTACGTCCTTTTATTGTTCTGCTGTTACGGTGAGTGGGAAGGTGGGCCCGTAAATCGGTTAACCACACCATTTTTTGGCTTTTGTCAAATTAAATGACAGTCCTAAGTCGGTATCGTAATTGCACTACAATCAAATACTTTTTTAATGTCTTATATGAGCTAGTATATTATTGATATTCATATATTGTATAGCTCCATGGTGACTTCTGCCACATAACTGCCAGTAAACCCTCTTTTTTCTTACATAACAACTGGAAGTAGTCCCAATGGCTGACTATGTAGTACATACGCGTCTTATTTACGTACGGAAATGGACGAGTTGTAACGATTGAATTATGATCCAATGATATTAATTAACTAAAAATATGATACTCTTAAATTCATTATGCCATTACTGATTTTAGAGCGACTGTTTTGGCTGATACACAGAAATACCCCATCTTTACCAGAACTATACCTTGATCCAGAAAAACAATGCTTATGCCATGGTAGAAGCACATGAATCATTAGCATCATACATGTAGATTTAAAAAGTATTTATCATTATGACATCTTTCAATATAAATTAAAAAATGGGAATAAAATGAAATGTACTATAAGTAAATGATGACACTGAATCATCTTAAAAAGAAAAATTGCATCTTAGAAAGCTATTTATGTAATGCATGTAAACATTCTGCAAAATATGCAATATGTATCATAATCACGATTCGATTGTGAATGCGAATGGTTTCATCTTGTATATATAATTGACTTCACTGTCGCTCTAGACTGTCGGGGTGTTGAAAATACACGTATCAGATTTTTGGAGGCACAATTTATCGGCTAGGACGTTCATAAGGTTCTTGCACTCAATCGAAACTTTATATTATCACTCTTTGTTGTTCGATGTTGTCGGATTGCAATGAAGCTTTTAAAACATACAAAAACATTCTACGTTTTCCGCTTTAAATTCGTACACACACATACAATGTGGTTGCAAGTGAATTACGAGGGTAGTTGGTGCTTTGTTAGGATGATATTCATATAAATGTGTCAAAGTTGGCTTTAAAGATGCTTAATACCAAGGAGGAGATCAAGAGCTATGGGAAGAAACTTGACGCTCGAAAAAAAAACCCCGACAAAATAATAAAATAAAGCACTTTGCAACAGTTTTGCAATACATTTGAGTGGATATAAACATATATTAATTGTGTGCACCCTATGCGCATTTCGACAGCAAATGTCTTTTATTGATGCTCAAGGCCAAAATGGAAATCCAAAGTATGAATATTTGAAGACATTGACGTAGCTAATCATACGCAAAGGAGTACCTGCTTCGTTATCAATTTTGCAATTTTTTCTGATACGGAGATTTAAGTGAAAAACGAAGAAGTACCGAAGGGTAAACCATATCTCATAGTCCATGGAACAAAAGGGACAATATCGTGTTCAGTGTCATTCAG
The DNA here is from genome assembly GCA_035048485.1 of Pteria penguin. NCBI lineage: Eukaryota > Metazoa > Mollusca > Bivalvia > Pterioida > Pteriidae > Pteria > Pteria penguin. The sequence continues at coordinate 16,890,776 of CM068592.1, forward strand.
ACAAATGCGAACCCCAATAAAATCGAGGTGAGACCAAGTGCCCGGGAGGCGGTATTAATCATAGAGGAAGTATAAGCTAGATATTCTGCACTATAACATTCAGAATATTATATTTCCGAAGATTTATTATAAAACTAATTTCATAAGATATATGATATATTTTTTATTGAAACTGATGCTTGAATTGTATTATAGTGTTTACGAGAAGTTTTATTTTATATTCGTCGGATTGGATTCCAGTTGATAAAAAAAGGTAAATCATGTCACCACAAAATTGAGATCTCTGTTTAATTCTAGACAAATGCTACCTGAAATAATCTCAACATCTCAGGAATATCCATTACATGAAGAGAATCGCTGCCGAGAACATAACAGTAACACGCGGAACAGGTCTTTGACTGAGGGCCCAAACTACCCAGAATGTTTTGCATGTACTAGAAGTATAGAAAGTGCAACTTGATATGACTCCTTCGAGCTTCATTCATTGTAAAAATCTACATGGAATACATCATAGAATTTTGATTTATTCTATAGGTAAAAAAAGGATATATGTTACTGTGGTATCCATGTTCTGCTTTTGAATCGCTTCGTCTCGAAGTGAAAATAAGCTTCAATGGAAAATGGAAAGAGACGGAGGTATCTGTATTTTCTCAACTTTCTGTTAGTACCAAATCTTTTGAGCAGTCATATCTCAATGTCGAGAGAATTTGAATTTTATCTTTGTCATTGACATTTTCTCCTTTTCAAACTACTTCTTTCAAAGTCGAGACGTCCTGTCCGTTCTTCCTTTTCACTTTGTGGTTTAGACTCGAATAGGAGCACAGCCGTTTCATATAGAAAAGTACCTTCACGTAGCCTCTGTGGGTTTTAAGGAGCAATTGCATTTTTTGAATTTTGGAAATTTAACGATACGATTGTCCTATGCTGAAGAAACAATGAAGAAGTACCGAAGGCTCGTATCTCAAAGTCCATGGAATAAAATGACAACCTTAAATTAAGGTGAGCCCAGATGCCCGCGCGGAGTAAGCGTCTACTGTTTGCATAAAAACTCACATTCCAAATGTCTTATCAAGTTCAGTAAGTAAATACAAATAGATAAACACACGAGCAGATAGAGGAGACAAGGACACTAAATCAAATTATTCCATTCACGGTATAAAATGCTGGTGAACGAAAATGCGGGTGTCGGAAATGCACATGAACAAACGTCTGTATGTATACATTAATGACAATCAAGAATAGTCAAAAATTTAAAGATGATTAGCTTGTAGGAACTGGTCCCAAAATGTCGTTAACATTCTTGAAACAGGATCTCAAATAGCACTAGATCCCTATATCGACCATAGAACTACCATTGTAAACGTCCCTCAACATATCCTTGTGAGAATAGTTTTATGGCAAGAAGCCTCGATATGAGTACGAATCTTATCATATTTAGAACATGCCCTGGCATAGTGTATTAGGTTGGAAATGAAGACGTTACTTGCGGCAGAGGTAGAACACTGCGTCTGAAAAATGTTTGAAACTTTTTGCTGATTCACCTTTGGCCAGAACATCATGATCTGACAGCAGTCCTGTATTTCTGAGTGTGGGTGTATAAGCATATATAGACGTGTACATATAGCTCTATACAGGTGTCAATTTGCCTTTTTAAGTCGTTATTTGATATAAACCCCATGTACATGTTATTCTTTGAATGGATTTAAAATTGTCATATATTTAAGTATTCCAGTTGATGAATTTACATGTAAATGAAAAAGTCTGTAATACAAGACTTCTGTATGTATGTATGTATGTGTGTGTTTTATAATTCTGTCGATACTGATGGCGTTTTACTGATAAGAATTCAATGAGAGAATTTATCAGAATCTGTAAAACCCTCTAAGGTTGCACATATGATTATCATTAAAATTAGGATGGGGGATTACACAAAACGTTAAATTAACAGTCATAGAGTTTGTTTTTAATCAATATGTGCATTACTATAAATAATGTTCATGTTATCCAAGAAAGGTTTCATCTGGTTTATTAGATTTATATATTTGACGTTAAGGAGCGTAAATATCGATAATATATCTTCAAACTTCGGAATATCAACTACTAAGATGTCATCTACATATCTTGAAGTGACATTCAGTAGGTCAATAAGGTCACGATGGTTAGTGATTTTGCTCTAGCGCAAAAAAACTATCTCATAGCAATACAAATACTTACAAAGAAAGAGGGGAGGGGGCTACCAAGGGTCCAAAGTTATGAATTATCATTTAAATAAACTTTATTTTTTTTATATAGAGGAAGCGATCCTGATATTTACGTTCACTTGAAAAGCAATCGCAAGGATCAATGATTTATACAAGGCAAGACCAGACACGCACGTGCTCCTCGCCTGAACACAATTTATATTCCCGGGTGTGTTCTGGCGAGCTCCAGGTGTGTCAGTTCATTCTATGCCGTAGTATATATATATGCATTAAATGTAAATAAAATTCGTGTGGTCGAAAACTTAATTTATATTCCATACTGAAAAAAAAAACCAACATAGTTATAATGAGAACTAACTACTTTTCACTGATGAACCCAGATATCAAGACTATTAAAACTGAAAGAACCACTTTCTTTGTTAAACAAGACCATGAAAATTATTTTAACCTTTTACACAAGATGTAACCTTCCTCCAAGTTTTGGAATCCTTCTTGATACACCTTTATATAGTAGCAATAATTGTCATATCATAATGTTGTTTATCACAATCGAATTTATTGAGATATGAGGTCATTTAATATATTAGAATATTAAGTAATTTATGTAACATAAATCACACTTACAAAAGAATTTAACATCGTAGAGTTTAGCTGACAGTTCTGAACGTTGGATGCGTACTCTTAGTTTTATCCTACCTTTTTTTTCTTTTTTACCTGTAAATACTGTTATACAAATATTATAATAAAAGGAAACTTTAAGTGTTATTTAGCACTCTTTTCATGATAGGTACATGTACCTGTGTTATACAACAGATGATGATATGTCATTGTACAACCAGATTGACTATAAATGTTATAAAAGAAAAAAGAGGAGTTACTGGCTCAGTTACGTGGCAGAGGTCACCATGGAGCTATACAATACATGAATATCAATAATATACTAGCACATATAACACATTACAAAAATAATTGATTGTAGTGCAATTACGATACCGACTTAGCACTGTCATTTAAATTGACAAAAGCCAGTATCAGAACATTGGTTAATACATGTATCAATGTTTTGATAGTGGGTACAGACCGAAAGGTTAAAAGAAAGTCGTCACGCACACGTACAGCAAAGAAGAATCAGCACTTAAATTATTACAAATACAGTCGATTGTAAAACTAAAATCTAAAACGTTTATTTGTGGTGTAAATGCGGTGGTAGTAAATTATTTCCTACTCAAATACAGGCGACGTTTATGATTTTCATTGTTATCCGATACCCGTTAAACAGGTGATGAAATTTGTGATATGTGGTTTAATATATTTCAGATACGAGAACGTCACCCGGTTTGTATTACCCACCAATCAATGCAGTATACAGAATTAAATAAGAGGGAATTCACGTAATTTTGTGATGAATTGCACTCGAAGCTTTTGAGTTGAGCATGGGTAATATCTAGATATAGGAAAAAAGAAGCAAGGTAAGACAATTTCATACATTATTCAGTTTGTATAACTAACTGCAAAAGATATATATCATACTTTCATTAAGATATCTAAGGTCAAGGAAGGAGAAAATTTAATGTGTAACTATCTTTGACGATAATTTGTCCATGTTTGACATAAGCACAGCAAAACATACGAGATTTCGTAACACATAATACATTCTTGCACACATGCATCTTTATTTATTTACTATATATATACATCACTTTATCATTTTTGGAACCCATTGATGGCTGTTCTTTTAAAGAGATAAGAATAAAAAAAAGACAAATTTAAAGCAAAGAAATGAAAATGAGAAGAAGAAGAATAAGAAGAAAGACACAAAATTTAAAACATACCAATTATTTACATTTTCTTAACCAAACATGAGATCACGTGACGCAAAATTCAAAATATCCGCAAGGAAATTTAGGTCTGCATCAACTTTGCAGTTATTGCAATAATTTTTAGTATAAGCATTAGCTATATTAAGCACTTTTATTGATTTACTGAATTTGTAACCGAGACATGTTTGTTAATGAAAGGACAAGGGGCGATTTTGGCTAAAAATGGCCGACAGTTCAAAATTAAAGATGTATTGCATAAATATTGGGCAGGGTTTTTCCTCTTTTTAATGATGTATGATAGAATGTACTATTTCTCCATTAAAACGTTGAAAACAGCAGCCAAGTTAGACGTGATACTTCTTTGACGTTTTTTATGCGCCACTTTGATGGACTGCGTTACGTCGGATTGCTGATGTCAACTATAAAATAATATGCATAAATGCTCGCATATAATATCTGTCATTTCTTTAAGGTTAGTCAAATGTCTACACATTTGCAGGGAAGGATCGATAGATATTTCAAAGGCGGCGAAGGGGCACACCAATTTTGGTCCCATATACCGATAAAAAGGGGTTGCGTACAAGTCCGAGAGCTGCCAAAAATGACCTTTAGTAGTAAATGCTTCCGACAAAGAGGGTGTTTGATTTTGTTGTCTCGTTTCTTGTACATAACTGAAATACCTTACATTGTGACACTATATAGGAAGTAAAAAATGCAAGACATAATAATGTTAATTTTTGCTGAATTACCACATAACGACAAAGTAGCAGTAAATAATTTCTTGTTTTCCCCTCTCGCGGTATCTTCCAAATTCTACGACCAGTCCTTGACGTTTCGCACTTCACTCTCTTTGTGTCGCGAATAAGACAGATATACCATATCACGCTTCTAATGTGAGCACAACAGCCTACAACCTGGGATCCTACCTTACACTTAAAATACCATGCTGTATGAATAAAAATTTGCAGAAGGAAGTACGAGTCACACACGCTAACTGGTCAGCCAATGCAGGCGTAATTATCATGTCCAATCCGTCTTTCTTCGGAAAGGTCGTGGGTTCATATTCCGATGTCCATCATGGCGGGGAGATCGCAAGGCAGGCTCAGACCCTAGCTCCCCATGGCGTGGGTACCCGACAGAAGGTCACAATTATTGGAAACTGGACAACTATGTCCCGTAACTATATAGGTGAAAAATTGTTGAATGTGGAGCAAAACGTGATACATAATTCTGTCTCGAGAAGAGTAATATCATAAATATACATTTATTTATATAATTAATAACCGGTTAACAAAGAAGGAGGGCTAAGTATTTTTTGTGTCACATGTGAAGCATATCGCACATAGGGATCACTTTGTCCGGTGTCTGTCCGTTTGTGTGGTAGGATTCGCACTTTCACAAAAGTGTGTATATCTTCAATAATATGTATCACATTGCTATAAAACTTGCAGGGAATATTCGCCACGATGAGTTGTCCTGTCTCATGAAGATCATTGTCATCTAGTTGACCTTGACCTAGAAGTTTAACCTACTTTTCAAAAACTTTGACCTTGGCTATAACTTCTGTCGAATTTAAGTGTCTTCTGAAAGAAAACAGAGGAGTTACTGGCTCAGTTATGTGGCAGAAGTCACCATGGAGCTATACAATACATTAATATCAATAATATACTAGCACATATAACACATTACAAAAATATTTGATTGTAGTGCAACTACGATACCGACTTCGGACGGTCATTTAATTTGACAAAAGCCAAACAAATAGTGTGGTTAACTGGTTTACGGGCCCACCTTCCCACTCACCGTAACATCAGATCAATCAAAGGACGTACATTTAAAAATTTATAAATAATCCTCCATGTAAAGAACAAGGGTCAACAGGTATCGCATATTGAGAGGTCATAAAAATATACACACGTAAGATATTGTAAAACATATAATGTTATAAAAATGTATGCGACATCAACATGATAAATCGTGCTCTGCCAGTCTGAAAGCGAGCTAAGACCCTAGATCTGTAGGAGTCCCGACTAACATTCAGAGGGGACGATGTTCAGGACCATGTCTCCTCTCAAAGAGGTTTGAACAAGGCCCGTTATATAGTCCCCACCGCCCTGTTAGTCAGCGTGCAGCGTTCAAGTTAAAGACTGCATAAAGCTGTAGAGGGGACAATACAAGACCTATAGTCTTTTTGATGATCTCAATGTCATATTGTCTGTTTAGAAGACGTTTGACTATTTCATTACATGATAAAATAACGTTATCGGAGCTTTTTACTTTCCTTAGTTTATATAGAAAAATAATTATGCTGTGTTAAATAGTTTCCTTTTCCAGTTAAAACACAGTGCAGTATTCTTACGCCGGATTGTTATGTGTAGCCCAAGCAACGTCAACATGTCTATAGGAGGAAATCCAACCACCATTTGTCTAGTAAAGCTGAAATACTGGAACTGAGCTGTCGAAATTATGATTAATGAATATTTCAAACATCTTCCTATTTCAATTATTGCGTGACTAGTATGGAACTTATCCCAACAAAAACTCCCATATAATTTTACCGTTATGATAAACGTGAAATGAAAACTGGTACTCAAAATAGGAAATTAATTTCTATGGAAATTAGCATTGCTTACAGTTCCAACCAACGCAAGTTTTCGTGTAGGGATGAAAAACTGAATGTTTATCGTGTGTGCAAAATATGAAATTGGTTGTAACATGTAAAAATTACGAATAAAGTTTCAAAATAGCATTGAAATGACAGATTTTTAAAAGCAATTACAGTTTGGCGGGCATTTGTGACGTCATTGTCACAATGACGTCATTTCCATCCATGCCAAAATCGAGCCATGGTCATGAAGTTACTTTAGACCACGCATATGCTTAATGTAGTGAATATGAAAATACCGCCAAAATCTCGGCCAAATCAGCTAAACGTTGCCCCTTGTCCTATATAGTTTGAGGTTCATTTGGAATGTAATTGAGAACGGTAAATAACTAAGAATTCTTTCATGTTTTAGTTCTTAGGATTTAACTATGAATTATGCAGATGATTTTGAATTAATAACTTATCATTTCTAATTGCATTTGTTTGATTTTTGAAACACCATCTTAATTTTCAAATAATAGTCATAACAACGTTCCAGGTCTTCTGTTGTTGAAAACCTGAATAATTTCGTTGAGTCATACACTCATCTTTCAATTCAGTCACTGCATGTTATAAATCCAATGTTTAATGGTTAAATGCTATTACATAATATGATTGAAATTAAAATATTGTGTTCACCTTTATTGCAGATCAGATTGTGTAGGAGACGTCAAAATGCCCTTTAACATTTCCATGATGACACTTTTTGTTCTCAACCTTTTGTGTTTCATCATTTACATATACCTCTATGTCCGCATCGACCTGTATGCCACAGAGTACCCTTTTGTTAATATAAAGACATGTCGAAGCCAAACATCTGCTGGATTAGAGGGCGTTCTGAAAGTCAATCAGTTTGATGAATTTCCTAAATCATTTGCAAATAACGAAATAAAGAGGGAAAACCATGATTCTGCAGGATCTATTGAATTTAATACCCTTGATATATACAAATGTCTCAAGAAAATGAATATTCGATTGCCAATAGTTACACTGTTCACTACATGGAAAGTAACATCCAATAACTTTGATATTTATAACAACACTTTACATAATTGGAATTCTCTAAAACCGTTTGTTAGCCCGTACCTGTTTACGAACGATATATTAGTAACAGAGGAAGCACTAACAAAAGGTTGGAATGTTTTACCAATAAGGGAATTGAAAACCAGTTTGCAGTTGCCTGTCCTGAAGCACATGTTTACGGATGTCATGAAAGATAGCAGTTCACCATTTTATGCTTATTCAAACGGAGATATACTTTTCACAGAAACTCTGATCAATACATTAATAGCAATAATGGCATCAAAACTCAATAAATCATTTCCAATGCTTATTACTGGACAAAGGACAAATGTGCGAAATATAACAAAATCTGATGTACAAACATTAGCAGATGTAAATGAAGCAGCCGTTACCCGTGGTACGCTATTGCACCCCTGGGCCGAGGACTATTTTATAACAACATATACTTTTCCATGGACTTTAATTCCCGAAGTGGTAGTGGGAAGGATAGCATATGATAACTGGTTAATATGGAACTCTAAGAGACTCGGTCATCCCACTATAGATGCTACTGAAACACTATTAGCGTTACACCAAACAACACAGTCTGGAAATGCTGAGGGACATCAAAAAGAACATAGAGATTATAATAGAAATCTATTGGACAGTTATTATCAATATATAGAGTATGACACTGGAGGCACACTGTGCACTGAATACTATTCTCACCAAGTCTCAGACGGAATTTTGGGTATTCGGAAACGAGACAAATTACCGGAAGTATGTACATTTTAAATGTTTGATTATAATGTGAAACTAACATCGTTTTTGACATTTCTGTGTCAAGGCATTATACACGTAACATCGCCGGGGTAATTTGGATATTAGCGTTTCCGTCCCTAATCAATATTGAAGAAGAACCGAACCCTTAATCATTCTCAAAGTCCAAGGACAGATACAAACTCGTGTAAGTTTTAAAAAGAAACTGTTATGAACCCCGAAATACTGAAAAATTCCGAAGTGAGACCAGGTGCCCGAGGAGAGTAAGTGTCTCCTGTTTGCATGCATCACCCGTCACAGCAGTTCTCAAGAAACATGTCAAAATCAAGAATTTGGGTTTCCTAATTGTAAATACGAAAGTACAAACTGGTATACAAAGTCATATTTGGTGTTCACTGAACAGGTCATTTAGTCACATTCCAGAATATTATCAATCATTCTAGAACATTACGCATTACTAACAAGAAATAATGAACGAACGTTAATATATTTTTATATTTTTCTGTAATATTTGTTTTCATAGAATGGACACAATTTAATAATTTAATCACCATCTTAGAGTCAGTTTTAAGTTATAACAATGTAAAGATGATGGATAAATCCAAAACATAAGTCTGAAAATCATGAAACCAGAGGACATACAAAATCAATGAAAATGAAAAACAAGTGAAAAATAACAAAATATGTCTACTTGAAGAGCATATGTGAACCCTTGTAATGGAGTGAGATCAGGTGCCAGGGGAGAGTAAGCATCTCCTGCTTGCTTGCTACACCCGTCACATATACCCAGTAGAAAGAGTCAAATCGTGTAAATTCCATATGTATTTATATATGGAGAAGTCAAAGTAGGTAACCGTCTAGCATGGAAGGTGTCAAATCTGTAAAATGATCGGAATCGGTCTCAGTCCAGAATATCAGTTATCATTATTGACTGTTTTATTTAACAATTCTGATGGGAAATTGGCTTTTTTTGAACGGATTCTGAAACTAAGTGATGTTATTGCGAATGTTTACCTCTTTTGTTGGATTTTATTTTATGTAAATAGCATACTGGTACAGATGGGTGCAGTCCTAACATAATATTCACCTTAGCATGAAAAGTGATCGCGAAAAGTATTTCACATGTTTGAACACCACGAAGATTGGCGAAATACACATGCAGTTCAAAAATAGAGATATATATGTATATGTAATGTATATTAGCTCTAGACGTATAATATTGGCTAGGAATTTGTCTGATTTGGAAGATAGCCTCTCACCATTAAAGGCCGAGATGTTTCCTTCTCGAGAGAGCGAGGTCGATTTAGGTCGACCTCGCTCCCGCATATTTTATGAATACTAAATGAACTTTACCAAAATGCTCATCTTTTAAAATAAATGTCAAATCAACAAACCGTGACATTTTACTGGTGGCTACCTACACGGACGGTCAACATGAAGTTAAAACATGTATGAAAACTTTATGTTTCCTCACTATGCATAGTATATAGATATTTAACATTTACAGAACTAGATGAATTCATTTATTTACATTTATATATATGTTTCATTCCTGTACGTGTCTATTATTTCATTTTAATTGGTATTATACAATAAAATTGCAAGCTTACTTGTATAATGTACACATGCATATGTTATAACATTTCATAACACGATCCACCACAGTGTATAAGAGAGGCAGGAGGCTTTTCTGGCTTAACATTCCAACTTCTTGCTTTATTCGTTAAACCCGTCTTCCATACTCTACCCGGATGTCATTCGCCCAAGTTCACTCCCCTCAAAAAATAACTTTTTCTTTGCATCCCACCCCTTCCATCGTTTCTTCTCTTTCCGACCTCACCTCATAAATAAAGTGAAATTTGAAATTAGTATACAACGTTCCCACGGATACTGTCTTGAATTCAGAGTGTTCGATTATAAGTATTATTATATTTACTGAAATAAAAATTATGGAGAGAAGAAAAAAGCTGTCTGTTCTTCAAACAACATATTTTCTTATCATGTACTATTTACTTTTATCGGGGAGTGTGGTAGCAGTGGTGGATGGGTAAGTAGTTCCGCACGGTTTTGTATAATATTATGAATGGGGATCCATTCATAGTCGTATAGTTATAAATGAACAGCAGTTTTATTATTTCTAATTAATATATGATTTTCAAACTTTTATCTCCCGCTTTTTTTCACCTGTCTGAGAGAGGTTGTGCAAAAAGGTCATTCCGTCCGTCTGTGTGTACTTCCGTTATTCCGCAGCCCCTGATAACTTTCAGTAGAATGTTATTACAATTATCAACATTCAACAGTAAACGCCATCATGTGACCTCGGGGTAGAACATTGACACTTATGCTTTATTTGCTGCTGGAGCATTCGTGTTTCAAAAACGCAGCTTGTTTACCTGAAAATTTCAATATTCTTGAATCACGCACCAATAATAACATAAATTATCACAAAAGTGTCATATAGTTTTCTGTTTCCGTACTATTATTGATGAAAAATATTTGTACTTGAAATAAAATAAAATTAAACAAAACCTTTGTGAATCCAGACGCCAGAAGAGGGGGTGGGGATCTTAAGACGGAATAACCCCTACTCTTTCAAAAATATTCATACACAAGGTTTTATACGTTAGTTTGAGTATTAAACCTTACAAATAACATTAATCACTATTCACCCACTGTGTAGGCTCGTAAGCGGAATCTTGTGTATAATTTTGAAGATTTCGTCTTCAATCAGTATCATTTCCTGTTTGTATGTTACTTACGGGCAGAGCACGGTTTACTTATGTTGATGTCGCCTTGCATATTGTTTATAGCAACATATTATTCTATAAACATTTCGTGTGTAATAAAATTTTTATGACCTTCCTTCTTGAGAAACATGTTGATTCTTGTTCTCTATATGGAGGATTATTTTCAAAATTTTTAGATGTGTGTCCTTGGTGATTTGTGTCATACAGCTTTGTCAGATGTTTCTGTTTTCTCTTTTATTTATATACTCCAAAAGATGTGTCAACAAACGGATGTTTCAAATAATATGTATTTGTTTACAGTAAAGTTAACATGTATGAATGGTATTATACTTTCGAAATGTGTGATCCTTTGCAGGGTATTTGTATTTGGCTCTTCTAGTTCGGAAAAGGAAAGCATTACCTAAATATCGTATCGTTTTCAAATTACCTATATCTCATTTGCCTTTTTACATTTGCATGGAGACGGTGGGATTGTTTCAAGTACAACTGAACACACGATACAATTTGTACATTATTTTGTATGTTATACCTGTTCATAAAACACTATTTAAATGACTAGTACATACATGTAACATGGAATATAATTTGTTTGTTTAAGTTTTGTTGATTTACGTTACGCAACATTACTGAATCATGTGATCTATTGTTATAACTAACTTTGAATTATTTATGTATGTTACTTCAAAAAATGAAGGAGAAATGAAATATAGAATGATAATTACATGTACTTCTGTTTGCGACGCCATCTTGCCTATGTCATATCTTCGATCAAATGTCACGGTTGCATGACTCCGCCTGTTTCTATTATACTGTGGGCGAGAGGTCTTTTCGAGAATTAGGTTCAGACATTAATTTATTATTCATGAAACATACAGGAGTGAGGTTGATCTAGGTCACCTTCGCTCCCGTTAAACAATTTTCTAAACACCTTGGTTTTTTATGGTGAGAAGCCAGAATTAACAAAACTTTCAGACCAATTACCGCACCAGTACGAAGCTGTGAGGGATTTTTAACTTCCAACGTGGCACAAGATATCCAGTATATTCTCCAAAAACGAAAACACTGACGAACCAGTGCTGGCACTTGAACACAGGACCCGGATGAATTATGCTTGGACAAATGCATTTGTAATAGACATTTTGTTGAATATCTTTATAATACATGATATGGTTTGAACGCATAATATTAATTTGCAAGAGTATCAAAGAATATTTTCAAATACGGTTTGCCCTGTTAACATCATGCACGAATTGATATGATCTTTAACCTGAAATACAGGTATATATTAATCACAGTAAATGTGAATATGTCATGTATTGCCGTGATTTAATTTTGAATAATTTTTAAATCTAATTTTCAACGTAAATAACAATATATAAGTTAATATAGTTGTTAAATAGTGTTCCTTATTGACAACAGCTCAGTATGTCGAAATGCTCACCCGGTGCACAAAATTAAAAGGTATATCGTCAAACCCCCTAACTACGACAACACCTTAACTGCGACACTTGAGGAAAAACCGTCGCTGTTTGTAAATAATGGCGATTATGAAGTCATTTTTCACTTGTTTCAAATCTTCGATCGATTTTCTGTCAAAAAAATACAAACTTCCGAGAAAATGCGTCAACAACAGGTAATGTATACACTAAATGTATTCTATATTATGATAAACTTACTCCAATCACTAAGTCATTTTTACATATCACTTAAATAAGCCGTGATTCCCCCAACAGAGCTACACACGTTTACATCCACTTGTCAGTCATATTGGGAAAGGTCAATGTCAAAGGTGTCCCCTGATTTTTTAGAATAGAATGAGGCCAATTATAATTTTTTGTTATTTTATTGCGAATAATAAGCCTTACGGTTATGCAATCACAGCTTTAATCTTTACACTTTGACAGATATTACTGCACAATGTTTTCCTCTGCACGCATAAAAGAAAATGAACTACATGTATACCTGAACACTGACATTCATAAAATGTACTCCCACACATTAGTCTTTCGGGTGAGACAGTAACAGCCAATGTTTTGTATCACGGTGGGCTTGGAGTATAGAAAACATCGTCACTACTATGTTCGGGTCCGTTGCAAAGGTATAAATTCCTATGCAATGTAGCAGGCAGATGTCTTCACCATCTGCATGAAAATACTCTGGAGTAACGTAAAACAATATTCAGTTTCTTCTTGTCTGTTTTTATGGTTAATCCGTCAGTGCTTTTTCGATTTAAGTACCTCCCCTTACAAAGATAAATAATAATATACTAAACAGTATCTTCATGCTACACCTAGGTCCGGCGCCATAAACTGAGAAAATACTTAAGTCATAATTTCAAATTCTTCTGTTGAACAATGAATTAATAACCTGGATATGGATTTTATTCTATCGATAATTAGAATAAAAGCAATCGGCACGACAATTTATTTGCACATTTGACAATTGAATAGATTGAAATGAAATAATTGGCTTAAGTATATTCTCAGTTTATGGCGCTGGACCCAGGTCATGACATCATTTCTTTTTATCTATCACTTAAACAGCATTTGAAAAACAAGAGCAACGCCTAGCGTGGCATAATACGCACGTCGCTTAATTCGGACGGGATCAATTCGCATTTGGCATGATTTTCATGAAAAACATCTGACGTTTACTAAAGTTATTTTCGTTTCATAGTATTTTATCATAGGAATAAGTCCAAGGGCAATAACTCCTGCAGAAATGGTCCTATCCAACCCATCTTGGAACTTGACCTGCAAAAGAAAACTTGAATTTTTTTAGTACAAGCCTCCCCCATCCCCCTAAAATGATAAATTTCTCAAAAATGAAGAAAAAGATATCAATACCTGTAAAATATGTAAAAGTTGGTACATTTTACTTGTTTCATGATAAATTTCATAATGTTTTTACAAAAATTAATTTTTTAATGAATGTTCAAAACGAAATCTTTAAATTTATAAGTCCAAGGGCCATAAATCCGTCAAAAGTAAGTCAATCGTAACAAAACTCAAACTGGTACTGACGCCGCTTGAAATAAAGCTATATACCAAATTTCAACTCAATATCGTGAAAGGCGGCAAAAAAATTTCTGGAAAACATGACTTAGGACATATGGTCAACCCCACCCCACCCCCCTAAAATTATAAATTTCTCAAAATGAAGAAAAAGATATTAAAACCCGTAATCTATGTGATAGTTGGTACATTTTACTTGTTTCGTGATAAATTTCATAATGTTTTGACAAAAAAAAAAAAAAAGATTTTTAATGAATATCTGAAAAAAGTCCAAGGGCCATAAATCCGTCAAAAGTAAGTCAATCGTAACAAAACTCGAACTGGTACTGATGCCGCTTGAAATGAAGCTATATACGAAATTTCAACTCAATACCTTGAGGACGGCAAAAAAAGTCCGGAAAAAATGACCCCGGACGTACGGACGTACCAACAGCGCCATAATATAATACGTCCCGTCTAATGAATCAAATTATAATCTCCGAGTTTTGTTTGTCTGAACTGATGTATTAAATTTATTCAGCATTCAGAACCGTCGCCATATGGGTGGAATATTCCCGGTGCAACGTAAAACAATAATCTATCTACCGATCAGCATTCAGAACTTATCTGATATAATGGAATATTATCTGCAAGAGACTACATATCTATTTACATGTCATGTTTTAATAAAATATGCCATGCCAATTAAAATTACATGAAGCATTGTCTTTACATTGAGTATAACATTTAATTCTATATATGATACTGTTATAAATAATTTATGTATGCACTAAATATTATATAAACTTTAGAAATGAAAAATCTGAAATGAAATTTTAATTTAGCCAGCATTTACAAGTACAACATTTATCAACATCTGTATATAGGTTTAAGCTAAATGAAGCACATAAAATTTTATCTCACCTTGCAATTTTATAATCATTTATGAAGAAAATCTGACATTTTGTATATTATAGTGGTTAAAAATGAATAATTGTCAATTAATGTTTATTGAAATAAAGGCAAGCATATCTGTTTATTAGCAAGTTTATAAATTTTCATTTAAACGATTTCATCTTAATTAGTGACATTTTTAAAATTAAAGCAGTATTATGACATGGTACTGCGGTTTTGTCAATAGTGCATAAATTATGGTAAATTTAATTTTTCACTAAACTTACTAATAGACAAAAATGTAATATAAATAAATCTTACTCTGTGGAATGAAAAATTACGTTAAAGACAATAAAACACATCAAATTACAAATAATATTCTGTCACCACGTACACATTTCCCTGCATTATATTGTCATACTATTAGGCACATTTTTATTTTCATCTATGTCAGTATTATAGTATAGTGTCTTCATATTGCATTTGCTATTCTCTTTCTATGTAATAGATAAAATGAGGAGAGTATTTTGGGAGTCGACCTTATAATGGACCTAATTTGAAGAAGAAGAAGAAGAAAAAATAATGATAGTAAAGACAAAAACAAAAAACACACACTTGCACTTGGTATTTGTATGCTAAGAATAGCTTTTATTTAAGCATATATTGTTTTTGTCTCGCAATATCTGACTCAAGTTTGCCTTTAGTAATCTAATTGGTAAAATAACAAATTCAATACCCCGACCGGCTTCTGTTATCACCCAGTGCTTAGTTTCTTTTTTTCCCATTCTTTCTTTCTTTTTTGGGGGTGGGGGGGGGGGGGGGCGCTTATTTGATAGTGCAACAAATTCTTGTATTGAACAAGATAGGTCAGTGAGCAATTGCCTTATAAAGGGACGGTTTTAGATTCGATCTACTACATAGTGACCTTCATGTAAAGGAAACCCAGATTTCACTCCCCTTTATGAAGTATTCAGGTATCGCACTAGGTTGTGGATTCGAATCACAGATCTGGCCACACATTTTTATTACAGATACGGTGAGAATGACCTTCATGTGAAGAACCAGGCACAGGGAAATCACGAGTAACTGTATAACTCAAGGGTGAGAGTGTCCGTCCTGAAAGCAGAATTGTCTGGGTTCTAGGGCCACAATTTTTCAACCTGCCTTTTACAAAAGAAACACGTTTAACTTTTGCAGATTTCTTTTCTTTCAGTATCAATAACAGTCAGTGTGAAACTCACCAGACTGTCAAAACTATCTACTATTAAGTAAACATTTATACGATTGAGTGAAACTTAATTTTTCAATCAAATACGAGGCTTTTCCTGACAATTGCCCTGTATTTTAAAATGTTTAGTCTAAGTTTCGCGCACATTTCATTTGGTTATTTACTTTAAAAATACGTGGTTAACCAACGCTACGGGTATATGTATCCCACTCCCCACCCCCTAAGGTCAAGCATGGTTATTTTTACAATGCATTATCATATATCAAAAATATTTACATGAATATCTCCGAATAAACTATAGAAAAAGATTATTAATTCATGGTATGGTCCTAAGCTGTGCCCTCTTATAGGCTTTTCCTAAATTTATAATGTATAACGTTGTCGTTATAAGCTTGGTAATCAGATATAGGCTAATGTTGTCAAGATTGTTGTAACGCGCAGTTTCTCATGGTGTCAGACATAAGTCTTTTTACTGATTTAGTAATGGCAGATCAAATCTGGTATCAGATATCCGGAATACCAGGAAGTTCTTTAATATTAGCGTATTCAATCGGAAATTTATATTTGTTAGCATTGTTGTTCAATGTTGAAATTGCGAAATCCAATATGGCACTTTAAAAATATTTATGTGTTTGTGCTATGCTATGTTAGTTTATGCACACCGTCACACAGAGAATGATAATTATTATTTTCGGTCGGTATCGTAATTGCACTACAATCAAATATTTTTGTAATGTGTTATATGTGCTAGTATATTATTTATATTCATGTATTGTATAGCTCCATGACTTCTGCAACATAACTGAGCCTGTAACTCCTCTTTTTTTCTTTTGATTGCATTCTGAATTACGACCTTCTGGAATTGTCCCGCTGTGACAATACGTCAGTTTCGAAAACCAAATCTAGAACATCAATTTTCGGTGTGTATTAGCTTCGTGAGACGCAGGTTGAGGTAAAGGTTGGGTCACTCCTAGCTGTTGTAGTAAAGGATATCTCAGTAATTGTGAATTATAAGAAATTTTGCAGTGAAACTACCAACACTAATTTTGAGAATTGTCAAAATAAAGTATTCTAGATGTTCTTGTATTAAATATTCCCCCAAAATTTTATAATACTTTGTAGAAGAAAACTTTCCGGCGGATTCCGATATACTGAAGATCTAAACTGTCCCAAAAAGATAAAGAAACAAACATTATTATCCTCCGTGTATTTGTTGATTTATTAGCGTTTAAACAGAGTGGGTCATTAACTTTACACAGAAACGGACGTAAACATATCACACCTTTGCCACGAAGAGCGCGAAACAAATCCGGAGAAATGTCGGTCCGGATGATCGGTATCTCGAAACTTGCGAAATAGAAAGTGTCCCAGCGTGATTTGAGTGAAAATAAACATAATAGAGAAATTCAACAGCTCGTGAGAAGTATGTGTCTATTCCTTTCTTTAGTCACACACAAACACATGATGAGATCTGTAAACATATATACGATACAATGCATCAGAAATATTTTGTCATTCTGGGGGGGGGGGGGGGGGTATATAGATATACACGTGAAAATTTAATATCTAACAATTGCATTTTCCTTCTGAAGTAAGTATACTAAATTTGTTTCCTCTCTGTCAACATTAGAAATTCTATAAATGAACGACAACAACAAAGAACCCCCCCCCCAAAAAAAACCCAAAAAACATAAATCTTAGTATTAAAAATACAAACACAAATACAAACTATGTCATTTGTGTGAACAATAGGAAGTTAAATACCATTTTATGGATTCCAAACTAAAATTATACATATAATCAAAACTTATACTTACACATTCTCTATTAACAGTTTTGTGCATCCTCCCCCTTTTAAAAAAATATGCTTTCAAGATAGTCAAATCGACGACGCCAATATTAACACAACTGTTGACACACGGGTTTCTAAAAGTGCATTTAGTGTAATAGATGTGTCTTAAAATTAATTGCATTGTGTTGTATTACAATTCTGTGCATTCATTTTTAGTGTGGGTTAGACTGTTTCATATAATTAGTAAACCGGTTCCCTGATACCCATAATAAACAATGACAAATCAGCAGATGTTTAAACATGTTTACTTTAGAAACGAAGATTTCCAGATAAATCTAAACTGAAAGATTTCATATTTGTGTTTTGCATCATTGTGGCTAGGAAAAAAATAAGGGTTAGATTTGGCTTTTAAAATTTTCTCACGAGAAACACACTTTACATATTTACGCTGTTTTTTCTGTTTCAGTAAATGACAGGTACAACTATAATGATAGGTAAAGTTTTGAATTTGAAACTGAATAACACACATACAATCAGTAGATGGTAGGATTTGACCCAAGCAAGGTTTCAAAGATGTATAGTAGGTGGAAGTAAGAATGATTTATTTGAATGAAATTTTCAGTAAATATGTGTATATATATATATAGGTACATGTTAAATGTTGAAACGAACAATGGCTAATACATGATGTAATTGTGCAGGCACACTTTGGAAAAAAATTACACTATTATTATAAACATGATTTTGTTTATATACCATGTTATGTAATATATTCTTTCTTTCTTTTCTTGTTTTCCTGATTGTGAAGAATACATGTGTTTGAATGGAGACCACTACAACGCAAATTACGCTAAAACTTCTGTACATAGAACTAAAAGGGATACAATTATGCTAGCACATTATTCGGGTGGAGTAAGGATATGCCAATGACTAAAGATGGTGATACTTTCAAAGATGTGGGAAAAAGTTCCACAAGTTAATTGTACCATGTATGAATAAATCTTTTATAAAATGATTGTTTTTGTATTGGGACCACGAGAGATGTTGGTGAAATGATGAAGCAACACAGAAACACTTACAAGGTGACCGTTGATCTTTTAGACCATGATAAATATACACCTGGATTCAAATCCAATTTTTAAAAAATACAAATGTTTTAAATATCATTTTTGTTTGGTTCTGAAGAATTGTGTTATTTGCTATTATGTAAAGGACTATAGAAAAGCTGATCCCAGAATAATATTATTCATGTAGGTGTTTTCGCCAAAATGAGGTAACATGTGTTTGGTCACGTGGCAGCGATTGCAAACATTTGAAAGTGCAGTGCAATTGCCTTACTAACTTGTATATACTGCAAATGCAGTTGATAAGTAAAATATTTACATTTACATACATTGAAGAAAAATACAAGAAGGAATAACACAAACACAATACATGTGTAACACATACAACAATTAATCATTACTTAATTCACACTTACGTCTTCATTCTCACATACTAGAACTCAAAAATATTGGTTTTAATGCAAAATGTTACATAGAGTATGATAAACATAAGTGGTATATATTAATGATATACTCACTCAAGTAAATACTTACACACCTGTATAATTACATACATGATATCTTAAAAGGGATTATTTTTACATATCACATATCCCTTACCGTTGAAGCACATTTATGGACAAGCCTAAATAGGTTGTTATATACCAGCGCTCTTACTTCTTGTAAGCAACGTCTTAGATGCCTCCGCAAGAATCCAACAGCTCGATAGGACTTTGCTGTTGTTTGACTTAAGTGGACCCACCATGTCATATCTTGGACCATATAAACAGATAGATTTTTTCCTCTAAGTGCATCCTTCAGAGTGGCTGCCAGATTGTAGCTGGTTTTAATTTTGGCGGTTTTTTTTTCTGGTACATTTTCAAGGTAGACTGAACATCTGAGTAGACTGAGTGTCTAGGTGGTTTGCAATGCCTTGAAGAACTCATGCTTCAGAAAATATTATTTTGTCCGTCAGGACAAGTCGCTCAAAATACAATTCAAATTTAAGCACATAATTCTGCAGTGTCGGTTTCTGTGTAGTAAAGGTTCATATGGATTATACAGGAATAATACACAATTTGGTCACATTGTGACATTTCTTTGACCAGTTCTTGAGTGTTTGACGATGAGCGTATTTTCAAACGATCTTTACGTATAAATCCGACAACAACCAATGACAAGTAATGAATGACATGTAATGACTAAGAAGCGAGCGTCTCGTCCTTGCTTACTTCATTCATCGCAAATGTTTCACAGAAACCTCTCTTGTTCGGTAACAAAATCATGTAGCTAATTTGTCAAATCTGTAAAAGGACGTTAAAAATTGAAACCACGCTGCGACTGTGTAATGAGTGATTTCCTTTCCAAATTGTTTGTAATATTAAAGTGGATCATACATCCCGTGAATTTTGAGCAGATTGAGATAAGGGATACTATAATTCTAATAAATCACTATGACTGCCTGTGGATTGTGCGTTTCGAATGTTTTATGCTTCCTTGTAAAGCGATTACTTGCAGTTTTATCCAGGGATACGGGAAATCGGAAGGAGTATGTTAGTGAAGGGGGACGTGCTTTCCAAAAGGATAAAGAATTTTATCTTTAAAAGGTGGTCCACATGGGATCGAATTATGAGGACAACTGAGTTGAAAAGATGTAAATAAAGAATGTTGGAATCTGCTTATAGGCAGAAAGGGTCAGCCTTGTCTTAGGCATAATTTTCCTTATTGTTGGTTCTACATGGTGATATAAATGTGTCAGCTTATATGACGCCAAGATGATCCATCTGGAGAAGGTTTTTTTTTTACAAAAAAAAAAAAAATAATTGATGGTAAGAGCAAAGAAAGTTTTTGCCTTTTTTCGATGAATCAAATAATTATGAAGCCTTTCATGGGGTAGTAATATTTCTGTAAACAGGGATGGCTGGAGAGATGGCAATTTAAAATCATCACCAATCCAACCATCGCTTTTCAGACTGTCTTGTTTTAGTTTTGTCAGTTCATCTATGAGACAATGCGATTATTCTAAGTATGTTTGTTTGCGGTAGACGGAATGCTCAGAACTGATCAGCAGCGTTGTAGCTTCACAACCACTTACCCAGTTGGTTGCTAAAATTATCAACCACCTAATATATATTGATATTTATGATAAACTTGAGGATTTTGGATTTCCTATTGTAAAGTTTCCTTACTTGGATGGCGATGTCCCTCGACTTCCATCATATGGTATCTATATATCTCAATCAGTTCGATTTGTCAGAGGGTGCACTAATGTTTTGGACTTTCATAAACGAAATTTACAAATTACTACTAAACTTTTAACTCAGGGTTACAGAAAAACTTTCGGCAAATTCTTCAGATCTTATTCAGAACGTCTATCTAAATTTGGAAATATTTCTTTTCAACACTATGTATCCAAAGGAATTTCCCATTTTAATTTTTACGGTGATGTCGTATATAAACTAAGGAAAGTAAAAGGCTCCGATAACGTTATTTTATCATGTAATAATAATAGTCAAACGTCTTCTAAATAGACAATATGACATTGATATCATCAAAAAGACTATTGGTCTTGTATTTGGCTCCTCTACAGCCTTATGCAGACTTTTACTTGAACGTTGCACACTGACTAACAGGGCGGTGGGGATTATTTGACTGGCCTTGTCCAAACCTCTTTCAGAGGAGACATGGACCTGAACTTCGTCTCCTCTGACTGTTAGTCGGGACTCCTACAAATCTAGGGTCTTAGCTCGCTTTCAGACCGGCAGAGCACGGTTTTTCATGTTGATGTTGCATATATTTTTATATCATAATGTGTTTTACAATACCTTACGTGTTTATATTTTTATGACGCCTCAATATGAGATACCTGTTGACCCTTGTTCTTTACATGGAGGATTATTTATAAATTCGTAAATGTACGTACTTTGATTGTTCTGCTGTTACGGTGAGTGGGAAGGTGGGCCCGTAAACCGGTTAATCACACCATTTGTTCGGCTTTTGTCAAATTAAATGACAGTTCTAAGTCGGTATCGTAATTGCACTACAATCAAATATTTTTGGTAATGTGTTATATGTTCTAGTAAATTATTGGTATCCATGTATTGTATAGCTCCATGGTAACTCCTCTTTTTTCTTTCTAATACGAATAAAAGGGTGCGACCTGGGCATCATAACCATTACTTCCTGTTGATATTGATCCAACTCTATTGCTCAGATATGGTACATTGCAGACCATTGAGGTGGTATGTTTTCCAAAAAGTTCCAGAATATTGTATATCAGCGAAATACTACTAAAGTAAGCAGAAAAAAGAATTCCACACGAACAACATAGACAAGGACCCTAAGAAAAACAAATATTCGAAATTGTATTCTTACAATGTATAATACTCAAGTTATCGAGAAAGTTGTGCTATTTCCATGTTCATATTCCGATCTAAATTAATTCTACACGTAAATCTGGCTTTAGTTTGTTTTATCCTATATTTCTCATTTAAATATTCAAGAACGTTAAGTTTAAAAATTGACAGCGAAGAAATTGAGGAGATTTTCTTGGAAATCCTTACTTTTCGAAAATATTTCTTATAAAACGCGTCGCTCTGTCTGTTAGAATTAGCAGCAGAGACATGACGTTGATACATAAAGTCGTTTCTCCGGAAATCTCAGTCAAAACTCGGGGTGAAATTCTTGTGCTTAAAGACCACTTCTTTATAGCATTCCAACAGTGACTTTGGAAGGGGGCAAATATTTCAAAGTTTTTACAGAAATGATTTTAAAAAAATTAAAAACATTTCCCTGTTAATGTATTGTAAAATGATGTTCATGCGAAAAGAAAAAGCAAGAAATAATGCAGTTACCTAAGTAACATGATTCTTTTTAAATCTTCAATTTCTCACTTTTTAGTCACACTGAAAATGATATCTTAAATTGCGTTGTAATGATTTGGGAATGTTAAAACTTGATATAAAAAGGTATGGATGTTGCGTAATGGTTTCAAACTTAAATAGCGTCCATAACACGAAGATAATCGGCATTACTTCTATTCCCAAAACCACATCTGTAAAACCTGAGATAAAAGAGTAAATGAGTCTAGCTTGAATAGTAAACTTTGTACTTGACGGAATTTAAAAGAGAAGACAGAAGACATCTAACCGAGCTGTATGACAAATTACGAAGGATAAGTACATAAAACATGATAATAGCTAAATAAACATATTACAAGAACATTCGATTGAACAGCAGTTACAATACTGACCTAGGGCGGTCACCAAGAAATCAGAACAGTCAACGAAAATTTATAAATAATCCTCCATATGGAGGGAGAAAGAAAAGTTAGTGACTCAGCCGTATGACAGTAGTCACCACGGAAATACACACACACACACACACACACACACACACACACACACACACACAGAGTCTGTCTACAATACAATACAAAACCTATGATCTTTGAGATAATTTTTGCATCAAACCGTTTATGTCGAAGGCGTTTGATTATTTTAGTACCCGTCGATTTGAAATTATCAGAACCTTTGACCCTCCGTAGTTGTACACCAGATCACTGTGGAAATTGTGATCAGAAATTCCGTTGAATACGTATTGTTGAATGTTCCATTTCCAAATTTAGATGAAATGTCTAAATAAGATCTATAAAATTTACCTAAAGGTTTTCAAAGTTTACAATATCTATACCCCTGATTTTGAAGTTTGAAATAAGTAAAAATCTTAGATACTTGTCCAATTTCCACAGCTCGAACTCCAAATAACATGACAATGCAGGTATATAAGAGAAAAAAGAGGAGTTAATGGCTCAGTTATGTGGCAGAAGTCACCATGGAGCTATACAGTACATGAATATAAATAATATACTAGAACATATAACACATTAAAAAATATAATATATACATATATAAATAACACAAGTAATCATGTACCTCTGTTAAAACTGAGGTGGGATCAGGTGCTGTGAAGGAGTAAGCACTCGCCGTTATAACATATGGGTACGCGGATTAGTATTTTTCGCAGTCACAGAAGAAGGAAACAGCACAGCTGTAATCACAATCGGTGTATGTCATGATCAGTATAAATTCTACAGTACTGGTAATACAGACGGTCTAACTACCGTGAAATAAGGAAGTCAACATGTCAGACAACGATCTGTCACATGAGTACATAAGGGTTTTATAACGAACGTTAAATTAGAGGAATGTTGACTTAAGGCATGGTATCTCATATCAATCTGATAGTAACTTTTCTCTTAGTAGTTTGCCTCGATATATAAAGGAATGATGCTCAAAAGAGGCCTGAGCATACCGAATGATTTGACACAATATGCAGGTGATACAGAAATGTTACTACTTGTATATGGAAAGTTAACAATATGAAAATTAAAGTCATCACGTTTGTCATAACATGAAGTACTTAGTTTACCATCTTGGTCAATATCAAGTGTTCTAAATAAGAAGCACATGAATTGGATACTGCAGTGTCTTTAATTTCCAGTTCATTGGGATATGTTGTATGTAGGAATGCAAGAAATTATTTATAGATATAACATCATCAATATATCTGAATATAAAATACCAATACTTCTTATTCTGATTTACAAGATTTTGTATGAAGTCAGTTTCATGTGAATATAAATCGCTAACAAAGTAGCACAGTTCATAGGGAGTTCGATGGTTTTGCTGGAAGACCTTGTAACCGAACACAGCATATATATTTATATATTGTTAATGAGAGAGTCTAGCATATTTTATGTCATCTTCAGAATGCTTGAATTCAGATTCAGAGTGATTTTTCACAAAATGTGTCTGAAAATCGTAATACGATGTATTTATATCTGCATAAACCCTAAGAAAAACAAAACAAAACGACCCAGGTGTCAAGTCAGAACTAGAAAGAATACACAATCTCAAACATGTGTTTTAAATATCAGCAGATAAAGCTTCGAACAATATAGTTTTCGTTTGTAAGGCTTACTATATCCAAGTGATTGATTATTGATTGCGTGAAAATCCAGACTGTTAGTGCTTGCTCTAGCAAACTAACCCAAATAACTAATATACTACTATAGATACCATATGATAGGAGCCTAGGGACATCACCATCTAAATAAGGGAAATTTATAGTTATATTGTCTGTTTGAGAAAATTCCAGATGTAACTGAAATACAGTGGTATGATTTAGACTCTGTTTAAATCCCATCATATGAGACACAACAACTTGGTTTTGATAAAGTAATGAGGTAAAGAGGTATTTAATGCCGAAAATCAAAAGTAGAGAACTGATTGTCTTCAAAATTTCTAAAACGGAATTATAATGACTTCGCTAGAAAACTAAATATTGTAACTTAATTTTCTTTAGACACCCATTTATACAAAAAGTTTTGTGTAAAGTTTGGTTGAGAGCTAGCAGCAGATAGAAAGATGTACTGGTGAAGCCGTTCCTGAAAATATTGCTGTTAAAATTTACTACTACTTCTAGATCTACTACTACTACTGCTGCTGCTGCTCTTAAGAAAAACAAATGTAAAGAAAAAACATCATAAAAACAGAAATCGAAAGACACTAAAATATATATAAAATATATAATAGTAATAATGTGATAGGTGCCCGGGGAACGCAGGTGTCACAAAATGAACGGAATAGATGTCAGTCCAGAATATTATTATCTTAATGTTTACATAACAGGACTATATGGCGATAAAATTAAATGTTACACCATATCTTCGAAATTTGCTACGTAACCTTTTCGAAAAGTAACGTATTCGAAATCTCCCTAATTTACTGTCTGAATACTAGTAATGCAAAAGGTAAGTTCAGACGAATTTTACCTCACTGTTGAACGTTGTAAACACTCATATACACACGCATCAACTCCGGCACACATGTAGGCAATCGAAAAATAACCCCATAATTTTCTGTTAGAAATAAATAAAATCTGACAAATCTAGTATTGTTAATATAAAGAGCTTAAGCATTGCATTTATAGAGATTTAGAATTTCATCTTTTACAAAATGAATACAACGAACATTGTAGACGCACACGGTTTGGGACAAATGTAATAAAAATATTTCCATAATCACAAATACAAATAAATGAGGTACATGGCAAGGACGATCTCTTTCTCCTATATGGGAAATTATTCTAAATTCTTTAATATGCGTTCTTTGATTATGTTGCTATTGTGAGTGGGAATGCGAGCCCGTCGACAGGTTGTCTCTTTAATTAAACGTTTTAAGTCGGTAAAGAAGCTGTTTTACAACAGAATATCTTTGTGATGTCTTTTTTTTATAGCTTTTTCTTCTTATATTGACATCCCCAACTCGAAACATTTTAATTAAACGTTTTAGATCGGTAAAGAAGTTGTTTTACAACAGAATATTTTTGTGATGTCGTTTCTTCTTCTTACACTGGCATCCCCCATTCGAAATTTCTCATACGTTTGTCATAAATGTTTCTGCATTTCGTTCTCATTAACCGTATCACCTTATTAAGTAATGTGTCTTCATGTTGCCTTTCTCTGTCGATGCATCCAGTTCTATTGCTTCCAAGATGGTATGTTAAACCTTCCCTTATAAACAAGGTAATTTTTAAAGGATTTTCGCTCGACATTATACACTTGAATGACGAAAATGTGATATAAAAAGGTGTAGTAAAATACTCGCTCTGCGGTGCTATAAACATTTGCACGCAGATGGGTATACGTTGTTGTCCCATATAAAAAGGCGGAAAACAGGTATGTCTATATATGAGATGTTATCACCTTTAAAATTAAAAAATAAAAAGTAAGCTTTAAAGACGATCAAGTGAAGAATTTATTTTAACACGGAACATTACTTTTAAACAAAATCCATTCAGGTAAGTTCTTACTTTTGTGGAGTTATCATAGATATTTTATATATTTCAATAATATAGTTATTATACTGGGCTTTCTATTACATTTTTTCCATGTTGTAAGGGCTTATATCGGACAAATAAAGTTAGCCGCCCCGAATTTACGTCATATTATCGTGACTTCAAACATTTATGACGTCACAAAGTTTCAGCACAAAATTTTTTTCGATGTTAAGCCCTTTAGATTATCTTGAATTTGTTTTGTTTGCTATCTTCATAGATCATTACTCATTACTCGATTAAATCCCATTACATTATAGATCTTCAGACTTTTGTAGTTAATAGTTAATATTATTATATTATATTATATTATGATTCTGTTGGTGGGTGTAAGATATTATAAATCATAACTATATTGGACTGAAGGTTAAAAAAGAGCCTAAGCATCTGAGGTTCTAAATGATTTCGTGTCAACTATCTATTAGTACCTGATATTTCAACACAGAGTAAGCAGTAATTATGTATAAACAGAATAGTATTTAAATATAGTATTTAAATAACATGTTATTCAAACAAAAGTATTATTGAAATTTTCATGAGGTATTACGTTATTTAGTGGGATTGTCATATGGTAAATACCGTGAAATTTATATAAAAGTTTTTGTATCATATCAAATAGTGGGTGAAATTTATGGATATTCACCGTGTGACAGAAAATACATGCTGTTTTGAAAGAAAGCCTGGCTATGTATTCTGTCTTCTCTTTTAAATTACAATCTTAAAAACGCATCGTTGTATAAAAGTAAAAATCTGAGATACCGATCCAAAGTCCAAAAAACATGACACTATGTGTAATACAAGCAAAATGGTTGAATATAATTGTGACAAGCAGTGGCACAAACAATGGCCACATTTCAAGCTGTAAACTCATCGTGTCACAAAGTATTTATTCAAAATGCACTATTGGATATCCGATATCACACTGCAAATTCGCGACTGCTGGTTTCAGCAGTACTAACTTCGAATACCAAATGGGACGACATTAGCTCTCCCAAAGGAATGCCTCCTAATAGCATACTAAAACCGTCGTAAGTGCAATACAGATACCTTTAGTATTCGATGATGAAGTCATATAGGTTATTTGTCAGATTTGTTAAAAGTCATAACTTTATATGATATGATCACCAAGTCATTACTTCTGCATTTTGGGACGACCTAAAGTATAAAATTCATCTTTAGTTGATAGAACTGTTTTGAGTGTGATGAATGGTTTCAATGTACAGAGAAATAAAGATTGGTATAAGATTTTTTCTGTAATGGGAGCGGTCTTCATCTACGCAAATAGCGTGTCGCTACGCCTTTATTTGTGAAGTACATTTGCATTCTGCTATCCTATCCCAACAAGATGTCATGTTTCCACAATGTATGTAGCAATGCACTGTTAGATTTGAATTGATGAGAAGAAATTGGAAACTGATTTCGGGTTTTTTTTTATCAAATCATGTCACGAACTAACATAGACATAAAGTGTAAAATTCATCTTTAGTTGATAGAACTGTTTTGAGTGTGATGAATGGTTTCAATGTACAGAGAAATAAAGATTGGTATACGATTTTTTCTGTAATGGGAGCGGTCTTCATCTACGCAATTAGCGTGTCGCAACGCCTTTATTTGTGACGTACATTTGCATTCTGCTATCCTATCCCAACAAGATGTCATGTTTCCACAATGTATGTAGTAATGCACTGTTAGATTTGAATTGATGAGAAGATATAAGAAATTGGAAACTGATTTCGGGTTTTTTTTTATCAAACCATGTCACGAAACTGTCTAGGGATTGCAAACAAGAATATAATAATGTTTGGTGATTTCCTATTCCTACATCCAACAATCGACGTTTGCATAGTCTATGATATAAAATACTCAATTAAAATACTAAATTAAAAGGTATATATGTTCTATATTTATCAAAACTGTAAACATATTGCTAAGGAGGGGTACAAGATAATTTGAAACGATCTAACATAGACATAAAGTGTAAAATTCATCTTTAGTTGATAGAACTGTTTTGAGTGTGATGAATGGTTTCAATGTACAGAGAAATAAAGATTGGTATACGATTTTTTCTGAAATGGGAGCGGTCTTCATCTACGCAATTAGTTTTTATTGAGTACGCTAATTGCGTAGATGAAGACCGCTCCCATTACAGAAAAAATCGTATACCAATCTTTATTTCTCTGTACATTGAAACCATTCATCACACTCAAAACAGTTCTATCAATGGGAGAGAGATTTAAGAAAATCAAAGTCCGACTGTAATTGACAAAAAGCAGAGGCGAAGGTATCTCCATAGATAGTACCCAAATTTAAGATGTCACATTTTAAATAAAGCAGTATTTGAAAATTCACAAACTATACAACAGAAATATCGGCTTCTTAATATTGCTCCACAAAATAATCCTGTTGACGTCGGTGAACGTTACTACTTAAGAATTCGTCAGATTAAGAAATGACATGATCTCGGTGAATTTCATTTCATTTTCTAAAGGACCTTCACATAGCATATGATATAATGTTGTCAATACAATAAACGTATTGCTAAGGAAAGATATAAGATAGGTTGAAAGGATCTAACATAAACAGGATAGTGATTTAAGTAAATAGATGCGCGTCCGCAAATAAAAAAAGCATAGATGAATGAATCTCCAAAGACACGTTAACTTCACATTTAGTATGGGCGTCTAGCATTGGTATGTATCGAGCATGTAAAATTCAAAACTACGTATCAATGTACATTGTAGCGATGAAAGGATGATATAATGAGCTGGATTAAAGGATATGGTACTTATATAATGTTATCGCTTTTTGCTTGCTATATACAATTAATTGCTTATATTTAATGTATATAATCTGTATATTTAATACAATACAATTGATTGCAGACTATCAAATTTAACCTATAATTAGTCTATCGGGCATTTAATATTTATTGTTTGTTAAATTTTCATGAAATATCAATATCATTACATTATTTATTGAAGACATCTATTTGATGTGTTCCAGACATAAAGACAGATGAAACAAACCCAATCGAAAATGTCTTCAGTTTATCTTATCCTACTTCATATAATTTATATGACAAATAAAGAAATACGATTGGTCTAAAGAAGTCACGTGGGAGGGAGAGAAAACGTCGTGTTTCACGGTCCGACGTCCTCTCCCACCCATTAGGAACCCCAATGCTACGTTGCGTAAGAGTTGTCTCTCTTGTTACGATAACTGTCGAGAATGATTAAATATAATAAACTTGTAACAGTTTGTGTTGAATGGTGGTTTAACCACACCAATTAAGTGACGTTGATTACTTCAATTGACCGTCATAAGTCGGTATCGTAACCGCAGCGCAATCGAATATTTTTGTAATGTCTTTACGTGTATATTATGCTATTTTCATTTTGTGTGTGTGTGTGCAGGTCCTTGTTGATTTGTGTCATACAGCTATGTCAGATGTTTTCTGTTTTCTTTTTCCTGTTGTTTTAATATGAAAAATGTTAATGTTAATATTAATAATAAATTATTGAAAGTACTTTGTATTTCTCAATGTCATGTTGACTAGGTAATACATTGTCTAGTGTCTGTCTCACTGTGTCTGTCTGTTTGTCTGATAGTCTTGAATCACACTTTTAAAAGTACCAAAGCTACTGAAGGCTGCATGTGTTTTCTTGACAAAAGTATTTTGTAACACTTTGTCTAGCGTCTGTCTCACTGTGTATGTCTGCCAGTGTGTCTGTCTGATAGGAATCACACTTATGTATCATCGTTATTGAAAGCTACATGTGTTTTCTTGATTTCGTTACCAATTGGTGTCAAAGTATTATTACAGCTAACTACTGCAGGCTACATGAAAGAATGATGTCAAGAATGACCTTAGTATTTCTTCAGCTTTCTGTATAATAAACAATTTATTGCCCAGTTGGGAGAGAGACATGAAGATTTGTTCCACTCAGAAAAATCATGTCTCCCTCCGAACTGGGCAATAATAGTATAATGTCTACCATGATATAGGATGTAAGATTTTACTGCCGCCTCCTTTTAAGAGCATATCTAGTAGAAAATCATGTATATCTATGTACGGAAGAAAGGTTGTAATATCAACTGTTTTAATGTTTGATAGAAAGAATATAATATCGCAAGTTATTTTATATTAAAATGTGTCTATTTCATATACTTTTTAATTCAAATTTATGTTTCATCAATACTTAATCTTTTGCAAATTGTCACCTTTTTGCACTTAAATTTAATATTGGAAAGCTGCCAAGTAATAAAATGAAGCTACAGTTTCAGACATAGCAAAAGTAAGCCTCAGTTATATATCAATAACTTCCAAAATGTCACTTCAAATTTCATAATGTTACAAAATTAAGCAGACAAGTGTTAATTCTTTATGCATGTAAAAGGGTTTGCTGGGAATAGTATTTCTTTCATATATTTCACGAAAAAAATTTCATGATAAAATATCTATTAATTATGGTTTAAAATATTCATTTAGTAATAAATTAAATCTAATTTTATCTAATATAATTGTTATCAAAAACACTGAATAGAGGGGAAGAACCCTATTGATTTTGGGGTCAAAAAGTCAATGGTCAAGGTCACTGCTGACAAAAAAAAATCCCTGTAATTGTTGCTTTTCGGATCATAACTCAAGTACCTTTCATCATATTCAAATCAACTTTACATATATGCTTACTTATTAGTAATAAATTTAATAATCTATCTAACATAACTGTTATCAAAACATTGAAGAGAAAGGAAGGACCCTTTCGATTTTGGGTCAAAAGATCAGAGGTCAAGGTCACTGCTGATAGAAAATATTGAAATTATTGGTTTCCAGGTGATTTTATATATATTATGATACATGCATGTCATTTACTGCTCATCAGAATTTGATCATATTTTATGTATTTTACAGGCCAATTTCTCTTAAACAGAGGTAATTGACGGATCGCCAGATCCTCCTTTAACTACGTCCATTACGTAGTTCCATTGTGACCTCATAGTTAGATTCATGTTTGACGGACCATTATTCATGACGTGATAATGAACAACTGTGCCAAACTTAATTGAGAATCTTTTCAAAAGGGAAGGTTGCCTATGGGATTGGAGGGTCAATATTTCAAAAGGCAAGGCCACTACTGGTATTACGGCCCATGAAACTTATAATTTAGGAAAGTTTTGAAATTAACTTTAGGAAAGTTATGAAATAAGCCAAGAGCAGGAACATATGTTTTAAAACATGCTCCAGTTGTTAGTCGATCCATACGTCAATCTGTCTGCCTATATGTATAAAACGTTTAATAAATCCCTTTTTTCTCGTAATTTTAATAAAGTTCATTTACGTCACAATTATTTTACGTCAGATACCTTCACAATAACCATATAATCCTGTATAATGAAAAGACTCAATTATGGTTGTCTCCGTGGCGTGACGTCATATGCGGCATGCTTTGTAGGCTAGGCGAAGTCGCCGCACGGTTTAAATTTACTACAGACTCAATTATGGTTATTCCTTTATAAAGCAGGGAACAAAGTGAAAATACAAGGGTTAGAAAATTTCTGAATTTTTTAACAAGCATTCTGAGGAAATAAATTTTCAATACCGCAACAAATATAATTAAGCCCGCCATCTTGTCATCTAGAAGATGATCACAAGATGCTTTTCGTTTGAGAACACCGTCTCGTTTTGTAACCAACCCAACCACAGAAAGTGCTTTTCGAAATCGCGTGTCTTCTTAGCTCCGGTCGGAGAACTATTGTCATACCCCCGGCGTCATCGTCGTCCGTAGACAAAAACTTAAGCCTGAATCATAACTTAGAACCATTAGAAACAGGGCTTTAATATTTCACTGAGATGCAAAATGGTTTAACTTGTGACCTTGACCTTGAAGTTAAAAAAAAACTTTAACCTTGGTAATGTGTTATGAAAGGTGGCTTGAATATTTCATGTGTGTATTCCTTTGCAACAAGACATTTCCTTACGTATCAACATTTTAAAAATGTTTTTGACCTCAGCCTTGAAGACTAACCTACTTACAGTTCCCAGGACACCGTATGAATGCGGTGTGAGAGGGGTTCAACTCAAACAAAATGCATATGTGAAATATAAATGCCCCCTATGGCAATTTTGTCATTATAAGTTGTTATCCTAAAAGTATGTTAAACTCCCACGTCAAGATCACAAGGTCAAAATTTTGGTACGGACGTAAATGTCTTGTCACTTGGAATACACTATTAAATATGTATTCCATATATCATACAGCTGAAAAGTTATGTGGAATGTTTAAATGTTTTACCACATACAATTGGACAAACAGACAGACAGGCCTTTCCTTTCACTCTTTGATTCTGGAAACACACAAAAAAAGTAAATTGAGAGACATTCGCCTTTAATAATGCACATCTGCAAGTTAAGATCTTGCACTGTATCCATTAAAAACGGCATTGTTTATTTCTGATTGCTTTCTAAAAAAAAAAGCATATGGCAAAAGGCACATTTTTAGAGTTACCTGCCCTTGTTAAAATGCATATCTAAAGATAACAATTATTTTTGTAGTTTAAATTCTATAATTAAAACGATAACTAAGGTTAACTTATGTGGTTTAAATCTCAAAATCTCGATTGAAATACATTTTAACAGAAAACTTTTTTCTTTTTGAAATTATTTCATAAATTAATATTTAGTTGTCATGGAAACGCAAAAAAATATGAAATAATACTTAAACTATTAGAAACAGTCAGACATTGCAATAAAAGAAGTATTTTTTATTCAATTAAATATCTATAGTAATTCCAGTTTAAAGCTTTAATGATTTGCTTCGTTAAAAAAGATAATACAGAATCAGAAATGTAGTTTATTTAAATTGATGTTTGCAAAACATTTTAAAATAAAAGCGTCATTTTAACAGTTATAGCAACTTGAATATATGTTGTTTTTGTTAATTTCAGATAATGGCAATGTGCCAAGTTTAAGAGTTGTCTGCCTTTGAATACATTGAACTCTAACTGCATTAGGTGTATAACTTTTTTCGATAATTTATGATTTTAGTTATACAATATTGAAATATCAATATGGCGGTGATTTGCCACCCATATTGGATTTTCTGAAAAAAAACCCCGGATATGTTACACTATTCATATGTTCTTCCGTCATGCTAAATTTCATAAAAATTTGGGGCAGGCTTGGTGTAGTGGTTAAGTGCTAGGCTTGCGGTGCCGACGAACCGGGTTCGATTCCCAGATTGCGCCAGTATGTTTAAGAGGTTGGTTACCTACTGCTTCCATGTCACGACATCAATCAACCAACATAAAATTTTAAGAACCTTGCTTCCGGACCATTTTGCTTGGTTTTCTGATAGACATGCTCTTAAAGACGAAACCCCGACGATGCACTGGTTGGACTGGAACACAATTTTTGTTTACGGTTACAAGCCATGTACATACTGATTGAACTGTGCTAACCCTAATCAAAACTGTAGAGTGGTCGGCTCAGTTATAATGACCAGGTTTTCTTATGGCCAATGTTCGAATGTTGATATCGGAAAAGGTGATTCATCATGTTCTGTCTTTCTTTGTTTCCTTAAAATGAAACGATATGAAATGAGATACAATAATATAATCGGTATTTTACCAAAAAATATTCTTCAATTCTTCTATTAGCATACACATCGTCCATTCTATTTTTACATCTTCCTTTCACAAACATTTTTAGGGGGCATTTTAGCATAGAGTCTATAATTTGTACCTTCTAATAACGTCTATTCAGTCAATATTTATTTAAGTAATATCAGCGATATTGAATGATCAAATTACTTCATTCTGAAAAGAGGCTAGATTGTCAATATTAAATTGCCTTTAAATTCTTTACTTTCTGCGCATTTTTAATGTGTCTACAAAAATCAATTTAACCATATGGAATATTATACATCCGAAAGAAGGCAAGGATACCACTAATCAATACTTTATCATTAACAACCCATGGTTTAATCTGATGTTTTAGAGAAATGAGAGGTACATGTAAGCATGAAGTCCATAACAATCCATATCATATGCCGTCGGAGGAATTATGTTGCATATTACTTTATGGCTTTCAATATAGAATAAGAAAGAAACATTGTTCGATATGTTCTCAGTCAATAAAATACGAAAGTAACTAAAAAACATATGTTGTTAAAATGATGCAGCGGTGGTTTAACAAAGGCAGCGTAAAGCTACAAACGCCGGCGGCACCAGGGCTACCAGACCCGGTAACTGTGCTCGCAGCAACTGATTCTACTAGGAATGCAGTTGCTATCATGTCTGCAAACGATTCTGCCGAAAACATCTTAAAAACATCGCACAAGCGTAAAACGGGATTTTATGCAAATCATAACGATGACACCAAGCATTCTATTTCCTTATTAATAACAACCACGTTATTTTTGCATCATTACCCCGTAGCCACACCCCTCTCGCCGTTTGTAATATGTACCAATTATTAAATCATTAGGGCATATAAGTAACGGATTAATTCGACACTGAAGTGATGTGATGTTGTCATTAGATACTAGTATTTTAATGAATTTAGATGTCTTGGTTTTAGAAAGCTTTTACCGAACAATGTAATTTTTTTTTTGCATATCACTCTATGTTATCATGAATAAAGTACATATCTATCTATCTTTACTTTTACAATGGTTCGGAGGTATTTATAGTTTGTGGGTTCGTAAATTCGTGGGTGCAGCCATCCACCAAAACCACGAAAATTAGATCCCCTCGAATAAAACGTATTTCCCTGCTGACAGTTCATACCCACGATGATACCATAGGGTTATGCACGCTTGTTTTATCATTAAATGGTAAGAGTATAAACTTGGTCACAATCACAAACAACCATGATGTTGTATTATACTATCACAATACAAAACGTTAAACAAGAACTACAATCAAAATAAGAAGGCGTTAATGGTCAATTGAACACCTCACTCTACGACAAACGTGACGATTTCAATTTCGCTATCACAAACTTTCCTTTCATAAGTAGCAACATTCCATCATCGCCCGCATACGGCGTATTCATGTCTCAGTTAATACGTTATTCCAGAGCATGTTCAAATTACAATGACTTTGTCCTGAGGGCTAGGCGACTTTAATATAAGCTACTCCACCAAAATAAGAATGCAAAATAAGAAGGTCAGACAACGATTTCTGATGAATGCAAAGAAGTCTTCAGTTCTACCGTAAAGTTACAGGAATGTCAGCTTTGAGCGTAAGTTGCCCTGTCTTACTGATATCAATGTTTATTCAGTACTTAATCTTGCTAAATAAAATTTCGGAGTCTGAAGAAGCTTTAGTTTATCAGATCAGTTGAAACGGAGTGTTTACAATAGGACAATTGAAATTGTCGAGTTTTTCATAGTAATTTCAACGGTAGAAAACTAGAATAATGATAATAATAATACCCCTTCCCATTTCAATACTATATCAAGGAATATGACGGACAGAAGACAAAAGACATCTGCTCATTCTGTATGACACCAATTGCCAAGGACATGCACATGAAACATATCAATAGTAAAAATATTCGAGTATACGGTCCCAACTATGACGGTCAAATTAAGTAACAAACGTCACTCCATACGGGACTTGGAACAATGCGAGAGACGCATCAGTGATTCGATTAAAGTGAAATGTAGGGCAATGTATGTCCGCAGTGATATAAACGGGTACAATCGTGACCAACCACCCTTTTGGAAATTCGTTAAAGTGATGAAAATAAGTGTCGTACTCCTGTAATTTTCATTTTGTATTATAAAATTTTGCTTATAAATATAATTGTCCATACATATGTCCGCTTCCACTTTCTTTGATAAATGTTTGCTTTTGCGGTTGTACCCTATTTAAACAATGCCAGAATTTGAATGTCTAACATTTTTACGAAAAAGTATGTAAAATTCGAAGCGGCCACCTATCTCGTATTGGCCCCGTATTGCTGTGGTTAAGCGGTTTACCTGCGCCAATCTTCCCACTGAACGCAAAAGCAGCACAAATGACACACATTTAAAAATTTAAATAATCCTCCATATAGGGAAGGAGGATCAACAGGTTTCTAAAGACGAGATATTATAAAACAAATTCACACGGAATGTTCTATGGAATCATATGCTAGTATCAGTATCAAAATAAGTAGGCTGATATCAACATAAGTAAACCGTGCTTTGACTGTTTGAAATTCTTTAAAATGATTGGTAAGGTGTTAGAGTTAGATTTACATATGTGAGTTTTTGGCACCGTATGGGCATTTCAATTTCGTTACAGAAACGTACAGAAATGACATTCCCTTCTGTGTCAAAATGTGAATTGTCATTGCATATATGGCTTTCAGCTTTGATGTGTATGGGTAGAGTTTTGCATAGGTATGGGTGTTTATTGAAGTCGCAGTTCTTTATAAATACCGGATTATGCATGTCCCCCATTATCAACAGAGATAATATCTGAATCTAATTATGGGAATGTGAATTCATCATGTACCTTGCCATGCAGTATATTATCCAAGGTGTTATTATATAAACCTCATATGAATTTCGTGACTAGAATTTGAATAAATTTTTAAATAATCTATTTTTAATCATGCATTCATAATATATGACTTCCGTTAAAATTCGCATACAGACGGTATAGCCATTCAATGTAGATTTTAAATCATTTGATTGAGATTCACCTACGATATCATGAAGTGCTCGTGTCTTGTTGATTGTGGCTGAAATTTCGTTCGAATACATTTACGTTGTGACTGATGGTGTGAATATCTCGGTTACACTACATGCTTTTTGTGAAAGTAAGTTATTTTCTCATTTAACTCCATGATCAGGACACTTAAACCTTAGATTTTTGAGATTAAAAATTAAAATAAGCTATACGATATCCCTACTACTATACGCTCAATTGCGTAAAACTTTTGATAAAATGATAATAATTATAAATAAATAAAAATTCTTACACCATATTTAACAATATATGTTTTATTCACTCTAATATACGAAAAAGAAGAAAACTCGCCGACGTAGCAACGACTTTTATATCGACATTCGTTCGCCATGTTTTCTGAGCTTCATTTTATTAGCCCAGCAGGTGACAATATACGTTCAAAGATGGTAATATATGCGCAAGAGTTAACCATCTGCTTTACATAGAGACCTATGTAGTATAAGATCCAGAATATAAATAGTAGGCTTTACCGACTCATTTATCTTAATATCTCGACGTCTTCAACTTCGGCTTAGACGAAGCCGGCGTGGCCTAGTGGTATTGCGTCGGACTCCTGATCGGGAGGCCGGGGTTCGAGTCCCGCTCTGATCATGCCGGTGTCCTGTCTTTCGGATGAGACAGTAAAAACCGAGGACCCGTGCTTTGGGTGGGCCCGTTGCAAAGGTCAAAATCTGTATGCCCCGCATCAGGCAGATGCCGTCACCATATACGTGAACTAGTCGTTGTGTGACGTAAAACTAAAATCAATCAATCAATCGGCTTAGACGTTATGAACAAACCAAATGGACTTTATACTATGTTTCTCAGTTTATCTACAGCATCGAATAAGCATGGAATGAAAACAATGCAATGTAAAAAACGAAGTACCGAAGGGTAAACCATATCTCATTGTACATGGAATAAAAGGACAACATCGTGTATATTGTCATATTCATGCAAAACCCAATAATATCGAAGTGACACAAAATGCCCGGGAGGAGTAAGCGTCCACTGGTTGTATGCAACACCGGTCGCAAGAGTCCTGCAACAACTTTTCAGGTCGTGGAAGTAAATACTTAAATATAGACATATGATGCGAAATGATCTTTAACCACACAATTTGTTTGGCTTTTGTCAAATTAAATGACCGTCCTAAGTCGGTATCGTAATTGCACTACAATCAAATATTTTTGCAATGTGTTAAATGTTCTATTATATTATTTATATTCATGTATTGTAAAGCTCCATGATGACTTCTGCCACATAACTGAGCCGGTAACTCCTCTTTTTTCTTTAAAATGACGAACTGATACTAAGGATGATATATATGTTAATCAAGGAATACTAGGGAAGAGATAAGGAACAATCACATGACAAAACACTCCACAAACAATTTGAACAGAAAATATAATAAATAAAAACAAAAAAAAATCGTTAGAAATTACAAACAATTTCATTAACTACACCGAGACTAACGCACTCCTAAGAATCATTTGTGTCAACCAGCTTTTACTACGCTTGTCCAAATACTGAATGCTAATATTGAACATATTTTCTGTGTTGGAATATTTTTTATAAAAACTCAAATTTCGTCATACATGTATCGATTTATTATATGATACTGTATGAGGAAAAATATATACATCAGTTATTTTAACGATAAAACACGGGGGAACAATCGGGATATTACAACAAATTGGGATGATGGGGGTCAACTTTGGAACATGTAGTATCTATTTCCAGCCAGAGATGTAAAATATGAAAACAATTGACTGATCGTCAAATGCCCGACATCACACCTTTTGGCACACTTTTTCATTATAGCGTCATAAATAAATGGCCCGTCAAACATGATTTTAACTGTGACGTCACAATGAAACTACGTAATGAGCGTGGTTGAAGTTGGATCTGGCGATCCCTCAACTGATGTTTTCCGACTGAGCAGAGATTCCGATGCTCATTCTCCTAAACAACTAATTAATAATACGATATTCATGAGTCTTTATTTCAACCATATATTTGAAAAAGTAAGCCAAATAGTGACACCAATATCATAAAGCACTATATTGCATTTCAGTGCTCAGTAATTCTGTTTAAATATGATAACATTTTAATAATAGAAATTGAGATTTTGATGTATAATATGCAGTAGACAGCAAACTTTTAACAGTATATCGTATGTTTTAGGTGATACGAGAGGATGACCTCAAATCCAAGGACACGGATACTTCTGCTCACAGTAATTTGTGTTCCTCTGTACCTCTGCCTTTACAGTAACTTAAATGCACTAACGACGATCTCAGTGAAACACATAGAGAATTCGTTTACTGAAATGAGACACTGGCATCAAAAATTGATTAAAACATTCAAGCAGAACCATTGGTTTGATAGTTATCAGTTAGATCAGACAATTAATCCGGAACTGGAGCCGCTGCTGAAACTCGTCATACAAAAGAATATATCCTTGCCGATAATAACGCTTTTCACGTCATGGAAAACAAGACCAGAGAAATATATCTGTTATAATAACACATTATATAATTGGAACTACCTGAAACCTTTTGTGAAACCGTATCTGTTTACAAATGATTCCCAGGATGCAGAAAACGCAAGGAAATTAGGTTGGAAGGTTTTGCCGGTTACAGAAACGGGAACAAACTTCAGTATACCTGTGTTGCAACGTATGTTTGTTGATGTTATGGCTGACAGCGACACGGCATTTTACGGGTATGCTAATGGTGATAACGTGTTCACGCATACTCTTGTTAATACATTGATAGCTGTACTGGAGTCAAACATTAATCATTCCATCCCTATCTTGATGGTAGGACAACGTACTAATGTTATGAATATGACAAAAGAAGAAGTTAAGACGCTGTCTAATATATCTACGGTGGCAGCTTCTCGTGGAAGGCTTTTTACACCTTGGGGTGAAGATTATTTTATTACCAATAGAAATTATCCGTGGAAATCCATTCCTGGCGTAGTGATAGGCCGAGTGGCTTATGATAATTGGCTCGTGCTTCACAATAAGAGATCAAAGTTTATAACTATAGATGCAACTCAAACATTACTGAATGTACATGGCACCACTAAATCTGGCAATATGGAAGGACATCAGCATCCAGATACACAGTATAATGCTAATTTATTAGCGAAACTTTACAAAAAAATACGGTATATCACAGGTAGAACTGTATGTGCTGAACATTACACACATCAAGAAACAAAAGGAAATATATCTATTTTAATTCGAAAATTACCCCGTACTTGCAGGGCATGAAACAATCAAATTGTGTTAAATATCATACAATGTATCATTCTACTTACTGTTAACAATGGTATGAAAAATACTATGTACATCAAATCATATTTGTCCATTTCAAATAATTATTTCTTAAGGTATTCAATCCACAATAAGCCTTAAATTGCAAAATAAGACATCAACAAAAATTGGTTTATGGTTATGTTTTAGCAAAAATCTAGGTCTTCGTTGATGGTATTGATATTTGTGATTGTAAAATTTGTTTTTGAACAACATGAATGCCCTTAAAGGAGTAATTACACCTTGTTAAAATACAGAAATCAATAAATGCAGAAATACATGTACTGCACTGTGATCCAAATTTTGCATATGAAATTGATAAATGAAAATATTAAGGAACTTTTCACCAAAAGATTGTCAAAAATTTGACATTTGTAAAAACTTCCTCGCAAACTATAGATTATTACCATTAGGTGCAATGTAAATTTTAATTATCCCTTTTTGGATGGATTAAAATGTTTAAAAATATTGAATTCAGAGATAAATCTTTTGTCTAATAAGATCTGATTAGTGCTCATTAGGGATTGAATGCTTTAATAAATAAATATATATATATATATAAATATATGCATTTTGGTAGCCTCCGTTATCTTTATTTTACAGATCCAGGGGGAAAAAGTGCATGTAGTATTTATCAAGTGTGTGTTTAATAGCTAATTATTGGAATGTTTAAAATGTCAAATCCAAAGGAATTCATTCAGATGCGTTTCTTCTATACATGAGGATTTCCCAAAATTATAATGAAGATTGATTTTTTTTATCCAATTTCGTTTATTCAATGTTTGAGGATCAGACTTGGTGTAGAGGATAAACAGATGACTTGTGATCCGATGATTCGGGTTCCATTCTCGGATTGTGCTTATAAGTTTAAGAGGATGGTTTCCTCCTGCTTTCAAGTCGCTTTGTAATTGAAAATTTGTTCAAAGCGACATAAAACAAAAATCAATCAACCGACCAAATTTATCCAACGTTTGCATGGTGTCAGTCTGTAGAAACCGTAAGTTTATTCGGGAAAATGTAAGAAAAATGAAATTAGGCAGAACATCTACCTGTATATTTCAAGACATGTTGCCCTCGTGTCAAAAGCTTCGTTCACTTTAAACAACTAGCAAAAATGATGGGGCAAAAATTACAAAAATACGCCCATCTATCATGATAAGGAAATCACTCTCAAATACATCAAACATATGCACTTAAAATAGTGATTAACTCCAATATACATTAAAAATATAAAACACAAATACAAAACAAATGCACACAATACATACAATTGTTGACATATCTCTAATTAATCATCATGTAATAAATTCTTATCTCTTAACTCAGATACAGTTTTGAACAAGGGAGGTGTTGGCTGTAGCCAATTGTGGGGTTGGTGGTGGGTGTGTCAAAACCATCATTTAAAATTCAAAACAAAGTGACGCTATCCCACAATGCTAATTATAATGGATATTAAAAGAACGATAATGATTGGTTGATTGAAAGCTGAAGCTTTTCATTGGTTGAAAACAGTTATATGCCCTAATTGTATAAAGTATTACAGTAAAGTGGCATTATTATTCCAGATGAATAACACATTTGAAAACATGAATAAAATGTGAGATGGTATAAATACTTTATGCAATACAGAAATACAATTATACCATCGTC
Organism: Pteria penguin; assembly: GCA_035048485.1. Lineage (NCBI taxonomy): Eukaryota > Metazoa > Mollusca > Bivalvia > Pterioida > Pteriidae > Pteria > Pteria penguin. The sequence goes on from CM068592.1 coordinate 16,933,516, forward strand.
CTTTATAGAAAAAAGGGGCATTCTGGCTGACTCTGCTCAGTTTTTTGCAATGAAAACGAGCATTTATTAATAAAATGCCAACTAAAGCTATTATTTAAAATTAATCATAAAACCATGAATTTTATAATAATGTTAAGTTAACATTGCAAAAAAGATGGGGCAAAAATTACAAAAATACGCCACAAACTTGAGTGAACCCCAAGTACCCCATCCAGTGAAGTCAGAGTGTCCATCATAACATGCTAAACACTGTACAATTAATCTTGGTGGTTATATTAAATGCAATGAAAAAAAAAACAACAAGGAAACAATAGTTTAACATGCATGGTTTAAACCCTGAATGTGCATATCATACAAGACACTGACAGAAAATGTTAAACAGAATATTTACCTATGTGCATCCCTTACATAGAACTTATGCTATTATTGGCTAGTACAATGAGTTTCTACTCAATCATTCTATATATGCTTCATATTATCCTTCCATGCTGTAGCCGCCTCACACAGTCTACTAAAGGAATATATCTGGCTAATTAATATTGCAAAGTTGACAGTTGACTATATTTATTACTGCATTAACAAAAGAAAGCACCTTGCCCTACAGCCGCTGCCTCAGTCAGTCGGTTGCACAGGACACAAATATGACTAGATTAGAAGAACCACAAAACAGTACATACTGCATATTGTATACTGGATAATGGCATCCACCAAGCACAAACCTGAGACAGTTACAAATGAAAAATGTATTGCACTATATAAGGCAGCCGCCTCAGGCAGTCTACCCTGGAGTGTTAAGGGAATAAAAATTGTAAATTTTGTATTTTTTCAATCACAAAAAGACTCATGTAGCTGAAGGTTGTTATGAAAAAGTTATGCCCTCAAATACTGGTATTCTAAAATAACGTCTGACCGCATCTGAATTCCACCTACCCATCAAGCGGATATTGTCTTCAGAAATTTTAAATTGAAAAGCAGTTGTAGCCGCCCCTATTTGGAAAGAGTGAGGTTTATAATAATCTGAATTTAACCTTACAAAAGAAAGGGTTTCATACAATTTTGAAGTGTAATATTTCTGTGTAATAGGATAGTGACCATTCAATGTAAAAAGTGGACCATTTTTGTCACCCCCAACTTTCAATACTTCACTAATGAATTAACCGGACACAGGTGTTTATTTTTCTGTCTAGAAATTTGTAAATTTACAGCTCTCCTTGAGATATGATGCTTAAAATGAGTAAGTGTTAAGAATAAATACTTAGCTTTATAACTAGATAACTGAAAGATATATTGGATAACTGAATTACATTTCTAATGGCACTGGTATGGGATTTAGCTGTAATTTCCCCTACTCGTAGAAATCCAAAGAAACTTAAGTTAAACATTGCTGTAAAAAGCAGTCTGTCATATTTATTTGGAGCGGTGTGCTTCAAGGCTGCAACTAATTGTTGTAATATTGAAGGTGTAATAGGGAGACGGATATCGGGTCGGTTTGACAAATTTTGAACCCCTTTTAGTATTTTCTTAACAATAAAGACATTAAACGGATCCCTTAAATCTATTTATGTAAGATAAGCCTGCTAAGTATGTCATGACAGTATTAGCAAACTTATTCTGTTGATAAAGCCATGAAATGTATCTTATAGGGAAAGGAGAACTACTACTGATGAATTTTTTTTGGAAGTTTAAAAAACTGTTCTATAAGATATCCTGGTATTCTCTGTTACCGAAGCTTGCAACAACTGTGCTGCTGTTGCCTCTAGAGACTGAGGTGTTGCTGTGGTATTTTGGTTGGGATGGGGTCCATATATGGAGCTAATTCCAAGAATTTCTTCACCTGAAGAATGCAAGAATGCTTATATCGACAGGGGTTGGCAAAACGCTTCCCCCCTTCATGAAAAGCATAACAATAACCTGATGGTACCCTTGTTCTTTGTCTTGGTGATTTGTTGCTAAAGGTACCTTGGTTTCTGTTCCGAAAGGACTTATTCTGATTATTGTTAAAAGGTTTGCTTGTGGTTGCCATCACCCAGTATTCAACATGCAGGATTCCTCAAGGCATAGACTTTACCTCCATGTCTTTCCTGACTTGCCTATCGTATGTAAGCCGTGTATTTCCTGTCCTACGAGAAGCTAAATCCGTTACAATTTCTGCATGTTTCATTAAACCTGGTATTTTTTTAGGGAATTTAACCGAATACACTGCCGAAAATCTTATGAATGCTGATGTCCATTGTTCTATGTTTTTTATATTGCTCTTCTTTGTCGATTTTACAATTTTGAATTCTGATTTTCCCATAGATTGAATCACATCATTTTGATCATCTGAATTAGCATCCAATAATTTTTCGAAATCAACAAATTTATTTTGCCAAATTTTGTTTCTAAGTTTTACGTCAACCTGATCAATGATGGGTGTCGAGATAAGTGCTTGATTAAGCCTTGCTCTTCCTCTGAGTCTGATAAAGAGCTGTCAGAATTAGAAGTTGTACCTTCATCACTATCGCTACTGGTACTTGCACTGGACCGTGAGGGTTAACGATCCCTTTTCCTTTTCTTAGTTTGCCTCCTCTTTCTTTCCCGACCTCTTTTCTCTAACATAGGGGAGTCTGGCACCCTGTCCCTTGCTCTTTCCTCCATTTTTCTGATCACTTCCTCAGTGATTTTCTCTACAAGTTCCACACTGGGATTGCTGTCCTCCTCTCTGGACATCTGAAGCTGGTCTTCAGAAGCTGCAGCTGCAGGTATTTTCCTTTTGCCCCGACCAGCTTTTCTTGTTACTGGTGCAACTGGATTGTTCCCCTCCATCTAAAATCAGATGTTCAGACCACCTTAATGTTAAATTGTAATGCATCAAGGAATTTGATAAGCTATTACTATAACAAATAGTAACTACCTTTGTAACCATTAAAAAAAAAAAAAGAAAAGTCTGTCTGGCAAGGTATGGAATTTGTGAAAATCTGCACTACCCAACCGTGTAGGGAATTGTTGCCCATATATGTAATCCTTGATGGGGACTTGACAATCTATTACTTATACTATAATAAATGGCAAACACTAAAATACACGAACCATGGTACCACTGACTGGCAGGGTACGGAATTTGTTACAATTTTGCACTCCCCAACCATATAGGGGACAGGTGCCAGTATATGCATTTCACAACCTTAATAACCTAATCCCCAACCAAATAGGGAATTGGCCTTTTTTCTTAAAAAATGATATGAGCAAAAACCCCAACCATATAGGGGCTTGCTTGCACCTACATGATAAACAAAGTCCCCAACCATATAGGGGAAATGCTTGCAGAACCTGGCGAACAAGTATAATCCCCAACCATATAGGGAAAATACTTGCCCAACATGACAAACAATTATAATCCCCAACCATATAGGGGAATACTTTCCCAGACATGTATAACCAATGATGACCCAAACCATTGAGGGTATTGTTTATACAAATAACAGGAATATACTCTCGAACCACACAGGAGATGTTCACACCTAATCCCCACTATATAAAGGGGGAGGGGGGGTTGACTTGTTTAGTAATGAGCATACATGTAACCTTCCTCCATGAAGAATTGCTTGCGAAATGCTATCAAACTTTACTTATAACATCCCAAATTTTGACATATTAAAATTAATTGTAATGCTTGTAGTAGTATGTGACTATGGGAAATATTTCCCAGCATTATACATATGTATCATTGTATGTACTTGTCTACTAAGTCTACAGTTGAATTAACTGTAAATTAATCCATGTTTATTACTATATTAATACGTGTAGCTCCACAACAACTATACATATATATATACACACTATCATTGATGCACTGATGTTTGAGTGCTGACACCAACGCTGCTCTAATGGTCTTGAAATATTTTCTGTTGCCCAAAGCGTTAAGATGTACTCCATCTGTATCGAACACGCTTGCCTGACATGCTGACGATCAAAAACCTGAGAGACGATAAAACTTAGCCCCATCAAGTTTTACACAATAACTATGAAGACGTCTGTTAAGGTCGTCAACACATTCATTGAACCACACTGTGTCCACCCCATACCTGATAGGCCGTGAAGGAGGAAGCTGGTGTAACACTTGCATAATAATCACTAGGCTGGTCATATAGGTGTACCTCAGTTTAAGCACAAACGACACAATGTCATGAAATATTTTATCTACCGACTTGTCTAATCTACAGAGTTCATTTGAAGCAATTTGTAGAATAATAATGTCTGGTTTTGTCGAGTGTATTGCTTGCACACTACTAGATACGATGCGTGCAAGATTGGTACCTCTAAATACACAAAAAAGACACCTGTATTTCCTTGTCACTCAATGCAATCATCTCTGTTGACCAATAAAAAATCCTCCAACCGATTGACAAAGGAGTGCCCCAGCATCATAACTCGTTGCTGCATTGTTTTTGCTGTAAAACGAAACTCTCTAAATAGTACATGCTAAAGTTAAATTTAGGCTATTAGACTGTACGCCGAGCCCGAACCCATTTGTTCATACAAGTTATTTATAACCCGTGACTAAAAAGAATCGATGAATTATTGCTTCAATTTTTTATGCATGTAATTACATATAGTCATCCTATTCTCTTTTATATCTACACTTATTCTCAGATTAGGGTGGAGCCTGTTAAAAGGTCCCCCGTGTCTGGGTGTTTCAAGTGTTATTATTCACCCAATAGTTACTGACTTGGTTGTGTGGGAGCTTTCCCCTGGGTTTGTACATCCTTATCCTCGTTTTCATAAAAATGGCTTCAAATATAATAAAATTAAAAAAACAAATCTCCTAAAGTTATAATCACTTAGATTGCCTTCTGTGTTCCCCTTCTTCATATACCTGGTATTTCTTGTAGAAAATTATTCGGCACTACTAAAGTTAATATTTCTCCACTTAAAAGTAGTTTCCCTATTAAACGTTCTATTTCATTTTCAAAAACATTCACACCTATAAATTCTTACAGAGCTGTCAATTCTATACGCAGAGGGTATTCTAAGATTAATAAGTGCAACGCCAAGAAATGTCTTACTTGCCATCCTTTAAGCTGCAAGTCTAATATTGAATCTTCGGTTAATGGAAATACATTTAACACCAAATTAGACAAAGACATAGATTGAAATACTGCCAATGTTATATATGTCATCACTTGAGAAGCTAGAGGATGTGGGGCTCAATATGTCGGGGAAACTTCTCAAACTTTGAAACAACGTTTTCGGAATCATTCCTATAAAATTCGTAATAATTCACGACGTAAATACCAGAAATTTCTTTATAACCACTTATAATAATACCAACATAATATTAACAACGTGAAACTAACTCCAGTAGAAAATATCTAAATTACCAGGTGATACGAAATCAGATGTTAAAAAATGACTTTTGGAAACCTCTACTTGATTAAACAACTACAAACCCCATACCCTCTTGGTCTCAACGACCAAATATATCGACAAGGTTATATTTCTTCTCGTCAGAATAAGATCAATATTTTTACATTTAGACATTAAACTATTAGAAAACGTAGGTCACATGGTCGTCGCCGTAATCGTAACATCAGAAAACGTAATCGTTTAAATAGGTCATTAAACGATCTTCTATTTATCGCAAAAAATAATGGCCCTCATGAACTTTTGTATGCACTATCCTCTATTCCGGTAAATAAATTGAAATTCATCCTGGACGAAGCTGATCTTCGAAGTTTACGCAATTCTGATTGATATAAACTCAATTTGATTATTTTTTTTTTTCATATAATAAACTCTTTCCTCGTATTCCGTCTCTTCCATCCAAGCAGCAATTTCTAAAAATTAAATTTATTAATAAAGGCTTCGATCTACTTAATATTTCTAATATTTTCCGTGTTCATAGAGTCACATCTAAAATCCCCCAATTTTTGAGAATTTAGAACCTCCACTTATTTGTTACCAGTACAAAAAGCCTATAAGAGATCTTATTTTAAATTATAATAAAGTTACATCTAACCCTGATGTTTCAGACTCTATTACTTCGTCGTGTTCTTGTGAAAATTCTAAATATTTTATAAACCGGCAGGTCATGTTATTACTGGTGACCTAAACTGTATTTCGGACAAGAAATTGCGCACCCTTTTTGGCAAAGGACCTAAATATAGGTTACCTTCCAGGATAGATTTCAATAAATGCCGTGACGTTATAGAAGATGCATTAACTACACATTAACTACACATGGTGTAAGAAAGAACAGGTAAGGGTTCATGCTCTTAATGATTGGAAATACGAGATTTTAAGAATTGTCGATATCCGTATTAAGAAATTTACGGAAAATCCGCATTTATTTCAACAGCCTAATACATTGACGGCAAATTCTATTAAAAAGAAGATAACTGACTTACATGCTAAATATGTCTTTGTTCCTGCTGATAAAGCAGGTAATAACATAATAGTTGTTTGAAAACTATATTATATTGAAGTACTTAAACACGAATTAAACTCCACTCATACATATGTGGAAAGCCCTACTTCAAAAGACAGCACCTTGCACGATCACCTCATGACCATGTCCGACTTCAAAATTAAAACTGATAAATCTGATCTACCAACCATATATTGGCTCCCAAAACTACATAAAAGTCCATATAAATCACGTTTCATATCTAATTCTAGCCACTGCTCTACTACGGTACTATCGAAGCATATTACGTCTGTTCTAACTGCTATAAAAGATCATATTATCAAATATTGTGATGTCACATTTCAAAATAGTAACATCAATTACTTTTGGTCGATTAAAAATTCAAATGAAGTTATAGACAAACTTCTTTCGCTAAATTTCAAAGCGACTCAAATTTCTACATCTGATTTTTCCACATTTTATACATCTCTGCCTCACGATTTGATTAAAAGCAAGTTGCTGTCTCTTATACAATGGTGTTTTCACAGAGAATCTAAAACGTACATATGTTCTTCCAATAACTCCGGATTCTTTTCCAACAAACAATATACTTCATATAAATACTGGACTTGCAAGGAATTATGTAAAGCACTAGATTGTTTCATGAATAATATTTTTGTGCAATTTGATGGCAAGATATATCAACAAATAGTTGGGATTCCTATGGGTACTAACTGCGCGCCTCTAATAGCAGATTTATTTCTTTATTGTTATGACAGGGATTTTATGGTTTTTATTAAAAAATCAAAACGTTTTGACCTCATTGACAAATTTAATAATACTTGCAGATATCTGGATGACATTTTGGTTATCGACAACCCTGAATTCGAACAATTTATATCAGAAATATATCACCAGAGCTCACATTGAATAAAGCTAATACTTGAGATTAATCTAAACCTTTCTTAGATTTAAACATCAAAATTATCAGCCACCTAATATATACTAATATTTATGATAAACGTGAGAATTTTGGATTTCCTATTGTAAATTTCCCTTACTTGGATGGCGATGTCCCTCGACTCCCATCATATGGTATCTATATATCTCAATTAGTTCGATTTGTCAGCGGCTGCACCGATGTTTTGGACTTTCATAAACGAAATTTACAAATTACTACTAAACTTTTAACTCAGGGTTACAGATATCACAAGCTAAGAAAAACATTCGACAAATTCTTCAGATCTTATTCAGAACTTCTATCTAAATTTGGAAATATTTCTTTTCAACAGTATGTATCCGATGGAATTTCCCATTCTAATTTTACGGTGATCTCGTATATAAACTAAGGAAAGTAAAAGATTCCGATAACGTTATTTTATCATGTAATAAAATAGTCAAACGTCTTCCAAATAGACAATATGATATTGAGATCATCAAAAAGACTATATGTCTTGTATTTGGCCCCTCTACAGCCTTATGCAGACTTTTACTTGAACGTTGCATGCTGACTAACAGGGCGGTGGGGACTATATGACGGGCCTTGTCCAAACCTCTTTCAGAGGAGTCATGGTCCTGAACTTCGTACCCTCTGACTGTCGGGACTCCTATAGATCTGGGGTCTTAGCTCGATTTCAGACTGGCAGAGCACGGTTTATCATGTTGATGTCGCATATATATTTTATACCATTATGTGTTTTACAATACCTTACGTGTTTATATTTTTATGACTTCTCAATATGCGATACCTGTTGACCCTTGTTCTTTACATGGAGGATTATTTATAATTTTTTAAATGTACGTCCTTTGATTGTTCTGCTGTTACGGTGAGTGGGAATGTGGGCCCGTAAACCGGTTAACCACACCATTTGTTTGGCTTTTGTCAAATTAAATGACCGGTATCGTATCGTAATTGCACTACAATCAAATATTTTTGTAATGTGTTATATGTTCTAGTATATTATTTATATTCATGTATTGTATAGCTCCATGGTGACTTCTGCCACATAACTGAGCCAGTAACTCCTCTTTTTTCTTCTAAAACAGTAACTTTTCTCAAGCTGTAATGATGGCCGGTGACCCTAACAGCAATGGCTTATTACATGCAACCTCGCGATACTCAACAAGATATTGCCGAATACATCATCTACTGCATTACTAAACAACGCATAATTAGCTTTGAAATGTAAGCTTATCATTGTTATGGCATTGTTCTATATGACATCTACACAAACCAATTAGATCAAAACGTTTAAACTGCATAAATCGCGAGTACCATCTCAGCACAGCGACTGTTGAGTGCGAACGGCGTAAAAACTACCGTACCACATAACATATGAAAACTTTCGATAATAAAACTCAAATACTTACATTCACTTATCTTATATTTATAACTAAACCATTTATACCAAGCGAGATATACGTATTATGAATCAAATAATCCTTTTTACAAGTCTGTGTCAAAACCATCAGTTGAAATTCAAAACAGAAGTGACGCTATCCCACAATGCTAATTATAATGGATATGAAAAGAACGATAATGATTGGTTGATTGATACATGTAGCTAAAGCTTTTCATTGGCTTAAAACAGCCACATGCCCCAATTGTATGAAGTATGAAAGTAAATTGGCATTATTATTCCGGATGAATAACATATTCGAAAACATGAATAAAATGAGATGGTATAAATTACTTTATGCAATACATAAATACAATTATATGAATGAAGTCTGTATCAAAACTGGCCTACAATAATGATGAAGGATGCATAATAATGAGAAACGGATTACAAGAAAAAATTCTAGCCGGATGCATACATCAGAAAAATAAGTATTAATTTAAACTTAACTCAGGTCCTTCCAAATGTATTCATATAACCAGATATAGATATAAAACCCAGTACACTAGTCAAAACGCCTTGATGTTTTCCTTTAGGGGAAAAAGTCCGAAGTGTAAGTCAACTGCACTTGATATGTTGATGACTCACTCTTTGTTGACGTCATTGGGTGTCCCATTGCTATCGTTTCGTGACACAATGATTAGTTGCAATCTATTGAAAGACAACCTTTTTCACATTGTTGTTTCTTATTGTTTAAATCTTTTTGAATCTTATCTTTTGAATAAATTCGGTAACAGTTACATAATTGACTTTAATCAGCAGTACCTTATATTAAATTGTTAATTGGATTAAATTAATTGTATTAAATTTGCATGCTATGTGTTTATCATTGGTGTTTTCTAATACTTACTATAAATACGGCTTTTAACAAATTCAATGAATAGTTAAATAAAAATGTTTACCGTCTTCCGCTTATTATACGAAAAGTAAAAGATGCCGAAACGGTATACCAAGGAATATTATGTAAGATTAGCTGTTTGCAAAAGTAACCTCGACGTTTTACATTTGAATCCAAAAGAAATAGCTTACTTCCTGTCTCAGGTGTCACTTCTCTCTGTATTCGTGGTGTGGACTTAGACCACATGGTTAAAACGATGTTACGGAAGCCAAACATTTTGTTTTAACAACTTGCACTTTAATGTATGGAACCCAATACCACTTCGCTCTTCCTCTTTTCTAAGCCACTTTAATGTGCACATTTGGTGGTCAAGATCAGTCAGGTTTAACAATATCAGGTACCAACGTCAAAAAAGAGGGGTTTTTTTTTTAATTAATTTTGTTTTAAAAAGCGTTACGGCCTCTTTAATGGTCGAAAAAGACCTGGGTATACATTTCAGGTATTTCTGCTTAACAATCTATTCCTAATATAGAAGAAATCTGACAACAACATTCAAAAACCGTGACTATGTTTTTATGTCAACACTGCATTTATCAGTGCATCGGCTTTTCAATGTGCCTTTAACAATGTTTATTTGCCTCAAATTTTGTTTAAATAACCTTTAAGTAGAATAACTTGAAGAGTTTTATATTAAGAGATATGTGTATTTCCTTTGCTTATTTTATTTGTTGAATTAGAGTTGTCTCTTTTGCGCGATGACCATGAGGGCGGCATGGTCGGACCAAATTAGGAGGATACGATGAAACTGGTTGCAACATCCAATCAAACACTTTCCCAGCTTGACACCTTCTATACTAGAAGGTTACCTACTTCGACTTCTCCATAATTAAATACATATGGAATTTACACGATCTGATTCTTTCTACTGGGTATATGTGACGGGTGTTACTAGCAAACAGGAGATGCTCACTCTCCCCGGGCACCTGATCTCACTCCATCACAGGGGTTCACATATGCTCTTCAAGTAGACATATTTTGTTATTTTCCATTTGTTTTTCATTTTCACTGATTTTGTATGTCCTCTGGTTTTATGATTTTTGGACTTGTGCTTTGGATTTATCCATCATCTCTACATTAGGACATAGAGCCAAGACCCCGCTTTCGGCACTTTCGCTTGGATCGTCTAAAGATTCGGTGGTGCTTTATTTTACTGGGCAAATTTAAGTTTTAAAATTCCACTTTCTGGTAAGCAAGTCTTTAATTCTGATCTTCTAATATTCACTTCTTTTAACTAAACCATTTATTGTATCTTCTGATTCATTCATTAGCGCAAATGGAAAATAAAACGAAAATTCTCGTGGTAGGTCATTCTATTGTGTGTCGCTTTTTTAATTTCGTTACAGACGACACGGATAATAGATATCGGCCAAATTTAGGCCTTCCAGACCCGCACCTTATTAAATTCAGAGGTGTAGGTGGCAGACTGGTAAGCGATATATTGAAGTATGAAGCAGAATATATAGAACAATTTAGACCACATATGATAATTTTGATAGCGGGTGGCAACGACGTTTTGATTCGGGATTCTCCCGAAGAACTGGCGTCTGAGATAAAAGCGGTGGTTACAACTTTACACTACCTCTTCAAGGTAAATAAAGTAATTGTGTGTAAGCTATTGCCAAGGTTCAATCAGCAATACAACCGCAATGACTTCGTTGATCAAGTCAATGATTTATTGCGGGTTTCGCTACCACTTTTGTCTTATAGCGGATTGTGGGAACACTGCAATTTCTTTCAATCGCCAAAACCGCCTACCAATAAATCTTGCGAGGGCAAGTTTTTACATGATGGTGTACACTTTAAAGACAAGGAAATGTTCATTTGTATCGAAGCCTGAGAGGTTTGATCTTGAGTAGAAATTAGTTGATGGATTTTAATTTATCAATCTGGTGTTAAGTGTTTAATGCTAAATGTATACTGAGTAGTTTAATTACATCATTGAATATGTATATGTTTCTTACTATTGATTAAACCCTCTTTCAAATTAAAATGTTTGCAGCATTTGATATACATGTATATCACTTTTGACCTCTGCTGGTTTATTGTTTAACTATAATTTTCCTGGAGGTATTTCACTCGTAGCCTCGCTGGTGATACACGTGCTTCTGTACGTTTTGTATTCCCTGAGGTATTTTTGGCCTCTGCTGGATAATCATTAAAGTCTTATAAGTATGGTTTTCCTGGAGGTATTTCACTTGTAGCCGCGCTGGTTGTGCACGTGCTTTGGTACGTTTGCATTTTCTGTGGATATATTGATCTCAGCAGGATTATTATTTCGATATGATTTTCCTGGAGATGTACACTTGCAGCCCTGTGCTTGCAGTCTCGCTGGGATGCGGATGCGTTTCGCACTCGGTATTCCCTGAGACACCCTTTCACCTTCCCGGATTATAACCTGGAGGTTTTTTCACTCGTAACCTTACTGGGTTTACTATAGTACTTTGTTCTTTTTGTATTCCCTGAGGTACATTTGGCCTCCGCTGGATAATCATTAAAGTCTTATGACTATGGTTTTCCTGGAGATATTTCACTTGTAGCCGCGCTGGTTATACACGTGCTTTGTACGTCTTGTATTTCCTGTGGCATATTTTGATCTCTGCTGGATTATCATTTCGATATGATTTTCCTGGAGGTTTTGCATTCGCAGTCTCGCTGTGAGTATATGTACGTTTGTATGTCCTGAGATATATTTTGATCTCCGCTGGAGTATCACTGTGCATTCCCAGTCTCGCTGGGGTACATGTATTGTTTGTAAGGTTGTTATTCCTGAAGCATAATTTTTATCTCCGCTGGATTATCATTTCGATATGAGAGTACGCACGTGTACATTCGCAAGGTTTATATTCCTTGCGCAAGTCCATTAGATGTAAGTACTTCACGTTAGCATAACAATTTTCTCTCCTCTTTGATGGATTATGTCTTACTTAAACTCATTATAAATGCCCGTATTTTAGCACAATGTAATCTAGTGCATGCACATAGTGCACAACTCAGGTGCTGTGTATTCCGGAATCACTTAGTCCGGTTTTGGGTTTTTAAATTAGTCTGCCTATTGAAGTAGGACACACATGTTTCACGTTTTAATTTTAGAGCAAAATGCGCCCTATGTTGCTACTTTTGTAGAAATGGCACCGAAAATAAAACGGATTGTGACTGGAACAACGTCTAAAAGCGCCACCAAACGGTCCAGGAGAAAGGCACATTCTATTGACGATTCTCTTGCTGTCTCTGAGGCGAGTGTGAATCCAAGTCAGGCTCGTGGCAGTAGTGCTGAACTGATCAGAACAATAACAGATCAAGTAACCCAAAAGGTTACTGACACACTGTGAACGGAGGTCACTGACTTGTTTCAGCAGCTCGTGCCGTCTCAGGGAAGTACTGTTTTAAATAAAAATAACTCGTACAGTAGTAGCAATGTCCCCGCTAATCAAAAACGTTACAACATCCGGGTAGACAGGGAGGTACTTTAAATAGATCAGGTAAACCTGCAATTATCAGATGAAAGTGGACCAACTGGCCCACAAACATTGAGTAGCTCTTCTCAAGATGCCAATCGGATTGTTGAGGATTCTGTGGTAAACCACGTAGGAACTATTACAGGTAACTACCGTAGTACGCCTAATAATTCTGGTTTTGTTAGCCCTGCTGTGCCAATACAGGCAAAAGTGTCAGACAGAATTAAAACCAAAATATGGTCTAATCAGTTTGTAGAGATGTCATCACTTTTATCAGATAAACCTAGTAAATAAAGTAATTATGCCCTTCAAATACAAGAGCAGGATGAATCAGGGGGTTTTATAATACAACAAATCGAGTCTGCCATCGACAAACAGGACTCTACCGATTCAAATACACTGTATGATTGGATCACTGCATGGAATAGGTTTTCAGCAATCTATTGCACTAAATATAAAGACCATCATCTGAAACTGGCCAAACATATGGAAACTGTCAGAGAAATTGCTAGAGTGAAAGGAGATTGGAGACTATACGATAAGGAATTTCGTCACCTTACTGTACAAGACAAAGTGGTTTGGGGCGATATACACATGGAGCTCTATGTCAATGCACGTCTTAGCGTTGTCACTAGTGCAAAAGGGGAAAAATCTATCAGTTTTACTAAAAAACTTAACCCCTTAATTCCAAAGGGCGCCTGCTTTAACTACTATTCAGGTAAGATCTGCAAGGCAGGGATTTCCTGCAAGTACCAACATTCCTGTTTCAACTGCGGGGCTTTCCACTCTTTTTCAACCTGTACCAAACCTATCCATCGGCCCTTTCGTGTCATGGAAAGGTTTGTCAGAAGTGGCAAACATAACCATGCCAATGAAAGACCTCAACAAGAAACAACTTTTAATCCCCCCAACAGGCCCAACCCCAATAAATCCAAGTAAATTAGAAAGTTGGCTAGAAGGATACGAAAGCACATCTTGTGATTATTTGTTAAACGGGTTTAACAAGGGCTTTTAGTAAACAGGGTAAATTTGAATATCATAATTGCATCAATTTACCATCAGCATTACAACACCCAGACATTGTGCAAACAAAAATTAACAAAGAGTTAAAGTTGGGTAGAATAAAAGGCCCTTTCCCAACTAAACCTTTTCTGGATTTCCATTGTTCCCCTCTCTCCTTAGTAGAAAAGAAAGAACCTGTCGAATTTCGCATGATACACCATTTATCATATCCAGAGGGGAAATCTATTAATGATGGCATCCCTACTGAGGAGTCATTTGTTCAATACTCATCGGTGAAGCATCCCTACTGAGGAGTCATTTGTTCAATACTCATCGGTGAAGCATGCTATCAAACTCATTAAACAATGTGGCAGTGGTCCATTCTGTGCTAAGACAGATATCAAGGCAGCATTCGGAAATATAAATTTAAATCAATACAAGTTCAAATACATAGGGTTTCAATGGCAAGGTCAATATTACTTTAACTGCTGCTTGTCGTTTGGTTTGAGCTCTTCATGCTAAATATTTGAACAGTTTAGCACAGCTTTACAGTGGATAGCAGAGAAAACGCTTGGAATCCAGTTTATAACTCATGTTTTAGATGATTCTATAATTATAGAAAAATCATATAAATCTGGTAGTATAAAACTTAAAGAGTTCCTAAGCATGTGTAAAGACATTGGTGTACCAGTAGCAAAAGACAAAAACTATGATGCATGTCAAGTCATTACGTTTTAGGATACGAACTTGACACAGTCAAAATGGAAGTGAGACTTCCTGTAGATAAGATACAGAAGTGAAAAGATACAATCAGCCTCTTTTTAACGAAAGAGAAAGTGACACTTAAACAACTTCAGTCTCTGGTTGGGTTACTTAACTTCGCATGCAACGTTATCATACCTGGTAGAACATTTTTAAGAAGGTTGATTAACTTGACTATAGGGTTGACAAAACGTTACTACAGAATTAGATTAACAAAAGAGGTCAAGTATGACCTTCATGTTTGGTTAGAGTTTTTAAATAGTTTTAATTGCAAATGTATGTTCCTACCAGAGCAATTCATCAGTTCTAGTAATCTTAGGCTATATACGGATGCTTCTGGAACCATTGGATACGCAGCCATATTCGGTAGCGAATGGTTTTATGGAGAATGGGATGAACAATAGAGTAACCAAAACATTGCCACACTAGAACTTTATCCAATTGTTTTAGCAGTAGAAATATGGTCAAAATATCTACAAAATAAATGGGTTTTATTCAACACCGACAACATGGCATTGGTTCATGTTATAAACAAACAAACATCAAAAGACCACTGCATTATGTACTTGATAAGGCGTTTGGTCCTTACGTGCCTTAAATTCAATATTTTATTTAAGGCAAACATTTAACATCTAAGGAAAATTTACTATGCGATTGTCTTTCCCGTTGCAAGGTACAGCTATTCCAACAATTGGCTCCTTGGGCAGACGACAGACCGGTAGCGGTTCCACTCCTACCACCTTTTCCGCATTAACTGAGGTTCTTGATAACTTATTAGGAGCATCTTTGTCAAGTCATCAGCGAAAAGCTACTCGCGGGCATGGACTCTTTTCACTAACTTTGCAGCAATTCATGGTTTATCACCAGTGCTTCCCATTATGACTCAAGTTCTCGCACTATTTATCTCATATCTCTATTCCAAAGGATATGCAGCCTCAACTATAACTTCATAAATGTCTGCAGTCATCTATATACATAAGATAAACAATTTACCCGATTTTAGCGGTTCATTTTTAATACAGAAATTATTACATTCATGTCGCAAACTTAAACCTGTTAAAGACTTTAGATCGCCCATTACTAAAAATATTAGGGGCAGGCGTGGTGTAGTGGTTAAGCGCTTGGCTTGCGGCGCCGAGGATCCGGGTTCGATTCCCGGGTTGCGCCACTATCTTTAAGAGGTTGGTAACCTCCTGCTTCCATGTCGCGATATAACTGAAATACTGTTGAAAGCGACGTAAAACACCAATCAACCAACCAACCAACCAACAACTAAAAATATTTTACACAGTAGCTGTAATGCAGTATACAATGCAATTTCTAATGCATATGAGAGGGTCATGTATAAAGCCATGTTTTTCCTGGCTTTCTATGGAATTTTTAGAATATGGGAAATAACGTCAGGGTCCAGTAACCAAAATACATTGCAAGTCGATCAAATTCAATTCAGCAGGGATAGCCTTGTCATAACTTTCACCAATTTCAAGCACCATTCAGGTAACCCCATTCATCTAACTATTAAGGCAGCTTCAGATGTGTCCTATTGCCCTGTACAGTGCTTAAAACATTACCTACAGCTTAGAGGCAATATGTCTGGCCCCCTCTTCTCAATCGGCCCTTATTTACCTGTAAGCAAGTTTCGGTTTGCGACTGTCTTAAGGAGATGTCTGTCATTTACCACATTCGATTCAACCCATATTAAAGGTCATTCTTTCCGAAAAGGTATGGCCTCACATTGTGCAGATTTGGGAATGAGTGATAGTTAACTTCGTTTGTTAAGTCAGATGCATTTAAATCCTATATATGGAGTACATGATATTATATTAGGTTTTTGTCAAATAACAGGCCGTTTGTCAACGCTTGTTATATTATTATAGATTTTGACAATGCTTGTACATGCAGTAGTATCTTTGTTAACCTGATGCTTCAGATGAGTTGCAAGCTATTTGACAATGCTTGTTTGACAATATGAACCATATATTTCAATCCAACTTTACGAGCCATTTGACAATGCTTGTACATCTATTTCATTTCGTTTTGTACAGCGTATATATCGGTAGGAAATGCAAGCCATTTGACAATGCCTGCATGTTTTTATTTACATCGTTTTAGCTAATTCTTATTGGTTTTCAGTTTTTGAAATATTTTTCATTTGTAAAGGATTGTTTTAACCAGTCAAATGCATTGCCCCGGAGTGTATGTTTTGGTTTTTTTTTTACTGCTTTGGGTCTGAACTTGCCTTATGTAGAACGGTACATACCGCGAGTACTTGGCGGTTTCAGACCACAAAGATAATTATATTAATATAGCTGTCAATTTTATAGGGGTTATCACCCCTTTTTATTCTTATATGTTTTGATAAGTCATTGCTTTATGTTACTATATATTAAATAAGTTTATATAATGTTGAATAATTAGAGAATCATAACAGTAGAATTTTATCTGCTGTACTTAGTTAATAAACAATCACTTCAGTGGCAAAGGACAACAACTTATGTAGTCAGTAGTTTTCAATTGGTTAAAATTCCTACGTATCCTCAGTTACATGTATGCAGGAATTGATGGAAAGACAGTTTTGTGGTAATTGATTCGAACCTTTTAAGGTGTGCGAAGATCACTGGTATAGATATTTGGCACTAGAGATTCGAACCCGGACTATTTGGAAGAAGAGCAATTAAAAAGAATACATATGAAGTCATAGATTCGAACCTAGTACGTTGTACAGATGAAAGCTATTGAACGTACAACAAGGTATTTGGTGGTATAGCAATCGAACCCACTGCTTACCGATATGTGGAACTATATAGGCCACCATGATGGGTATATATCTATATATAAACAAATTTAATACCGAATGATGTTTATGGATTTATACTTCAGATTTATGATAGATAATATCTATATCAATAAGAACAGTCATGAACAATGTTTGTTACAGTCATGCGAAATTTCCCGATTCTGTAATCTGATATTATAATATTAATTACACTCTTTTTGTTTATTTAATTATGTCACAAATTTAAGCCAAAATTTCTATTTTGTCTTATATAGTACATGTTCTTAATTGGCTACTGCTCGTTATTTTAGTATTTTCCTTGTCAAATCTCCTAGATAATTTGTTTTCTATTTTCTAAGTGCTCTTACTCTGGTGCTTATGATTTTCAAATGTTAAATGGTACTGTCCTGTATGTTAAATGCTGAAATTACAAGCGTGGAGACAAGCCTAGAAGCATTAATCATTCAATGTTAGAATGGAATCAAAACAACATCATTATTCGATCCCCTTCGAGGTCCTCCTGATGCATTCCATTTATTGATCGATCTTTTTACACTACGTGTGGCCAAGCTTCTTCAGAAGTACAGCTACATATATCTGGAGTAAACAGTAGGATTGGATAGTGGTGGACTTCTATAAAACATAGCATTTGTCTTCACCACTCATACACAATCAAGTTCACCAAGTTAACTGAGCAGTACCAAGTACCGTCCAGTAGTAACATACGAATATCCTTATTACCAGGCAAAACGAAAAATATTCTCTCGGGAACATTTTGAGGAAGTAGAGGTAGGTGCCATGAAGGAGTAAAATCAATTGTTGATATGTTACACCTACCATGCCGTAAAGGCCTCAAGACCATATGGTTGTTTGACATAGGATATCTAGTATAGTATATGTCAGGATAGATGGTAACATGATAAACGTCGTCATAATCGATTAACTGTCTAGTATGAATATTGTAATATTTTATTACCACAATACAGTCTAACAAAACCTATATTAAATCAGAGGTTCAACATATAGAAATCGTTGTCTAAATTAGTGAAAACAAATATTGATTTAGCATGTGTGAAAAAGGGAGTCGTGAGTTTATGATATAGGGAATGAAAGGAAAGAATATATCTAAAATTGTATGACAAAAGTCGTCACGTCACTGACACACAGATGATGAAACGTAACGCGCTAAAAGACGAACAATATTCTCTTGCCATGCAATTGAGGTACTGACAGGACTGTCAATGAAATATTGATTTTCCCTTAATTGGTGTTTAATCAATAGTAAGTTGTAAGATTGTCTTCATACGAGAACTATGTACGAAGCAGAGAAACTGGCTTTTGCTGTAGTTTTAGTTTTGAGTTGGGATGTTATGTGAGTACATATTTTTACATAGATCTTGTCTTAACGGTTTGGTACTTCTTAGATATTGACTTCTTTTTACCCTGAAAAAAGGTTATTTTAAATCTAGGAGTAGTCTCCCTTGTGTATGGTTCTTTGAGGATTACTTTCAAGGGGACGACCATTTGATTCTGAAAAAAAAGGGGGGGGGGGGTGTTCTGACACGTTTTTTGGAAATAAATATTGTGACCTTAAGATTGCTGAAAATAAAAACTGGCTTTTACTGAAAGAAAATAAATATCATGGCTGCTAGCATGTACATATACCAGATCATGTTAATATACAGCTGAATGTCAGATTGATGCATCTTTTATACTATAAGTTGTAGTAATTAAATAATTAAGGTTTCAGCAAAATTTATAGCATTGAACGAATCGCGCTATTCAATATGTTCACAAAACTTAATAGATTTGTTGGTTTTGTGAAAATATATTTGCATGCCCATTTTAGGAGCGCACAGGGGGCAAGGGCTCTATCTATCTGCTTTCTGAAAGATTTTCTCTTGAGATAAATCTACACCTTTCTTAGATTTAAACATCAAAATTATCGACCACCTAATATATACTAATATTTATGATAAACGTGAGGATTTTGGATTTCCTATTGTAAATTTCCCTTATTTGGATGGCGATGTCCCTCGACTCCCATCATATGGTATCTATATATCTCAATTAGTTCGATTTGTCAGAGGCTGCACCGAATTTTTGGACTTTCATAAACGAAATTTACAAATTACTACTAAACTTTTAACTCAGGGTTACAGATATCACAAGCTAAGAAAAACATTCGGCAAATTCTTCAGATCTTATTCAGAACTTCTATCTAAATTTGGAAATATTTCTTTTCAACAGTATGTATCCAATGGAATTTCCCATCCTTATTTTTACGGTGATCTCGTATATGAACTAAGGAAAGTAAAAGGCTCCGATAACGTTATTTTATCATATCAAACGTCTTATAAATAGACAATATGATATTGAGATCATCAAAAAGACTATAGGTCTTGTATTTGGCCCTTCTACAGCCTTATGAAGACTTTTACTTGAACGTTGCACGCTGACTAACAGGGCGGTGGGGACTATATGACAGGCCTTGTCCAAACCTCTTTCAGAGGAGACATGGTCCTGAACTTCGTCCCCTCTGACTGTTAGTCGGGACTCCTACAGATCTAGGGTCTTAGCTCGCTTTCAGACTGGCAGAGCACGGTTTATCATGTTGATGTCGCATATATTTTTATACCATTATGTATTTTACAATACCTTACGTGTTTATATTTTTATGACCTCTCAATATGCGATACCTGTTGATCCTTGTTCTTTACATGGAGGATTATTTATAAATTTTTAAATGTACGTCCTTTGATTGTTCTGCTGTTACGGTGAGTGGGAAGGTGGGCCCGTAAACCGGTTAACCACACCATTTGTTTGGCTTTTGTCAAATTAAATGACCGTCCTAAGTCGGTATCGTAATTTCAGTACAATCAAATATTTTTGTAATGTGATATATGTTCTAGTATATTATTTATATTCATGTATTGTATAGCTCTATGGTGACTTCTGCCACATAACTGAGCCAGTAACTCCTCTTTTTTCCTTCATATTCTTGTTCGGGATAATGTTGTTCACGTCCCATTGTCGCCAAATTCCACTACCTTTCCCAGGCTTCCTCTCGTGATGTCCACCCCTCCTTTATACGCCAGACACAAGGTTATCGTAACATAAAAATCATCGGCCAAAATGGATCTTTAAAATTGAATTCGTTAAATCTCTCATGTAAGCATATATGCAAAGTAGATGTTAAATTAAATTATGCGTATTTCAAAATTTTTGGTAGCCATGTTCGTTGACAGTGTTTCATTCCTTATAAGGTTCATTCAAACCAGTGCAACAAGACATTTGTCAAATGATTTTATTAGAGTTCGCATTTGTCGGAATATGACACTATATACGATATTGTCCTTTTGTTCCAAGGACTATGTGATTTGGTTTACCCTGCGGTACTCCTTCGTTTTTTCCTTCTTAAAACATTTATTCAAATAAAAATAATAACAAACAACTTTAAAATGAGAACAAAAGTATACCAATAAAAACGTGCATCTTCATGTACCATACATAACAAAAGTACAGGAGTCCCAAGTGTGCCTATATCGTTCACCTAAGACATGAAAACATTGCTCCATGATACTGAACAATGCTTGTCGATGGTCATAATTCTAAATGCTTTAAAACTTGTAAAATTGTACAGGACCATCTTTGATTAATACCTACCAAGTTTTCGAAATTCAATCTGGACATAGTAAAGAAAAAGTGACAAAACAATATATGTAATCCTTTTTTTGCATTAAAATGACATAGGTCAAAGTAAGTCATGCTAAATATGAATAAGATATTATCATTCGGACAGAAATCCAAAACATCAACACACCTTCACACACCCCTCCATAGCAATAAATGGAATTTCTCTCCCTGGATACCAGAAACTGAGAGAGAATATGCACTTCACTGTAGAAAGTAGTAGTATAAAGACCTATGTAATTAAATTAGTGTTTGTATATTATTTTTGAGGTTACTGTATATAAGCATTCGTTTTAGTGGCATATATTTACAATGCATTTCTAACAAATATTTATTGACAATTAAAAAATCCAAAGAATCAAGAATCTGTCCCAGGATATCAAGGAAATAAACATTCCATCATTCAAGGATCTGAAAATAAATAATCCGGCACGACCAAATTTGCCCGCCCCCCCCCCCCCCCCCCTTTCAGAATCAAATGATTATCCCCTTAGGCAGTTTAATTATTGCTCTTCAAATATATAATATGATTGTTCAGCATCACTGAAGAGACATTTTTTATCGAAATGCGCATATGGTGCACGAATCTAATTAACAAATGAATTTAGTGACTATTTTCAATTTCTAATTGACGAAAGTTTTTGCTTAAGAAAGGTACTCAATATCTCCAAGCGGAAGGTGTAATAGATAAAGACCATGTCTATTCTCTGACAATGTAAAGATGATGGATAAATCCAAACCACAAGTCCAAAAATCATGAAACCATAGGACATACAAAATCAGTGAAAATGAAAAACAAATGGAAAATAACAAAATATGTCTACTTGAAGAGCATATGTGAACCCCTGTGATGGAGTGAGATCAGGTGCCCGGGGAGACTGAGCATCTCCTGCTTGCTAGCAACACCCGTCACATATACCCCGTAGAAAGAGTCAAATCGTGTGAATTCCATATGTATCTATATATGGAGAAGTCGAAGTAGGTAACCTTCTAGTATAGAAGGTGTCAAATCTGTGTAAAGTGATCGGAATCGGTCTCAGTCCAGAATATCATTTAAAAGTCTGGATAACGAGATATCATATGGAGTAATAAGAGTCTCGTAACGACTTCCTCAGTGACGTTGCCATTCTAGCACATATAAAACCCTGGTTGAGCAGCTTATCTGGAAGTCGTCTAACCCTCAGAACAAAGTCATTGTAATTTGAACATGTTCTGGAATAACGTATTTACTGAGATACAAATACACCCTATGCGGGCGATAATGGAATGTTGCTACTTATGAAAGGAAAGTTTGTGATAGCAAAATTGAAATCGTCACTTTTGTCATAGAGTGAGGTATTCAATTGACCATTAATGTCGAAAGACATGATATCTAAACACGACGTAGAATTATTACTTTCTGTGGTTTCTTTGACCTCCAGTTCACTTGGATAGATGATGCTAAGGTAATCCGCGAATGAAGGATTATTAATTGAAAGCAAGTCATCTATATATCTGTAAGTAAAATTGAAGCCAAGAGCCAATTGTTTTTTTTCCTTGCGAAAGCAAAGACTGAATGAACTCAGCTTCGTATGAATAAAGGAATATGTCAGCCAGAAGCGGAGCACAGTTAGTGCCCATTGGAATGCCGACAATTTGTTGAAAAACCTTACCTCCAAACACCACAAAAATGTTATCGATAAGAAAGTTCAACATCTGAATGACAGCTGTTTCAGTGTATTTATTTTTGGAATCAGAATTTTCCCTAACAAAGTAAGTTTTATCGTGGCCTATTACTATATATTTGAATTTGCGGCTTCCGTTTTTACTAGTAATTGCATTTTGAATAATTTCCGCTAATCTGTCTTTTAATTTCTGATGAGGGATCGTTGTGTACAGAGTCGAAAAGTCAAAAGACTTGATGGAGTGAATTTTAGTAAACCTTTTTGATTTTAGATGTTCTAACAACTCTTTTGAATTTTTAAGGATCCACATTTGATTAATTCCACTTCTGGAATATACTGTTTCGCAATATCTATGAAGGCCAGATTTAATTTCTGATAATATTTTTGTGAGTAGCATCGATACAGATTTTGTGGAACACTTCGAGGAACCAGCGATAAAGCGTTGTTTGTACGGAGTTTTGTGCATTTTTGGAATACAGTACAAATATGGAAGTTCTAAATTCAATTTATTTGAGTCAATACCAAACGTATTGAGGACAGATTTATGATTCTCGAGTACTTCCGAAACCGAAAAGTTCGTGAGAGTATCTGAAAAGTTGAAGATACAACTATAGGAATTAGAGTCATTTACATGTATACGAGTCTTTATGTTCGCTTGTTGAGGGGTGTAACATAGTAGCCTTCAATGACGAGTGTGTTATATCAACCTTTAATGATAAACAATATCTGATCTCAAAGGAGTGACTGACTTATAAAATAACTTAAATATTCTTTTATTTAAAGTGTTCGAATTATTGCATATTTGATATTTTACTAGACAATACAATATTACTTAGCATATCACTCCTAAGGAACATTGGATAGTAATTATACATATATCTTGTATGCACGTAGTAAATAAATTATGCTAATACAATGGTAGTAATTACCTAATGTTAATATAATGTATCTTAAAGATAAATGGAACACAAAGAGGAGACTGATTAGTACTAAGTGATAGGATACGGTAGTTCCATAAAAATGACCATCTGTATTCCTATACAATGGTCAGCAGTAGACAATAAGATCCCTGCCTTATTTAGGTATGGAGATTGTAGCGATTCGTACCTACTGTATAAATACCTTGGGTAAAAGTAATTTTACTCAGAATCGACCTGGAAGTACTAAGGCTTTCTCAGTTATCCTCCTTTGTGCGCCGACCGATCAGACCACATCTATATAAACTGTACGATCACTGCCATTGTTTTGATGTGCTTGAATAAACGTTATTTGCTTGCTGAGTTTGAATACACTTTTGAAAATTACTCAACGCATCATTTCTACATTTCTACACGTCCATCCTACAGTGGTAAATCAGAAAAGAGAATGTAATAGTAATATAGTTACGTAATGTGCTAACTGGCACGTGACTACAATTTAATTTTAACAATATTGTGTTGAAAAAATAGCTTTTAAAAACCTGGCCACACGCAGTGTACATATCCAAATTTATGGGAGCTGCACAGCTTTGAATAAACCACCAGGCTGCCACCCACAAAGGTTGCATATGATATTTGATCTAGCTCCTCCCCTGAAAGATTCAACAGATTTGTTAATATCCTCTCATTGAATTCGTTTTCCTTTATTCGGTCTTTTGACTTGAGGTCATTACAATCCTTTTAGAAACAGACTTTTCTAAAGTATATTATTACCTCTTGTATTTAACAGTATTTTTTTTTGCTGGTACATTAGCATGTACAAAATGATTAACATAAAGGGGAAGTGAAACGTCAAAATTCTATTTTTGGTATTCGATAGTAGTTACCGAGATAAATTCGTATAAAAATACCGATATCGATACGGTGTCTTCTTCGGCCACAATTTGCAAAAATAGGTCTTAAAAATCACCTGTAATAAAGCTATTTTTCACACTTCCGGTTTTTGTGATGTCAGAGATCATGACGTCATAGGTTTGGATCGAGTGAACATGGAGTGTTACGATAACGAGAGTTGTACTTCAAGCGATGAAAGCTTTGATATTGATGACAGTGCGTATGATCATTTGGTTTAGGACACGTGAGCGAGGAACCCGATCAACTGGAGGGTGCGTGCCAAGTAAATGAAAGAGGCATAAGGCCGTATCAGTTCGAGCCAATAGTTCAGTCTTACGAGTTTGGTCAAGGACAAGGGCAAGAAAATCTGTTTGCTGCGGATATACCATATAATATTACAGTGTTCGACAGAAGTTATAGTATGAAAGAAAAAAGAGGAGTTACTGGCTCAGTTATGTGGCAGAAGTCACCATTGAAAACAACAGATTGGTAAATATTACAGCAATGTGAAATAAGTGAGAGAGAATATTTATGGTAATTTTTAAAATTCAAACTTTCGTATATGTGTAATGTAGTCAGCTTAGGAAACAAGAGCGTAATTGATGCAAATTACTATTTGGTGATTTGTTTTTTGTCTATTAAAAGTGCATTATCTAAATTATATCAAAAGATACTCTTCACTGCAAGGAATACTTACGATTACATACAAAAGTTTGTAAATCTATGTTTTAATACACAAAAACGTGATTAAGTTCGCATCCCAGTAACTGGGGTGCATTCAGAAACCGGGCTGTTATTGAAAATTTTGACTGAAATTCATTTTAAATCTTACAGTCAACAATTATGTATAGACTAACATAGAAGAAAAAGAGAAAAATTGAATAGTAATTATTGACCAAATTGGGGCCTTAATTGTGAGCATTACATAGTAAAGATTATAGTAAGATTAGTTGTACAACATTATAGATGAAAACAAAATGTGACTAACATTTATATGAGAAATAACTATATCTCTAGATGCATGTATAAACTGCATTACCGAAATAGTCTCTTGATTGTAGTCATTCCATTCTAATGTACTTTAAAACAAGAGAGAGAGAGAGAGAGAGAGAGAGAGAGAGAGAGAGAGAGAGAGAGAATCTATGTTGACAGGAAATAAAACAAATATTAGATGAAGTTGAGGAGGAAAAGCAATTTTAAGACATTTTAAGACATGTCCAATGTTAAATGTATAAATGTATAACACATCCTGGATTTCCTTCTGTATGCTTAGACAGACATGTGTTAAAGGTAGCATATCATGCATACAGGGGAAGAACCAGGAGACAGGATTATGGAACAAATATGCCAAATAGCACAGAGTGAGTTATGATTTCATTAAAACCTACAACGTGTGGTATTTTAATTACAGGGGAACAACCAGGGGTTGTATCTCTCCAGTAACATTCTAAGCTTGGGAAAGGATCCAATTTTCTGTTTTGCAAATTGTGTCACAATTTACTTTTGTTTCCAATAAATTGTTCTATTTCAAATGTTTTGTAGAAACATGTTGACCTTTGCAAAATTTCATTTAGCAAAACTTCAGCAACTTCGATCATTCTGTTACATGATGTACTTTATCCTTAGAATTTAATTTTAATCTATACTCTGTTCTATTTCTAGTAGGCAGAGATATACATCCTACAGGAATTTTGTGAGATGGATATCGGACTTCCCTGGAAAAATATCCGTGTTGTACTTCCACCTTGTGCTGTTGCTGCCATTAGAAATGCATTTCCAAGTGCTGATGGAGTATATCATGGTCTTCAATTCCCAGAATAATACTATCTTCCTTAGGTATGATTTCATTAGAATAGAAACATGATCATTCTATCTTGGCTCCTATCTTAACTTGCAGCAAATCTTAAGACCTAGTAATCAAGTCCCATACTGTGACCTGCTCCATCACAGTATTAGCCAAAGCTGAATCAAGTATAAATATAATGATTATTGATTTCCAGGGTCAAAGGTCAATAAGCAAGATCATAAAAGAATCATACTTCTTTCACATGCTATAAGATCTTAAATATACAATGAATTACACCGTTTAAGATGAATATGGCAAATTGATGTCATCCAAGACATTGCATTTGAGTTGGACTGATCCATAAATCCGAGGTCAGGTCAGACTAAAGAGAGTGCAAAGTAGAAGGTCATCCAGTTGCCAAATTGACTTCGAAAGGAGTAATTAGTTGTTTTATTATACCAAAAGTTTAATGGTTGAATATTCTTTATGTCACTCCACGATTATTTCACGTATATGGTGACGGCATATGCTTAATGCATTGCATACAAATTGAGACACTTAAAACAGACCTACCCGAAGCAGGGCTTGGTATTTTTGACGTACATGTAAACAAACAAGTTATCACAGCAGCTTAATGGTCAATTGCATAGTAGCAGATGAATTGTATTTATAGTTTGTGTCTGAGACGTGTCTGGACAACAACGTGTCCTTGAAAGCTAAAACCTATCATCTTGGAAGCAAATTGATTAAGTACAGAGTGATATGCTTCTAATATTGCTGTGTTAGGACCACAAGACAATTTTCTAACATCATTCTTCATTCTGGTTGAAGCAATACATTTCTCAACCTCCACAAATACTTTAGAATCTAAAATTTGAGATAAAATCTTTGTAAATTATGCATAGAATGATCATAGTGTGTGTATTGATTTTAATTTCAGCATGCAGGAAAATCTTTTTAAACATAAGATTAAAGTCACTGAAAATTTAATTTAAATCTTATATTAACATTGGTGTGAAACATTCGTAAAGGTATTTTTATTTAATACAAAATTACTTGGATCAAGCCATCTTCTTTGCTGTTCAGTTGAAATAGGTTCAAGGTCACAGGAATGCGGTATCGAAAATTGGTTTCCGTATCATGAGTCTAATATGTTTAGTGCTATAGCAATGAAACTTCATACACATACTTACCATGAGTGGAATATGTGCCCTATTGTTTCTGAGATATTGCAACTCGGCACATTGCATCTGTGATGCAAATCTCTTGTATCGACTTTTATTTTAGTAACTTACATTTGCTTCTATGAGGTGGATGATTTTTTATTTGCACCCCATCACTTCTTGAAGTAGAGGATACAGATTTATTGGTAGTTTGGTTTCCAGTAACCTCTGATGGTTCCTTGTGACATACAGTCTGCAAAACAAAAGTTCCAATATTCAGAGTCGATCATTTCAACCTAAACTTATTGTGTCTTTTCTGATTTTTGAATTAATTAAATTAAAATGTAATAATTAGAAATTCAATAATTCCATTAACTACAATTTAGAAAAAATTGAATTGCATCCTCTTCAGTATTTTGTTAAACATCATTTTCAGAGGACTTTACATCTGCCTTATCATCTCTCAAAAGAAAAACTGGGTTCACCATCTTTAAAATTTAAAACTTGAATTTATGTTTTTAATAAACACCTACACACTCAAAAGATGCATTTTCATTGTTTATTCAATTTACTAGTAAAGAAATATTACCAAAATATTGGTTTTGGTTTTATTTCGATGTAAATCTGAAAGATCATTAACGTATATGATAAATGCGTTGTAATGTTTCACCAAATTATCCTTGGTATTTCCAATTTTGGGGGTACAGCAAGTACACTCTTTTTTGTAACTGGTATGGAGAGAAAAAAATGGACATGGCATTTATTTTTTAAATGTTATCATCCACTACAGTACACATAAACAGTATACCATTTATGAAAATAAATTATTATGCTTTAGAATTCTGAAAAAAAAATTAATTGTAAAGGATTATAATAAATAATTATCATATGAACAAATAATATATTTGACAAATAGACATTATATGTTTTTAATTGCAGGCCCCTATATTTAATGCATTGTCTTAATTCATAATAATTGTAAATACCTACTTGGAACTAGAGAACTTTTCAGGTTTCGGATGAATTGTTGGATAAGTCTCTGGGTTGGGGTCTTTTCGCTGTATATCTCCCGTTTTTTCCAAACTGTTAAGCAATCAATATTTGATAGGGTAGCAGTCTGGTTTGAAATGCCGTGCCCTTATATGTGATATATATATGATATTTTGTCGGATAGTGGAAATTGACCTGCTCGTCTCGAACGAATTTTTTCAATTTTTCCTTATTTCTGTTCTCTTTTATGAGGGAAATGAGTGTAAAGACACATCACTTAAGTATGTATTGTGTATTGGTGCAACCGCCAGCATAGCAATACTTTCCTATCCCCTTTTTAACCGTTCGGCCGTGATTATCTTCAGCGTCATTTTCCGCCATGTTTCTTGCTATCCAAACCAGTGACGTCACAACGACAAAGGGATTTCCAGAAGTTTTTTGCAAGTGAGATAAAAATAGAATCATGAAAATCTCGTCAGCAAAACAACGTATTGACTCCGGGATTATTTTTTTCGCTCTGCTAGTTTCGCCATTAGCATCTGCTTAATAGAATATGTTTTTTCATTTCATTTCATTCCTCTTTTTTCCTTGACGTTTTAGTTCCCCTTTAGTGATTAGATGTTTAACTATTGTTGTGGTAAACATTAAGAATTAAGGGACTAGCATCTAAAGGGCCTTTTTAACCCCAACTTTTTAAAAGTTAAACATACCGTCGATGGTATGACACACCTATGTCTTCTTTTAGAGGCATTTTGGAGAAAGATCGTTTTATCTTGGCGCCTTCACTCTTCCAAGTAATTTTTACAGTCGACAATTTTTTTAATTCTCAATTAATTGCTAATGCGCGCAGCGAAACAAGAATGGATTTTGGAGAAACCCACACGGGTTTTGTGAAAATAATTTAAATGGAGCATTTTAAACTATAGAATTCGTACTATGAAAGTAAATACGTTTTAAGACTGCACATATCAGGTGTCTGTTTACATTAACGTAGAATAAAATCCAGCTGTATAAAAATAAGCAATGTATGCAGTTACCAGTGGTGTTATAGCTCTCATTTGTATTGGGTTTGTTTCTTTTTTTTGGGGGGGGGGTATTGAAAGCGATGTGAAACTCTAATTAACCAACTGACCAGCTTCTAATGTCCAGTGATAACTGAAAATTCACAAATTCAAGTGTCAAGTTTATTTTGTATGTATGGATAAGTGGTAGCCTACCATACCAAACTCTGAAATCAGGTAAGCCGGCGTGCGCATGCAGTTGTGTATTATCAAGTCTGGTCGATCGTTACTACGAATTTTATTTCAAACTTCCTTTTACCCATTGACCTTAATGGTGCTTTTCGGAGTGGGAATTAAAGCGTAAGTAGTGCATGCATTTTAATAATCTTTTTATAGTAATTACTGTGAATTCTTATCATGAATTTATTCTTTTTCCATATAAATCCAAATTCTGGATCAAATTTCTTTACTTGTCCCCATTATATAAATAAAATATTGTTGACTTTAATTGTTATTACCATCAGTTACTGGATGCTTTGGTTTGTGTATCATAGTTTATTTAATATGTATATTAATATTAATATATATAGAATATTTTTATATTTTTAACCAGAAAAAATACAAACACATATCGAGGATTAGTTACAGTATTAAATTCTGCTCAAGCGCAAATTTTTATGCTATAGAGATTGTAGTATCATACATTAGTTTCATAATTATCAAAATTTAAAAGTACCACGTATTAAAATTTACATAAAAAATATTTATACCTGTTTCGGAACTTAGATGTAACAATATGTATTCGATTTTCGCTCAGATGGACCGTCCTATGTCGGGACCACAACTGCAATCAAACTTAATATTTTTCTGCCTAGTTAATCTTGCTTAAGCCTTTGTTATCTGCATGTCCTGTGCGACTTTCCTGATACTACCGAGTTAGATGTCTTCTTTTCTTTGATATATTTGCTATTTTTAAGTTTACAAAAGGTCGAATACCTCAGCTTAATGAACAAAGACCAATGTATTCTGTATGTTGCTGTAAAGTATTTATACATAAACTTCGTATCTTACAGACTACACAAAATACCTGTACATTGCATTTTATATAAAATTAGTCTCTTTCCATTCGACGTTATGCCCCATGTCCGTTGGAAAGTAGTTTTATAAAAAATAAAGATACATATCAGTACAAATATATATTAAGTTAAATGCTTCATGTTTCTAGCTTTCAGTAAACAAGCATTGAAAGCTGGGTATTTTTTATTACACTCAGGGTTTGCCAGCTCACTAGCAGCAGTATTAACTTTGTTTAAATGTTACGAAAAATTAATTATCAGGAGGAGTAAGCTTTTCGACATATGAATCATATCGTACTTAATTGATAATAAATTTCAATGTTCTCTAAGAGTTTACATTACACGGTTAAGCATTTAAAAAGTAAAACCAGGATTAAAAATTAGTATTCTAAACACCATGTGTTGTTGATATTTGCAAATTAACTTAAAATGTGCATTTTCGTGTTTCCATGTAACAAAAGAGATGCTCATGAATCACTCGTAAATCGTCTAAACAAAACAAACCAGAAGTGAAATGAACACAATGTAATCTTTAATAATTGCGCTAGTTAATCTCTCTATGAGAGTGTTTACTGATATATATTTTGACTGAGGTTACATTGTATATAAACCAAACACAATGAGTTTTTGTCATGGCATAAATATCAAGTGTTACTGGATACAATTCACTGTATCAGCAGATCAACGCAGATCATCTGAATATGCCGGCCCATTGTCAAACTGCATGACTGTTTTTTATAGACGTCACAAACTTCGAGCTTTTGTATGATAAATATTTTATGCAACAGTTGCTTTGATATAACTTTGATATACTTAAAAACATAAGTGTTTACGGCATGGGCTTATGTTAAAAGGTAATGCAATCCTATGAAAACTAAAACTGCGTCATTTATGTAATCTGTACATATAATTTTATATATATGTATGTATGTGTCTGTGTGTGTATGTGTGTGACCCGGTTTTTAAAGAAAGTTTTAAAACCATTCTCCGGATATTAAAATACATGTACGCGTTACCAATATACATGTCCATATTAAGAATATGCCTAGATGTATAATAATATTATGCTTTCGTTATCCTACTTTACAACATGGTACAACTGATAAGGAACAAATCACTGTTGGTATTCTTGTGTTTTTGTTTTGGGGTTTTTTTTTCTTTGTTTTCTTTGTTTTTGTTTTTGTTTTTGATTTTCCTTGTTACGTGTTTTGGGGTGTGGGAAGAAGTAGCTAACACTATACTGTCAAAATAGAACATAAAAATATTTGAAGAGCAACTCATTACCAAATAGACAAGTTACAATTGTAAAATACGAGAGTGACTGCTGTTACAAAACTATGGTACTAAGTAAAAATCGAAAAAGTACCGAAGGGTAAACCATATCGCATAGTCCATGGAATAAAGAGGAACAATATTGTGTTTAGTGTCATATTCAGACAAATTCATGCTAACAATAATGTACCACAGCGGGCATTCAAGGACCCCTGGATTTCAAAGGTTAGACCAGGTGCCCGGGAGGAGCACCTGTTTGGCTAGCCACACTAAGAACAATCAAAGGACTATGCATGAAGGAGTACCATTTATTTTTCAAAATTATTTACTTTTTTTCACAGAAAATTTGGAGTATATTTTTTCGGGTTAATGTAAAAGTCGCGTTAACATGAAGTTGGCTTTCCTTTTGCTCGTGATACTTTTGTGTTAAATACGAATGGCATGTGGATTCGATTTCAGAATAGTGTTTATGCGTTTGACAGCCACATTCGCTTTCCTGAAAATTAGATCTACAGTTGTTCATGTTAATATAGGCGAAGAAGCGCTTTAATGATTTAGCTGTAAGAATTTTGCAAAAAAATCTTTTTGAACTATTTCTATAACTGTGCATATTTGAACTAATACCACGGTTAATAGTTATAACATAAGGTTGAAGCTTCCAAAATGCTACCTTGAAATTGAACACACAAGAATTTTACCATTTCACATTTATATCTCGTCGAGATTTAAACATGTGTTTGTTCAATCCACCTTGATCATATTCAAGCAATTCATGCTTCATTAAACAAGGATTCCGTTCATTTCTCATATCATACTCCTTCCAGTCATGTTGACATTTTTATGGTCTGCTGATATTGGTGTATAAGGCAGTTTATTCAAGGTGTATACCCATGGCAGCATGGAATGTTGCACCAGCTCGCTTGACTTCACACGCTCCTTTTTCTCTTGTTTTTTGATCTGATATAGTTCGTAAGTTTTTCATCATTTTCCCTCATATATCATATTATACGACAATACACATTACACTAACGTACATATTTTCTTTACATATGGAGTATATATTGCAGATTAGCATTAATTAATACCAACATATAATAATAAACTTTGAGAGAAGAAATAGAAACGTTTGTTATTTATTATTATTAATATTATTATTACAATTATTATGATTATCATTATTGTTATTATTATTGTTATTATTATTATTATTATTATTATCATTAATATTGTCTGATTTCATTGGTAGAAATTAGGAATGCATATGAGATATTGAGAAGATAAAAGCTATTGATAAATGTATGAAACATGACGTACTGAAACACTAGACTTTAAAAAAAATTATATATATTTTTTTATTCTAAAGACTCTTAAATATGGTAGTGTGGAAATTGCAAACGATGAAGGTGTTTCCTGGCACTACATGTTATAACGAATTAAAAATGAAATATCCGTATATCTCATAATTAATTTCCTTAATGATGATTTTGAAGGTAAGCAAAATCGACAAGCATTGACCTCTGAAGGTCATTGGCCACTGGTATAATTTTCATTCTCATTACTTACCGCATCGGTAAATATCTTTACAATGTCAAAAATCATTGATTTGCTTTGGTGCTTTGGCAGTTAACGTCACAAGACTAGTTTTATATGAAATGAAAGTTCATTTTTATCTCAAGTTTCTATTCAGATACTGGATAATCTCAATCAAAATTGGGAGAGACACAAATAAGAACACGATACAGAAAAAAAAATACATGTAAATTAGAATTATATTTTTAAATTATATTTTTAAAAAGAATTGCGGCGTTCTTTTCCCTCCATAACCTAGTAGTAAATGAGTCAAGTTTATCAAAAACAATACGATAAATCCTTGTATATATTCCATAACATATTAAAGAGAGGTTACCTGTTTAATACGGCAGTGTAATAATTAATGCCACCAACGAAAAACGATTTTTCTAACATGAAAGAATGATAAAATCTGCAATACATCCAAACTTAATGCTTCTTATTGTAAGATTATTGTGGTATAATGCATGTAAGCGTTACGTGTATGTACTTGTATAACATAAGGTAGATTTCTATCAAAATTCATCTGTGAAAATATTTGCTTGTCTCCGAACAGGAAGTTAGAGGACAAATTTTACACCATTAAATGTCATTGTACAACCTAAGCAATTAAAAATGACACAAAAATAATACAAGTCTGTTCTCATCTTAGAAAGCTGGAAGGCTGTAGGTTTATTAGCACAGAGCCTATATGGGATTGTAAAACTAATTTTTTCCATAACAATTACTACACATGTCAATGGGATAAATGATGAGTTTAAAGGTATCGATTACCTATGTATACATAAATGTGAAAACCAATGCCATGCTAATGCTTAGTCGATTTTACAAACATTCTAAAGAATGTGTAAATACTTTGCAATATTCTCAAACGTAAAAGCTCATATTTTCCATGTATGATTAATGTGATATGATGCATTTAACATACAGAAATAATACAGGTATCTACATATATCAAATAATGCTGTATATATAGGATCTTAAATGAATTTTCATTTCATACGGTATTTATGACACGAGTTGTTTGTTTTATATTCCCGAGCTTTGGTGAGGGGATATAAAACACACAACGCTGCTTAATATGAGGTTTAATTGATTCCGAACATTTAAATATTAATGTGATGTGCAGTGTGTGCTCTGAAGTCTATCAGAAAGCGTTGTAAGTGATTGAACAAGTTCACGATATTTTCTATTACAGGCTCTGCATTGGGCATGGTTAATATCTAGATACACTTTTACGGGGAAAAAGGTAAGAAACTAGTATACATGTTAGGAAATGTGATAGGGTTCTACCTATGCAAGCAGTGCCAATCATGCAATACAAAATTGTTCTGATGTTCTAAATTTAGGTATATTAGAAAAATACAGAAGGAGATGCAACCAGACACTTGTACTTTCAGAGGTTCATACTTTTCTCCATTTTTAAAATTCATATTCTTCGACATGTAAAAAATATTGAAGCGTAGAATGTGATACATGCTATAGATTTGAATAAATGTACGTTGCTATAATGAATAAGTCGCATTCATTTATTCAATATTAACCCCTGATATTTGCGTTGATTCGATTCATTCCCTAGTGTTCCATTGTTCGTTCCAGTGCTTTGTTCTATGTTTATCGTAGTGCAGATGAGGCAAATGAAAAGGAAAGAGTAAGACATCTGACTTAGCTACGTAGCAGAAATCGCCAAGGAGACTGTAGCTAAACATACATTAATTAAACATTAAATGAAATCACTCATACTGTTGTTCATGTAACAGAAAGCAGGTAATACAGGAAATAAAATTGCAGCACAGACATGAAGTAGAATATTAACAAAAACTTTTTTTCTGTACTATTATATGTATATATCTTCTTCCTTATCGTTTCAAATGTACATGTAAATACAAGTGTTTTCAGGTTATAAGTAAGCCAACTTGGTTGCCAAACGTATTTATGCTGTTTCAAAACCATGTCTACGTATAATGCTGTAATATACAAATGTAATTATGTTTATGATTGTAACAGACAATGCTTTGACTGTGACCTTTGCCTTTTGTCATTCACCTTTTAAAAGAATGGGTTTTGTACACTTGTAGTTTGATTGTGTTAGCGTTTATGAATATTTCTTTATATTCTATTTATCAAAATGTTTCGCGAATGACCGTGACTTTTGACCTTGACTTTGATATTTCTACACTTAATACATCTCTGCCTCATGATTTGATTAAAAGCAAGTTGCTGTCTCTTATACAATGGTGTTTTCACAGAGAATCTAAAACGTACATATGTACTTCCAATAACTCTGGATTCTTTTCCAACAAACAATATACTTCATATAAATACTGGACTTGCAAGGAATTATGTAAAGCACTAGATTTTCTCATGAATAATATTTTGTGCAATTTGATGGCAAGATATATCAACAAATAGTTGGGATTCCTATGGGTACTAACTGTGCGCCTCTGATAGCAGATTTATTTCTTTATTGTTATGAGAGGGATTTTATGGTTTCTATTCAAAAATCAAAACGTTTTGACCTCATTGACAAATTTAATAATACTTGCAGATATCTGGATGACATTTTGGTTATCGACAACCCTGAATTCGAACAATTTATATCAGAAATATATCCACCAGAGCTCACATTGAATAAAGCTAATACTTGAGATAAATCTACACCTTTCTTAGATTTAAACATCAAAATTATCAACAACCTAATATATACTAATATTTATGATAAACGTGAGGATTTTGGATTTCCTATTGTAAATTTCCCTTACTTGGATGGCGATGTCCCTCGACTCCCATCATATGGTATCTATATATCTCAATTAGTTCGATTTGTCAGAGGCTGCACCGATGTTTTGGACTTTCATAAACGAAATTTACAAATTACTACTAAACTTTTAACTCAGGGTTACAGATATCACAAGCTAAGAAAAACATTCGGCAAATTCTTCAGATCTTATTCAGAACTTCTATCTAAATTTGGAAATATTTCATTTCAACAGTATGTATCCAATGGAATTTCCCATCCTAATTTTTACGGTGATCTCGTATATAAACTAAGGAAAGTGAAAGGCTCCGATAACGTTATTTTATCATGTAATAAAATAGTCAAACGTCTCATAAATAGACAATATGATATTGAGATCATCAAAAAGACTATAGGTCTTGTATTTGGCCCCTCTACAGCCTTATGCAGACTTTTACTTGAACGTTGCACGCTGACTAACAGGGCGGTGGGGACTATATGACGGGCCCTGTTCAAACCTCTTTTAGAGGAGACATGGTCCTGAACCTCGTCCCCTCTGACTGTTAGTCGGGACTCCTACAGATCTAGGGTCTTAGCTCGCTTTCAGACTGGCAGAGCACGGTTTATCATGTTGATGTCGCATATATTTTTATACCATAATGTGTTTTACAATACCTTACGTGTTTAAATTTTTATGACCTCTCAATATGCGATATCTGTTGACCCTTGTTCTTTACATGGAGGATTATTTATAAATTTTTAAATGTACGTCTTTTGATTGTTCTGCTGTTACGGTGAGTGGGAAGGTGGGCCCGTAAATCGGTTAACCACACCATTTGTTTGGCTTTTGTCAAATTAAATGACCGTCCTAAGTCGGTATCGTAATTGCACTACAATCAAATATTTTTGTAATGTATTACATGTTCTATTATATTATTTATATTCATGTATTGTATAGCTCCATGGTGACTTCTGCCACATAACTGAGCCGGTAACTCCTCTTTTTTCTTGGAAACAATAGGAATAGTCATTTTATCATTATGAATGTGCACAAAGACAGTCTTAACCCAGGAAAGCTGTGTCTGTATCTTAAATTGTATAGTAAGTTGTTAAGTATGTGACCTTCACCTTGGGAAACAATGAATCACACAGTTTGACAGGCCTATCCCAAACAGGTAAGTAAAACAATGTTCAAAACAATATTAAACGTGTCACCTTTGCTTATGTCGAAAAACAGAAAATCCCGTCCTATAGTAATAGAAAAGTAAACAAGAAATACGTGATAAAGAGTTAACCACCTCTCGAAGTCCATGGAATAAACGGAATATGTCATAATCAGACAAATGCAAACCCCAATTAAATCAAGTGAGACCAGGGGCCCTGGAGGAGTGTCCCCGGCTTGCATGAAACACCCGTCGACAGTTATTCAGCTTCAGGAAGTTAATACATATGCACATACACGCATGAGCATGAGCACATGTAGGAGACATGGATACTTAGTTAAAGTATTCAATTTACGGTATGAAATCCTATAGGTATTAAGTATGACAGTTCCGGCCAAAATAGTTTCGTCTGTGTTTCGTTCATTTCATCAACAATGTTATGCGTGTGATCTTGCTCTTGTCCCCTGACCATTCTAAAGACATTGTCCTCTTAGCATCAGTAGTTCAGGTACCGATATCTAATTCGTGTATTTTTATGTTTAAAAGTAACCATCAAAGAAATACCGGAGAGTTAACTATATCTCATAGTCCATGAAATAAAAGGACAATATCGTATATAGTGTCATATTCAGAGAAATTCAAATCCCAATTAAATCGTGGAGAGACAAGTGCCCGGGGGGAGTAAGTCAACAGTTTGTTGTGCGATACCTTGACTTTTACTTCCTACTTCCCCTCCCCATCCCCACCCCCAAAAAATGCGTGGTTCTACTGTAATTTAAGTAAGTTTACGTAGATTGGCGGCTTATGTCTCTTGTATACAATGTTATCAAACTTTTCACTGACTTTCAATTTTGACCCATGACCTTTAAAGTTGTAAACCCTACAATTCGGTATAATTTCAAAAATTAAATCATGTAAAACAAAAACTATACTTTTCTCGTATGACTGAAGTTATTAACTTTGCGTTAATAACATGTTTTGTTGCTTCAAACCTTCGGAGATATTAAAATAAAAAGTACATACTTCGTAAATAAAGAGGGTATTCCATGAATACAACTATAACCTGACTTCGCGCATGCGCAGTTTAATCAAAACAAATACTACGAAGGGATACTCCAAAAGAAAATAATTTCAGTAAATACTAACTTAAGCAAACTTGAATGCAGATTTTCAAAGTTACTCGTCAAGTTTATTTACCCCATCCTCCATGATGCGGCTTCCAAATTAGATCACGTGATAAGTCGCGTTTTAGACAGCCATATCTCACTTAATACGGCAAATTTGATCACAACATTTGCAAGGTCCTTTTTAAAAATATGTTTTAGACTTATATATATAATCAACACAATTTAGAATAAATTTACCTAAAATATGCGAACATAGGTTATACAGCTTTAAAAACTGAAGAATATATACCAAGAATGACGAGTTGTTAAGCACTCGAGTTGTACAAAATATTATAATATAATGCAAACTTTACCTTTGCAGAATTTATGCATTACCATCTCATATTATTATGATTTATTTTGTTTGCTTATTCTTTTATTGTTTTCATATTCGTGGTGAGTTCTATATACAACTATAGTAAGGTTTCTCCTATTTTTCCCAAGCGTTTTAAAATAAAATATTGCACAAGTTGCATTGATTAAATATACATGCTCATCGCATAGTCAACGTGCCCGTCATGTATTTAAAATACCTTTTTATATAATAAATATAGAACATTTATACTTTTTGAAGTATATCTTTCATGTCAGTACATAAGCACTGAAAACTAGACTTATGATGCCCTCGGGAACTATCATAGTGGTAACCTAGTGGTTATAATAAATATAGAACATATATACCTTTTAATTTTTGCACCATATGCGCATTTCGACAAGTTATGTCTCTTCAGTGATGCTCGTGGCCGAATTATTCGAATTCTCAAAATATATAAAAATATGAAGAGCAGAGTTGAGGCCACATTGAGCGAAAAGGGAACCAAGGAATCTATCTAAGGACAGAGCTATGCACGAGGGAGATACTCTTTAGTTTTAGAGTGAGTTACTTAATTTGATGGCTGAAAATAAGTAATATAAAGTACGCAAGGGTAACTATGAACAACACAGGGATATTACTATATAATATTGGTATTACAGCCATACATGTAAGGAGTATGATCGGGAGACAATATGCGTGTACATAGGTACCAGATGTCAAAATGTATGGCATGTTTTGTCGACAAATCATATTAAAGTGATGCTATCTAAATACCAAATTTGATGTTATCAACAATTTGTTTTTCTTACTTAACAGTATTTAATTTCGTTTCGATGGACTCTATGCATAATATGCTTTTATCTATTGAAAAAAAGATTCTGTTGTGTATAGCCACCTATTCCAGTTTTAATTTGTCAGTTCCTATTAAGGTTAACTAAAACGTGCTGTTGTTATATTAAACCCATACAACGAGCAAGGTTTATATAAATTGTTAATTTGTTTCTTAATCGTTGTAAATAAATAAAGTTAAATGAACAAAAATATATGAGGTTTTCTTTAAACCGCTATACTATAAAGAAATTCTAATGATGTAAAAGCAGGATTTTTTTTTCGGAAGGGGGGGGGGGGGGTCACAATACGTAAAGATACATTTAAACATTTGTTCCTCACGTTGATGCCCACGACAGTGCTGAAACATACAATTTTAAACGTAACAAATTTGTCCCAAATTAGATAAATGTCTTCAGAGAGAAGACTATTCATTCTCTTGCTTTTATTTTATTGGTTTATAGACTCTATGGACAATTAAGTTAATAAGTGAGTGTTAGTTTCACCTGGATGAAATTGATCTTTTCCTTAACGAGAGTGACATTCATCGGTCTAAGTGACTTACAATAAGGCCATACTTGATCATTCATCTCACACTTATGGTTGGGTTGTGCAAAGTTTTGCCTTTCGAACATTCATTTACGATTGAGGAAATGTACATATTTGAAAATCGCAAGTCAATCTGTTAACTTTTGTATTCAAATGTACAGTCCAGTTCACTAGAGGAACTAGCTTGCATGGGGGTTGCAACAGAGGTTGACACACTATTCTGTACAAAAAGAATGGATTACAATAACAACATTGAACAAATGCTGGTAGTTCATTAAGTCAATAGTAGTTATTACGGAATCATTTGGTACATTGAAGTCAATAGTTTCTTCTAAAAGTATCACAGAATCAGTTAGTACAATGAAAAACTATAGCAAATATTAACCTTAACAGTTACTACGGAATCAGTCAATATAATTAATGCAGGGAGAATACGTATAGTGTTTAAATTTAATGTATCAGGACAAATATCATATTGTATACCAGCAGCATATATTCAAAATACGAAAGTAACTGGTGTCACATGACTGTGGCACTAACTACAATGTACCACACTGTACATTCACGGACCCCTCAAATTCAGACCAGACCAGGTGCCCGGGAGGAGTAAGCGTCTCCTGTTTGGCTAGCCACATCCGCCGTGAATGTCCCGACATATAGACGAAACAATTTAAAACATGTTTACCTCAGATATTGTATCCTTTTGCTAAACACGTACGAACAACATCTCCAACATTGTAGCATTTATAACAAGGTCTATCGGAATTTAAACAAACAATTTTAGGTCGCTATTAAGGTCATTATATAGCTAAGACTTGAAAGAGGAACATTTTTGTATAGATGTGGAAGCCATTGGCGATACTGGTTTAGTGGCGTTCATTTACAAACGCTTAAATTGTTTTATTGAATATTGTTATTCATCACACCACGATTATTTCCCGTATATGGTTATAAATTATGTAAATATTTACATTATATCACATTAATGCGAAATAAATTGTTTGTTTGTTTGTTTGATTATTGTTTTACATCACTCCACGATTATTTCACGTATATGGTGACGGCATCTGCCTGATGCATTGCATACAAATTCAGACCTTTGCAACGGATCCACCCGAAGCAGTGAGGGATCTTTTACGTGCCAGGCCTAACGTGACACGTGACCTCGGTTTTTACTTTTTAATCCGAAAGAGAGAACACCGGTGCGCCCAGGGCGGGAGTCATACCCGGGAACTCTCGATTAAAAGTCGAGTACCTTATCCACTACGCCACATCGGCTTTCAACCGCTTAGATAATGCAGAAAAGTGAATCTGCATGTTATATACCCAATGGGATTTATTTCAGTTTCTAAAATAGAAAACAGATGACATCTGACAAAGTTGTATGACACAAATCACCAAGGACCTGCACACAAAAAATGACAATATTTTTTATCATTTGTTTTACTATGAATATTGTTAAAGTGAAATAACAATCCAAAATATATCATTGAGGTCAAACGCTGAAATTTACATATATTAACAATGATGATATTAGTAACATATGAATGAAAATTTGCATAAACGCTTACGATAAAACTCTAGTATGATTTATGAAATGTTTCGAATCTCTTGGCATTAAAGAACAGGGCATTATATAAACCTCGAAACGGATTCGTATTGCTGTTACACCTCATTGGTCAACGTCGTAACTATATATTCAGGAATACGCTTTTTGAGAGTTAAACTTCTGCTGCAGACGTGGACGTTTCGTTCCATACTACATCAAAGACCGAAAGAGTTTTAAAAAAAGTGCATATTAAGCTAGTGTCGTATATTACCAAACAAACCCATTAAAATTGTATGAAAGTATGTCACTTTGTTATGTCTGACACATTTCAAATATTAATTTAAATGCGTCTTAGATGGTGTTGAATCCTTTCTTTTAAAAGGTAAAAGGTATGATCAGAGGTATGTACTGCAAATACATTTAGACGTTTCATCTTTATTATATTAATCATTGGTATATCTAAAAAAAATTCCACGTAAATAAACGTGCATTCGATCTTTGGAATATTTTGGGCTCAGGTCCGTCAGTGGCTGAAACAAGAACATTCTTTGGCATTTGATTATTTTCTCCAACATTTGCAACTCATATCCATGCTGCAATCGTTAAGTCTGAGTTCACATCGGATATTTTTTTGTAAAAGCGGTAGAATTGATTCTCATGTTAAACCGGTCGATCATCGAGAAATTTGCTTCATTGATTTGTAACAATTAGGTCATCTGAGTTGTAAATAGACTAAGCCAATATTATGACAAGTGTGTAGCGAATGAATAATTCAGGATATAAAGAAACGTAAAAATGGAATTTAAAATGGAAGGATAATTTTTCAAGTAACGTATTTCTTTCTTTGTGCTATTTTTTTCTGAACATAGATGGAAGCCGGCGTAGCCTAGTGGTATCGCGCTGGACTCCTGATTGGGAGGTTGGGGTTCGAGTTCCGCTCTGGGCATGC
This sequence comes from Pteria penguin, assembly GCA_035048485.1. Taxonomy (NCBI): domain Eukaryota; kingdom Metazoa; phylum Mollusca; class Bivalvia; order Pterioida; family Pteriidae; genus Pteria; species Pteria penguin. Next base: position 16,976,475 of record CM068592.1, read on the forward strand.
CGGTGTTCATCTTTCGGATGAGACAGTAAAACCCACGCCCCGTGTTAAAGATCCCTCACTGCTTCGGGTGGGTCTGTCGCAAAGGTCAAAATTTGTATGCGCTGCATCAAGCAGATGTTGTCACCATATACGTGAAATATTCGTGGTGTTACGTTCAACAAAAATTAATCAATCAATCAAAACTGAACATTTATGGTGATCTTTTGTGTTACTAAAACACGCAAGTAGTTACCGCGGCTAAATCTACAATTTCAACATAAACTTCCATTTCCTTCTCGTTGAACTGTATCTTCTTCATATAGATCAGTAGAATGTAGTGTTTGCGATTGTTTCATAAAATTATGATTCCTGTTGAATTTTCATTACCGGGGTTTACGCCTATATTTAAGATAAGTGGCTTATGTTTCTATTTACTAATGGTGTGACATGCCATGATTACCTTGTTGTTAAAATCTTCTCTCAACAACTGTATAATTTGTATCTTAAAAATTGTCATCTAATATAGTCGCGATCCCTAGTCATGTTAAAATTGATTTTGCTGAAGTTGAAACTTTTTTCTCTGGTAAGAAGATGTTATCGTTTAAACGAGTCTTCAATTTCCTGAAAAAAAACCCCCGAAAAACTGATCAGCACAATATCCCCTTTCCTTTTCAAATTAAATGCAGATGAATCGAACAACAATTTACAGATGCATTTATATTTAATTCATTATGGCAACCATTGACTCAGATATTTTTTTATTTCACCATATCATAAATGAGTCGATGCACGCAAAATCTTTTCTGTCAGGGTAATTTCCCGCGGAGGAATATTCTATACTGTTTGTGAGCCAGAATAATAGATTCTGTATTTAATTCAGAAGATGACGAAAATACCCTCTTATGCTTTGCAATTTATGATTGGATTATGTATCCTGTAAATATATTGAAGTTCGAGGTCTGAATCAATATGATATCATCACCTTTCGCCCCATGAGGATTTTAATCTTTTTTTTTTTTTTTTTTTTTGTTTTTGGGGGGTTTTTTTATTTATTTTGTTGGTGTTGTTTTTGTTTTTGGTTTTTTTTTTGTTTGTTTGTTTGTTTTTTTTTTTTTGTGTGTGTGTTACTTAAATAATAGGAAAATTATTTATGGCATATAAATATTAGAACATGGTGTACCTTGTTTTACTAATTATGCTGTTACAGTGAGTGGGAAGGTGGGTCCGTAAACCGGTTAACCACACCATTTGTTTGGCTTTTGTCAAATTAAATGACCGTCCTAAGTCGGTATTGTAATTGCACTACAATCAAATATTTTTGTAATGTGTTATATGTTCTAGTATATTATTTATATTCATGTATTGTATAGCTCCATGGTGACTTCTGCCACATAACTGAGCCAGTAACTCCTCTTTTTTCTTTTTTACTAATTATGCAACTGGATTCTATTGTCTTCAGATACAGAATATGAAATTAACTTTAATTTGGTAAGACTAGACCAGGTTTCAATAATTTCGTATTTTCCTCCTGCTGGTTTTACCGATTTAATTTTAAAAAAAAAACCCAAAAAACAAACAAAAAACTTGTAGAATACATTAAATTTTAGTGGGAAGTATTTGCAGATCGTTTATAGCTAATTTACACCTGCATTGAAAACGTACTGTTAAAAATTCTTTATATTTCATATTAATGATAAATGATATTAAAAGTTTTGTAAATTTGTAATGAGTTTGTTTTTTAAAATGTTCTCTGGATTTCTAGAGTTTCATTATCGCATAGCATATTGTCCTAAATGCCAATATGGTACATCCAATACACGTATAAATATTTTTATTTTAATCTTACTATTGAACAGGGTATGGCTGCTCATGGACTGTTAGTTGGTGAAGGTTCCTCAGTGCTATGGTACTGTCCCGAAATACATACCCTTGATTTACTGTAATAATGCTTTAAACCTTATTCTAAAAGAAAGGAATATGTCTTATGTGTAGCGCTCTCTGTCTGTCTGTCTCTCTCTCTCTGTCTGTCTGTCTCTCTCTCTCTCTCTCTCTTCAGTAATCGGTTGCCTATTCCAAAATGTGCATTTGTGGTTTTCATGAGTTTTGGCTAGTAAAGCATCACTGAAGCGACACTAGTATTCGAAATACGTATGTGGTGAACTAAGTCAATACACGCACACATGTTCTTAATATTTATTATAACCACGGGGTCGAAACTGCAGTGATGGAGTAGTAGTGTCTGAGATTATCAGAGATGTATCTTTTAGTGCATTTGTACTATCTCGAAACAATAACTCATATGCCACTGATAAATTTTTACATCTTATTCTAAAACTAAGAAGTACCAATCTCTAGTACAGCTTTATCCATAGATGGCTCCTTTGGAGTGGAGTATTGGTATGATACAGCAAGACATTGCAAAATTTTATTTCTAATTAACGATTCCGTTCTCGGTACGAGTTTTAATGCGCTGCGCAAGTTTGTCGATCGATTGTAATCGTTAAAAACATTAATAATATTAAAAACTTATCAACAAATTATAAAATCAGCATAGTTTAACCGAAATGTATCTACCCAACATTAATATATCGAAATTAATTCTCATAATGTCTGATTACGACATTTCAAAACGTTAAAAATAATGTTGTTTTTTAGATCCCCCCCCCCCAAATTGAACCAAGCGGTGAATTTTTCTACAATTCTCTGAAAAGTATCTTTACTTAGCATTTCATCACTTACGAAAAATTGATCAATTTTCCTTTTGTAGATTTTGAGATATTTTTTTCCCAGAACGGCCTCGTTAATATTCTGAGTAAGATTTTCGGATACGATAAGTAGTTATAACCAGCAGTCAACTCAACTACAGGTGTGCAACAGCTTGCCACAGAAGCAACAGGATTAAATTCAAATCACCTATATTACGTTACACTCTAAACTCCAAGCAAACATTGTGAAACAGCCAAGGGGATGTTAAAACTTGGACACAGTCAATAAACAATCAAAAGCTGTCAGAAAATAAATGGGATTTTTATATGTGTATTATACTCAATTGTAACGACTCGTACTAAACAGCAGCTTCTATATAATGTAAGAAGCATGGTGAGTAAACATAAGTGTGAACAAGAGTCAACAAAAGACATGGAAAGAAATAGCATATTAAACATTCACAATTCTTTTTTCTGAGGTATGAATGTTGAGATTTTAATGACATTTTTGATAAATAGCTGAAACTGTCTAAAACTGCTTCGTATTTTGAATCAATGAGCCATAAAATACCGAATATAATGTTCTTAAATGATAAGTGGAACTCATGCGAAACGCAACTATTTACCTAGGTACACATGTTGTTATTTTTCTTCACATAGTAACATCAAGAACATACATTCCAGTATCTTTATATAACCACGTCGACCATACAATGTTTAAATACAGAAACAGAATAAAAAAAACCCATCTACTTCCGAACTTAATGTGGGGCTTATATTTTACCTATATCAAAAGTTTCAAATTTGCATTTGCACTTTCCATTTTATTTTTAAAACCCAATTCAAACACTGATTATAATAGAGTATTTTTTCTGCCTCATCCTATACGAAGATCTTAGATTTATATTTAGAGCCGAAGAAGCTCAATCGGGTAGATTAAGATTTGCTTTCCACTGGGGAATCGTCGGCATCCTATTTTTTTTTGGGGGGGGGGATATTTTGTTTTGTTGTTTGGTGGTTTTTGTTGTTGATTGTTTGTTTTCTCGTTTTTTTTTTTTATTTTGTTAGATGAGACATTGCACACCGTCATCCGTGTCACGTAAGACTCGGCGCGCGTAAAAGATCTGTCACTGTGTCCGTTGAAAATGTTGCATTGTTAATACATGTCAACATGTACGTGCAGTAATCTTGTTATAATTTGAACGAAAGAATTTCGCAAACAAGTCATTAATATTCAAACCTCTAATTCACAAAAGGGTATCGATCAAATCTAGTAATTTAGATTTACTGTAATTAGACAGACTATCTGATTCACCATACTTGATTAAGCTTCAATATTTTCTGCGCAATAGTTGCAGAAAAATGTTTTTATGTATGGTAAGGAATGAAAATAATTAAGTAATTGTGGTTTTAGGTATGAAATTCGATATGTAAAATGAAAATAAGAAATTGGTTTGTTTTGTGTTAGTATCCCCGATTGGCTTACCATATTCGATTTTCTAACCTTAATATCGAATACATGCTGACGAGAGTAGTCGATATAGGTCTTTGCAAAATGTCATAATTGTGGTAGCATGACTAAGGAAATTCTATGCGAGGTTCTTATCATAATGTAAAATACGAAAGTAACTGGTGTCACATGACTATGGCACAAACAACCATGTATCATAGTGAAAATTCACAGGTCAGATCAGGTGCTCAGACCTCACACCTGCCGCGAATGTCTTTACATACAGACGAAACAAATATAATTACTAATTATAGTTACTGTTGCTTACTCATTGTATACTTAAATATCATTCACCATTACAACATTTGAATGAAATCATCACATTGTTCATCTTTGTTACAGATTGTGTAGAAGACACCACAACAGACAAAATGCCATTCAACAATTCCATGGTAAAACTTCTAGTTCTCAACATTTTGTGTTTAATGACTTACATATACCTTTACGTTGGCAGCGACTTGTTTTTAACGGAATACACTTTTGTCAACATAGAAACATGTCGTGGACAAACTGCTTATGGCATGGAAGGTGTTCTAAAAGTGAATGAGTTTGAAGAATTCCCATTATTGTTTCAAAATAAGGAAAAATGGAAAAAACACCTTGATTTTGCAGGATACATTGATTTGAATACAAAGAATATACTCAAATGCGTCGATAAGATGAATATTCGACTACCATTGGTCTCATTGTTCACAACATGGAAAGTTTCACCGAAGAAGTTTGATATTTATAACCATACTTTACACAACTGGAACTCTTTAAAACCATTTGTTAGCCCATACTTATTCACGAATGATAATTTTGCAACAGAAGAAGCCCTCACAAAAGGTTGGACTGTTTTACCATTAAAGGAAATGAGGACCAGTTCACAATTACCAGTCCTTAAGCACATGTTTAAAGATGTCATGGATGATAGCAGCACACCGTTTTATGCTTATTCAAACGGAGATATTCTTTTCACTGAAAATCTCGTTAGTACATTAATAGCAGTAATGGCATCAAAACTCAACAAATCGGCTCCCTTACTTATAACGGGGCGGAGAACAAGCGTACCGGATATAGTACAATCCGAAGTACAAACGTTAGCTGATGTAAATAAAATTGCCAGTACCCGGGGAAAGCTATTACACCCCTGGGCTGAAGACTACTTCATCACTACATATACATTTCCCTGGCTATCATTTCCCGATGTCGTAGTGGGAAGAATAGCATATGATAACTGGTTAGTGTGGAACTCTAAGAGACTCCGATATGCGACTATAGACGCTAGTGAGACACTATTGGCTGTTCACCAAACAACACAGTCTGGAAATGCCGAAGGACACCATCAAGAACATAGGGATTATAATAGCAAATTATTGAACGATAATTTCGGCAAAATACACTATGAAGCTGGTGGAACGCTTTGCGCTGAATACTACTCTCATCAAACATCGGATGGAATTATAGGAATTAAAAGACGACACCACTTACCAGATGTGTGTACATTATAAATATATAGGATAAAATTTTCAATTTAAGCATGGATTTAATATTGGGTTTCGTGATACTAGGTTTATTTCACATATATGGTGACGGCATCTGCCTGATCCGTTACATAGAAATTTAGACTTTTGCAACAGACCCATCCGAAGCAGTATGGGATCTTTTTCGTGCCACGCCTATCGCGACACGGGACTTCGGGGGTTTTTTTCTGTCTCATCCGAAAGACAGAACACCTGTGCGCCCAGGGCGGGAATCGAACCAGGAACCTCTCGATCAGATGCCGAACACCTTATGCAGCAGGCCACACCGGCATTTTAAGAATTGAATTTGTCTTTAATCTTTCAATAAGTTGTATACATGCTTCAGAGATATAGGAGTTGTTCTATAAAACAATGAGATTTTAGTTCAGCTTATTATAAGAATTGTTGTTGCAGCTTCGTATAAAATATGTAATGATTAAAAGGACGTAAACAATAACATAAAAATATGTCAGCTGCAATTATCTACAACTTGTCAACCATGATCAATACGGAAATCGTGGTAGTGCAAAGTATTTACAGAGCAAAAACGTATAATTGTTCTTCTCAAATTATACGTAACAGACAACAGCTGCGTTATCACATAATTATACACTGGGGGATTTTTTTTTCAGTTTGAAATAATTTGCACAATTATATACTAGCTAATAATCATTTTTATTTCTTTGTTTTCGTTATTATTTAAAAGTGTCTTAAATGAAATTTTATTGATAAAAAGTATCTTAAATACAATGTGTTAAATACATTGTTTGACATAGTTTTCTTGTCTACTTCGTGTGTTCGTGCGTGTATATTTATGTATTTACCTCATTGACTTCAAAAGTTGTTGCAGGACTTTTGCGACGGGTGTTGCATGCAACCAGGGAACGCTTACACCTCCCAGGCTCCTGGTCTCACCTCGATTTTATTAGGGTTCGCATTTGTCTGAATATGACACTATTCACGATATTTTCCTTTTATTCCATGGACTGTGAGATATAGTTTACCCTTCGGTACTTCTTTGTTTTTTGCTTTGTCTATTTTTTTTAAATGAAATGAAATCAGATCAAAGTATGAACGAATCAGAATATTATGATACAAACAAAACAAGCAATGAGGTTCGCCGTCCGTTATCATCCATTAGGTGCCGCTTGTGTATTATGATTTAGAAACGACGTTGAATGTTAGCAACCTTATAACGTCATACGAACGGGTTTTATTTTTTGTTCTTTCCGTCATTTTTGTAGGAATATGATTTATTTCCTTCCTTAATATTAGGACAGAAGTTAATGGTTGCAAGTTTCATTGCAATGAACAGATATTCCTAGATAAAGTAAAAAACAACTGGGTATAAAAGAAATCATATATTTAGTACTATAGCAAAGAAATCGGATAAAAGTCCTCATTACAGTAAACAATTAATATGAAAGAAAAGTTTATTATTATCGATAAAATAATTACTATCAAAACATATATACATGTATAAATTTAGTACACCATATGCACATTTCGACAATTTAGGTCTCCTCTGTGATGATCAAGGCCGAAAATAAAGAAATCCAAAGTGTCAAAATTTTTAAAACCTTATTATCATTATTTTTTCTGGTTTGTTTTGTTTTGTTTTAGTAGACTACACTATACAAGTAAAAACCTCGAAAGGTACAATTTTTAAACAAACCTTCCATAAAACTTTGTCCGATTTCTAAGTAGGATTGATAAATTCTAAAAAAACCTCCATATATCGCTTTTAATATTCAACTTTACGTTGTTCTGTTACTGTTCTGACAACGTCATAGAAATTCCATTCACAAAATGTTCCAGCAACCCAAACCTCTACATTTGATTTTCAACATTGTAAACCTCTTTGCTATATAATTATGTGAAACAAATATTCATCAGAGTCAAAATCAAACCTTTGTACTGGAATAGTTCTTGAGCTTTCTCCGACACAGTTTATAAGTCCTTCGAAAATGGAAGGTATCTGTTTAACAATAATTAAGTGTAATGTAACGTAATGATACGTTAATTGAAAGGTCTAGATATCTAGATGATATATAAACAACTGATTATCCTGAAAATGAACATTTGTGAGGTGTATCCACCTGTACGTTGTTTAAAGAAATTCAATAGATTATATGAATGTCAAACTTTTCATGGACATATAAGGTTTGAAATCAATATACATACTAGCATTTATGATAAACTCGACGATTTTGAATTCAGTTGTGTAATGAAGGTGTCCTGAAAAGCCCATCGTGTGGTATGTATAGTTGATTCAATTTGGTTGCGAGTCTATAATAACGTTTCGAATGTCTATATGAAAATATACAAATTTCTTTCAAAATTCTCAATACCATAAGTTAATAATGTAAATGTTACCCGGAACTTTTCAATAATAAAACGTCTAAGCTCGCTTTAAGACAAGGATCATTGTATACGTATCTTGACGTCAATTTTTATAATTGTAAAATTGTATATTTCTATAAACTATATTAGGGAAAGGGAAAGGGATCTGACTTAGCTGTAGGGGAGAAGTCACATAGGAGATACAATAAAACTTGGTGAAAAGTAATCAAATACATGAAATTAAATTACACAAATATTGATTGTACATCAGATGTAATACCGACTTAGGACGGTCAATTGGGTAACAAACGGTACTCAAGTGGCGTCGTTAACCGGTTTACGGGCCCACCTTCCCACGCATCGCAATGCAGTACAATGAAAAGATAATTATAAGATTGAATAACAGTTTTGGTACCAGTTTAGGACGACAATTTAAATTACAACTGTGCCTTCATTGCCTTGTTTAAACGGTTAACGAGCTTACTTTTTTCCTCACCACAAAAGCAATTCAGACACAAAATACACATTTAAACATTTATAATCGATCCTTTATAAAGAGTCCAAGGGCCTGTAGGTTAATCATGTCGAGAGTTCATAATATATAAACACAAACATTATATGACATAAATATATAAAAGAATATTGAGTGACTTCAGCATAAAACAACCGTCTGAAAGCAATGATAGTGTGTCGGAATGTACAAGATCTTGCTTTTGGCAAAATATATAAAAATACGCAAAAGTCATGCAATGTAAAACCATCGGGGCCATCATAATAAAACGTATTGAAAAACGTACTGAAATTTTTTAACCATTTGTATGTTAAATACAATTCACAATAAAGATATATAATTCTATCACAGATACGTATAAAGCAAAGTAACACTACAATAAACAAATAAACAACAGAGAAGTACCGATCATTTATTCAGATTCGAAGTCTAACATAGGAGGATAAATTATGAAAATCTTTCATAGAAACCGTTGCGAACTCCGGAAAATACAACATTTCGAGGTGAGACCAAGTAGCCGGGGAGTATGAACGTCTCCTAGTTGCATGCAACACCCGTCTCAACAGTTATATATCAAATTCGGTGAAGGTCCCAATGCACACAGAAATGTACATAAATGACGAAGGTGACGTCATAATAGGGATTTGTCGAACAGCCCTTAATTGCACTCCAGAAGGTCATGAATCATTCTGCAATCATATTCTTGTCATACAACTCATATTCTCTTTTGCAATCACCATATCGACCGTAGAACTTCCTCAGTGATGATTTCAGGCGTTCTGAAACATAACCCTGCACTATCGGTCAGCCGTGTAGCCCTTGTAAAAACCGTTTATTTCGAACATGCCCTTGCGTACCTTATAAGCTGAGATACAAAAACTTTATAGGCAGGAGAGGAAGGAATGTTGTTACTCAGGAAAGGGAAGTTCGTTATTTGGAAGTTGAAATTGTCACGTTTGTCGTACTGGGAGGTGTCCAAGTGACCGTTATCATAAAAAGATAAAAGTGTATCCAAGTACGAAGTAGATCTGGCACCCTCGGTTGTCTCTTTGATCTCTAATTCGTGGGTATAGATTTTGTGTAGGTTATCCTTAAAGCATCATCTATGTATCTGCAAGTAAAACTAAACTGAGGTGCAAGGTGTTTTCTTCCTGTTGAGAGCAAGGTCTGAATAAGCTTCGCTTCGTATGAATAAAGAAAATATCAGAAAGAAGGCGCAGTTGGTACCCATAGGAATGCCGACAACTTGCTGAAAAACTGTTCCTCCAAATACCAAAAAATATTGTCTACCCGAAATTCCAGCATTTTGATTATATTTTCAGTATACTTCTTGTCTGAATCGGTGTGTCCTTCCGCTCCAGAACACGATACATGTATCTGATATTTCCATTTCTGTAAAGAAAGTAATCTCGTATTATCTTGGTCAGTCTATTTTCAAATTTTTGTGAGGAAAGGCAGTGTGGAGCGTGGAGAAATCAAAAGATTTTATGTTGGTAAAATTATTGCAATTTGGGGATTTCAGATTATCTAAATGTACCTTAGATTTTTAAGGATCCACAGCTGATTGATTCCGCTTCTGGAGTATGTTGTTTCACAGTATGTTTGAAGACCATGTTTAATGCGGGCCAGTATTTGCGTAAGCAATATAGATAGAGGTTTGGTGTAGCACCTAGAAGATTTGACGATAAACATATGTTTGTAAGGGTTCTTGTGCATCTTTGGAATCCAGTAAATGTACAGTTATAAATGTAGAACATATATACCTTTTAATTTCGTGCACTATATGCGCATTTCGACAACTTATGTCTTTTCAGTGATGCTCGTGGTCGAAGGGTTGGAATTCTTATATAAATATTTGAAGAGCAGTATTAAAACCAAACTGACCGAAAAGTGAAACAAAGAGTCAATTTATGGACAGAGCTTGCATGAGGGAGATACTCCTTCGTTTTAGAGTGTTTTATATATATTACCGTGGTTCCCGTGGTTCAAAATGTTGCTCAAAAACAAAAAGCAAAAAAACATGGACTCTGTGGTGCTGTTATAAAACCATTTATTTGTACTATAAATCAGAAATTCTAAGTTTATCTTTCAAATCCCAAGTAATATGTATAGCAATATTGTTACGTTTGTGACTTGTGCATATGAATGCACTTCGAATGCCACTTGAATTGGGGTTCCAACTGCAAGCTTGACAAATGACTGGAGAGATCCACGTCTGCAAACACGTGTGATTTATCGAATAGGAAAAACATATTTTGACTAAATGTGAAGCCAAACAGGTAACATAATTCCGGATATACCGGTACATACATGACATATATATGTAATGCAAATTATAAAAAATCAACCAAACCTATACGAGCATACAATAGAAAATCTGGTGTGATCTAGTGCAGACAAATATTATGTTACTGTTTGGCATTGATAACGTTGCAATTTGTTTTGCAATAAATAAGATATGGAAATTTGAAGGAAGAATCGAAAAAAGTGAGTATTCTACATTTATTGATTCTCATGCATTTAACATTTAACTTTATTTTGAAATACAAAGAAATGTGATAAGCCGATACTGATTTGTATGATATCATACTGTAATTTGTTGACACACCTCGTGCATGTAAATGTAACAATTTATATTCATTATCACCTATGCAGTAAAAAAGAAAATATGATTGCTCATTGACTTAAAAAGAAATATAGAGAACAACAGTTCTGTACCCTACAGCAGTCTGGCCGGAAAACAGGCACGAATGATTCTTTAATGTGCCTGAGGAAGAGCAAGCACAACTGCATTACAACCGAATACTTTTCATGCTTGCCCTACATGTCCGTAGCGTTTTGACCCATAGAGTCCGATTGTTCTCTTCTTTTTTTTTTTTTGATGATGGTTTTCCTACGATATCATAAATCAAAAAATTTATCAAAAATATAACCATAATATACACTCTTGATGTGGTAAATCAATGCATATATTAGACATAATTTTTACTTGAGACCTCCATAACATTTAAATGGACATGTACATATCCCAGGATAAAATGTGACATCTGCAAGACATTATTATAATTATCATACTTGAATGTATACGTATTTTATTTGTATGTCGTTCTCTAGATTTAATCGTAAATAGAAAGGTTTTATATGCCTGGAGAATACATGGTAAAAAGAAATACATTTTCAAATTCTATAAACAGAAGAGGCAGAAATGGCAAATGTAGCAGTTACATTTGTAACACAATAAATACAAGAAACTATGTTGTTAATATAAAATTTGTATAAGAAAGCAAAATCAGTTGAAGCGTGTAAAATTAACAAAACAATCCCGTCAAAAATGGGTGTTCTTAATTGGCATATGTAGCAGACGTCTATCCTGAGCTTGCAAGCTGGAAAAACATAACCCATGACTAATACGAAAGGGAAAAGTGTCATTTTTACGGCAGTCTTTTTGTCAAGAGAGTGCGTTCCTTATTCGATATTAGCTCAAATTTTAGTTTATGGTGTAAATAAAGAGAAACAACTGTGTTCTAGATCCGGTTTCAGGACCTACCATTTAAATGTACTGAAAGGGCAGACAATTTATCAGCTTTTTTATTTCCTCATCGGCACCATTATAAGTATTATATATTTCAAACCTTTATAGATTGATTGATTGATTTTTGTTTTACGTCACACCACGAATATTTCACGTATATGAGGACGGCATCTGCCTGATGTGGGGCATACAAATTTTGACCTTTGCTACGGACCCACCCGAAGCAGTGAGGGATCTTTAACGTGCCATGCATACCACGACACGGGGCCTCGGTTTTTACGGTCTCATCCGAAAGACATGGCACCGGTATGACCAGAGAAGGACTCGAACCCCGGCCTCCCGAGCAGGAGTCCGACGCGATACCACTAGGCCACGCCGGCTTCAAACCTTTATAGCAAAGAAGCATAACTTATATAATGATAAAAAATATATGATAATTTGCAGTCATCCACCTTTCTTGTATAAGGTACCCCATGTTACAAAGAACGGATAAAACTTATTACAAATCTTACTAATACACATTTCGTATATGATCAATAAAATTGAGCTCCGCTATTAGAAAGGGCTCATATCTGAAAATTTTATCGGTGAAATTAGTAAAGTTCAGTAGAGGGTTCTTCACCGCAGACCTATGTTGCTTCTTGTTGTACACACCCTTAACAGCAACTTTAATTCCATATCTACCAAGGGAGGAAAAGTTTTAAAAGTTTTTAAGTCTGAAGTTGAGTAAAATTCTTAATTTCGTAAATCAAGGTTGATTGTCTGCCGTTGTTAATTAATTAATTAATTAATTAATCAATTGAAAACAAACATAGATAAAAATTGTTCATTGACAACTTATACCATATAAATTTATTTGTTACATAACAGCCATATTTATCTACCCTTTTGTGTGATGCAGACATTAACAGACTTTTATTAGGGTCAGAAATATCACCTAGGCTGGTGGTTCTTCAATAGACATAAGGAGTTCTGCAACGTATGATTCCATTATTAGACTCTTGTCATTAGATAGGACCACCATAAAGGTATATGTTATTTCTTAGCTGTTTTAGAAAAGTCTATTATTGTCATTTTAATTATATATAAAGTTTTTAAACTTTCCCCTTTTCATTGAGTGAATGGAATGATAAAATGCTGGACTAATTAACAATCAATACATTGTTATGTTACACCAGTTACTGTCGTATTTTACATTATTTTTAGTTGTTTTAAATGAACTGACATGAGCAGATGTAACAGGTATTCTATATCCGAAACACTATTACAATATATCTGTTACATATTTAAATTCATTGATAGAAATGTCGACTTCCTTATTTCATTGTAGCTTTTGTGAACCGTTTGTATAGTGCAGTATCATTCAATTTTCCATGACCTTTTACAGATTGTGACTAAGATAAGCAATTTGACATTTCACATTGGCAATCCAGGAGTTTAAAAGAAACAAAAATATTGAGTAGGTCATATAAAAGGCTCCGTAAAACATAATCACCTCCATTTATTGAGTCTTTTCGTTACAAAGAGTTAATTCCTATTTGGTACGGTATCTGATGTAAAACAATTATGAAGTGATCAATTTTGTATGAAAACGTCGTTTGTTTTCCCTAAGTTTTAGATCAGTTCCCATATAATTTGATGATGTCATAAGTGTTTTATGTCAGATACCGTCCCAAATGGGAAGTAACTCTGTATAACTAAAAGAACGAATAACATCTTTCCAAAATAAATTATCAGAGACATTTTAGAATTTAAAAACATTTAAACATTCTATTTCTATAGAAATCTTGTGAATAAAGCCATAATGATCAAAGAATAGATTCAGTAAATCAATGAATTTGTTGTTTGTTAATTTCATTTCAAAGGAAAAAAGTGTTTAAACTTTTTGTACTAGACTTTTTGCCAATAAAACTGACCGCTAAACAAGCACTTTACCCCATTTCTCACTGTTTATATCTTTTAGTTAAGGTAATATGGTATTATTGATTACGCAACAATCTGAAGTACGTTGAGCTCTTCTGAACTCTATAATGCACTGAATGGTGGTGTATTTAAGATTTCTCTGGTATTTTACAAAATCTTCCGGAAATATGTCCGCCTCTGTTAACTGTCAACATTTCAATGGCTTTTGTCAAGCAATGTCAAAATTCAGTTTTTAAGATCGTAATCAATAACGATATTTATTAACATCGCTACATGGTTATATAATGCTTGCTGTTGTTGTATATTCATATATATGTGTTCTTTAGTTGGTTCAGGTTTCTTCAAAAATGGAATTTGGATTTACAGCCTCTAACCATTATTTAAAAAAGAATATCTCAATGATGCCTAAGGTGTGGGTAAAGTCTAGCGTTTTGTTTTTAAACGAAAGAATTTTATTTACGCAGTAACGTTAAGGCACTCCATGACGTCATTGACATAATCTAATGTAAACCGTATAATAAATTGAGTAAAGATTATTTCTGCAAAAGTAGCAACAATGTAAATGTTTTAACAAGTCTATTTATTTTTACACATTGAATGTTTATCCTTAGCTGTTTGGAGGCACGTGACTGCTATATATAGCATATGTAGTATCAACAACAATCATTCAAAAAGTGCAAGGGTACATTGCCAAATTCGGTAATAACATTTCGTTGTAAACAAGAAATGGAAGCCTATAGATAATATTTTCAGCTGCGCCCAACTTATAAGAGGGGTAATTGCGCATAAATACGGGGATGGAATTGCTGAATGGTTGAAATCTACAAGAAATGGTCTGATTAAATTGAAATCCGTTGATGTTTTAAAATGTAAAAGTTGTGCCCAGCAGGACGCACTTCAAATAGATGTAGAACCGTCTTTATGTGAAATTACACAACAAATGGAGTTGAGGAAAAGGTTGCACTACAGCATTTTTCTTGGCATGTCAATTGTTTCTGTTTATCCCGCTTCATAAAGTACATTGGGCCATAGTGACATCACAATGACGTCATTTTATGGTATGGCGGGTTTTCTGCAACAGTATATAACTGTGAATTGCCTTAACACAGCTGCGTAAACGGACATATTTATCGGATTGTAAGTTTAGATATCATAGCTTTGTTCGTAAATGATTACTTCTAGTGATAAGATCATTTCAATCAATGTTGATTTTGGCAATCACGTTTGAAATCTTGTATCGGTCCCGTGTATCATTTACGAAAGATTACTGTGAAAAATATACATTTTTTGCACAATGTTTATCTTGGTTCATATTCTAGTCACTATACTCGTATACATGAATCGCACCGTTTACATATTTGAGACACATTGCCAATTGATCTTTTTACTACTGCAATAATAAGTAGTTTCCGCAGCTGTACAATTACCTTATAAATGATGGGAAAAAACAAACTAAGTCATCCGAAACCATAAGACCAATGAGCATAAAACATCAGCAGGAAGGAACGGGAAATATATAGAAAATAAACCAAAAAATATCTACGTCGGGGCATACGCGAGCTCCTGATACACAGTAAGATAATGCAACTGGGTAAAGAGTGCAACATCCAACCTTTACGTCCACTGCAAATTGTTCAATCAGGTAAGTGATTAGATACTTCAGTTAGGTAAAAAGTGATATGTTAATGTTCGACTTCAAAATGCTCGGAATAGTTTTTTCAATCAAGTACTTGACTGTCACTACAAAAAATTAATAAACTTAGTGGCTAGATTTCGTTACCGTCTACTGAGCAAATATCACTGCTAAACAACAAAACTTTTGTGCAGGTAAAACTAATAAAATAAATGGTATGCAAATGGTATATAGCTCCGGGTTGATAACATATTAACATATTACATATTTGCTTGATGTTTGATACGTGTATGGATGGAAACAGTATGACATGATAGAAATTCAATATAATCTGAATTGCTGCTTGAGCAACTGCAAAGTTAGCAACGCGTAGATTACCCCATGTGAATAAGTATCCGAAATGTAATACGTAAACTTTCAAACGCGGAAACGAATTTCTTTTAGGAAGAAACATAAGTGGAGAAACACATTTATGGTAAGATCTTGATATACATGTTTTATACTTACCCATAGTAGGGTGATTCGAGTCGGTTGTCCATTCTGATGCCCTCATTGATGTTATTCGAATCAATATTATCACCAATTTCTTTTAAAACACATGTTACAAATGTGTAAATTTTGCCAGTTTATATAAATGTTAGCAGAATAACTATAGCGTTAAATATCCCTCTGGTTCATGTTTTATCTACTTTAGCACAACATTGTTGACTGAAGCTTTTCGCCCAAAATGCGAAATGAATAATAATTTTGAGTTTACTGCGCAGTAATAACATTAATTTAATCGCAAACTCTGCAAGCTATGTATTTCAATTATCATTTTCCGCCCTTCAGTTACACTCATCCTTTTCATTTAGATTCATGCAGAGCCATTCTTTTACCGTCTAGTACAATCTAGTAGGATATAGATGATAAGTATAAAACTTTTAATTATATAAAAAAATATTTGCAAACTGTCAGATACTGCACTATTTGGATATTTTTTATTATGACGTCACAAATATAAATTTAATTTAAAATTAATAAAACTGCGCCATAGGCTTGGTTACAATTGAATCTTGCAATCCCTCAATTGTGCTCAGAGTGTTATGAAAATATGAATTGAACGCATTTCATTATATAAAGTCAATATCTCTTACTATAGGATTCCTAACCATTTGTTTGCATAGACAATTTGTGAACGCCTTTGATTGGTCTGACTGTAAAGATACATACATAATAATCTATCTTAAAATAAAGTACTCCGAAGGGAAGTGCACTGCTTATTTATAAGATCAGAACCACTCAATATCACTCATAAAATTGTTATTATTTTTATTCTTGATTATATAACAATTATGAACAACATGAATACAATCACAGTCTATGTAAATGTTATTCTAAAGTAGCAGACACACAATGAAAATAATTCTAGATTTATATGGTAGTTGTTGTTTTAAAAGGGGGTTCCCATGCCCTCCAATTGGCTTTTTTCGTCATACAGATTTATTTCCCATATGAGCAGGTATCTGAAGTTAAACCCTTGTTTCATGATGCAATTTCTATACCTTTTCCAATAATTTACAACAGTTTACGTAGAACTCGTTGATATAACCATGGTTTGACGTCAGATACTTGCTCATATAGGAAATACCTCTGTATCATGTAAGGAGCAAATAGGCATTTCCTGACATGGTAACACGAGATTATCGATCTTCCGAGATAGTTATACACATATCGGTTATTGAGCAAGAAATCTATACCTACATACATACCAAACCCTTGACCACTAGGGATAGTCTCATTCATTCATTCATGCTTAAGAAGACGACCGATACAAAAGTAAATTTTGAAGTTCAAATCTGGAAACACAATGCTCTTCGTCTTTGATATTATCTCCACATTTTATTTTTCTTCAGTTGTTAACTGAACTGCATTGACTGTAAATGAAATGTGAAATAAAAATGTAAATAAATAGATATATTATGTCGTTCCCACAAATTGATTATCAGTTGTCACATGTTAAGTATCTCGTTTCCACAGATAATTAATCCATGACCACATATTAAGTATCTCGTTCGAACAGACTATTAATCCATGGCCACATATTAAGTATCTCGTTCGAACAGATTATTAATCCATGGCCACATATTAAGTATCTCGTTCGAACAGATTATTAATCCATGGCCACATATTAAGTATCTCGTTCGAACAGATTATTAATCCATGGCCACATATTAAGTATCTCGTTTGAACAGATTATTAATCCATGGCCACATATTAAGTATCTCGTTCGAACAGATTATTAATCCATGGCCACATATTAAGTATCTCGTTCGAACAGATTATTAATCCATGGCCACATATTAAGTATCTCGTTCGAACAGATTATTAATCCATTGCCACATATTAAGTATCTCGTTCAGATTATTAATCCATGGCCACATATTAAGTATCTCGTTCGAACAGATTATTAATCCATACCCACATATTAAGTATCTCGTTCGAACAGACTATTAATCCATGGCCACATATTAAGTGTCTCGTTCGAACAGATTATTAATCCATGGCCACATATTAAGTATCTCGTTCGAACAGATTATAAATCCATGGCCACATATTAAGTATCTCGTTTGAACAGATTATTAATCCATACCCACATATTAAGTATCTCGTTCGAACAGATTATTAATCCATGGCCACATATTAAGTATCTCGTTCGAACAGATTATTAATCCATAGCCACATATTAAGTGCCTCGTTCGAACAGATTATTAATCCCTGGCCACATATTAAGTATCTCGTTCGAACAGATTATTAATCCATGGCCACATATTAAGTATCTCGTTCGAACAGATTATTAATCCATGGCCACATATTAAGTGTCTCGTTCGAACAGATTATTAATCCATGGCCACATATTAAGTATCTCGGTCGAACAGATTATTAATCCATGGCCACATATTAAGTATCTCGTTCATATTATTAATCCATGGCCACATATTAAGTGTCTCGTTCGAACAGATTATTAATCCATGGCCACATATTAAGTGTCTCGTTCGAACAGATTATTAATCCATGGCCACATATTAAGTATCTCGTTCGAACAGATTATTAATCCATGGCCACATATTAAGTGTCTCGTTCGAACAGATTATTAATCCATGGCCACATATTAAGTATCTCGTTCATATTATTAATCCATGGCCACATATTAAGTGTCTCGTTCGAACAGATTATTAATCCATGGCCACATATTAAGTGTCTCGTTCGAACAGATTATTAATCCATGGCCACATATTAAGTGTCTCGTTCGAACAGATTATTAATCCATGACCACATATTAAGTATCTCGTTCGAACAGACTATTAATCCATGGCCACATATTAAGTATCTCGTTCGAACAGATTATTAATCCATGGCCACATATTAAGTATCTCGTTCGAACAGATTATTAATCCATGGCCACATATTAAGTATCTCGTTCGAACAGATTATTAATCCATGGCCACATATTAAGTATCTCGTTTGAACAGATTATTAATCCATGGCCACATATTAAGTATCTCGTTCGAACAGATTATTAATCCATGGCCACATATTAAGTATCTCGTTCGAACAGATTATTAATCCATGGCCACATATTAAGTATCTCGTTCGAACAGATTATTAATCCATGGCCACATATTAAGTATCTCGTTCAGATTATTAATCCATGGCCACATATTAAGTATCTCGTTCGAACAGATTATTAATCCATACCCACATATTAAGTATCTCGTTCGAACAGACTATTAATCCATGGCCACATATTAAGTGTCTCGTTCGAACAGATTATTAATCCATGGCCACATATTAAGTATCTCGTTCGAACAGATTATAAATCCATGGCCACATATTAAGTATCTCGTTTGAACAGATTATTAATCCATACCCACATATTAAGTATCTCGTTCGAACAGATTATTAATCCATGGCCACATATTAAGTATCTCGTTCGAACAGATTATTAATCCATAGCCACATATTAAGTGCCTCGTTCGAACAGATTATTAATCCCTGGCCACATATTAAGTATCTCGTTCGAACAGATTATTAATCCATGGCCACATATTAAGTATCTCGTTCGAACAGATTATTAATCCATGGCCACATATTAAGTGTCTCGTTCGAACAGATTATTAATCCATGGCCACATATTAAGTATCTCGGTCGAACAGATTATTAATCCATGGCCACATATTAAGTATCTCGTTCATATTATTAATCCATGGCCACATATTAAGTGTCTCGTTCGAACAGATTATTAATCCATGGCCACATATTAAGTGTCTCGTTCGAACAGATTATTAATCCATGGCCACATATTAAGTATCTCGTTCGAACAGATTATTAATCCATGGCCACATATTAAGTGTCTCGTTCGAACAGATTATTAATCCATGGCCACATATTAAGTATCTCGTTCATATTATTAATCCATGGCCACATATTAAGTGTCTCGTTCGAACAGATTATTAATCCATGGCCACATATTAAGTGTCTCGTTCGAACAGATTATTAATCCATGGCCACATATTAAGTATCTCGTTCGAACAGATTATTAATCCATGGCCACATATTAAGTGACTCGTTCGAGCAGATTATTAATCCATGGCCACATATTAAGTATCTCGTTCAGATTATTAATCCATGGCCACATATTAAGTATCTCGTTCGAACAGATTATTAATCCATGGCCACATATTAAGTATCTCGTTCGAACAGATTATTAATCCATGGCCACATATTAAGTATCTCGTTCGAACAGATTATTAATCCATGGCCACATATTAAGTATCTCGTTCGAACAGATTATTAATCCATGGCCACATATTAAGTATCTCGTTCGAACAGATTATTAATCCATGGCCACATATTAAGTATCTCGTTCGAACAGATTATTAATCCATGGCCACATATTAAGTATCTCGTTCGAACAGATTATTAATCCATGGCCACATATTAAGTATCTCGTTCGAACAGATTATAAATCCATGGTCACATATTAAGTATCTCGTTCGAACAGATTATAAATCCATGGCTACATATTAAGTATCTCGTTCGAACAGATTATTAATCGGTGACCACAAATTACTTATCTTTATCTTGCATATTAATAAGTAGCCACAGATAATATATCTTATTAATAATAATCCATGGCCATATATTGAATATCTCGTTCGAACAGATAATTAATCCATGGCCACATATTAAGTATCTCGTCATATCTAATTCTAGCCACTGCTCTACTACGGTACTATCGAAGCATATTACGTCTGCTCTAACTGCTATAAAAGATCATATTATCAAATATTGTGATGTCGCATTTCATAATAGTAACATCAATTACTTTTGGTCGATTAAAAATTCTCATGAAGTTATAGACAAACTTCTTTCGCTAAATTTCAAAGCGACTCAAATTTCTACATTTGATTTTTCTACACTTTATACATCTCTGCCTCATGATTCAAAAATCAAAACTTTTTGACCTCATTGACAAATTCAATAATACTTGTAGATATCTGGATGATATTTTGGTTATCGACAACCCTGAATTCGAACAATTTTTGAACTCGTCCCCTCTGACTGTTAGTCGAGACTCCTACAGATCTATGGTCTTAGCTCGCTTTCAGACTGGCAGAGCACGGTTTATCATGTTGATGTCGCATATATTTTTATACCATTATGTATTTTACAATTTGTTCTGCTGTTACGGTGAGTGGGAAGGTGGGCCTGTAAACCGGTTAACCACACCATTTGTTTGGCTTTTGTCAAATTAAATGACCGTCCTAAGTCGGTATCGTAATTGCACTACAATCAAATATTTTTGTAATGTTATATATGTTCTAGTATATTATTTATATTCATGTATTGTATAGCTCTATGGTGACTTCTGCCACATAACTGAGCCAGTAACTCCTCTTTTTTCTTTTTTATTCCTACACT
Source organism: Pteria penguin (assembly GCA_035048485.1). NCBI lineage: Eukaryota > Metazoa > Mollusca > Bivalvia > Pterioida > Pteriidae > Pteria > Pteria penguin. Next base: position 16,998,080 of record CM068592.1, read on the forward strand.
TTATAAGTCTGTGGCAACAGATTAAGTATGTCGTTTTCATAGGTAATTAATCTATGGCCAAAAATTAAGTATCTTGTACCCACAGATTATTGAAATAAAGTAGTTTTTAAATCATCCCGAAATATTTCCGTCTCAATAAATTGTAAACTATGTCGATGACGATTCTACGTGCAGTCTATATATAGACTGTAATCGATAATGCTATTGTTATCGTCGTTACAAGCGGCAATGAATAGTGCGGTATGCTATTTAACTTTCAATATACACGTGTGTATATAAGTAAAATAGGTTATTCCAAATTTGAATCGAGAATTACGATCTCGAACCGAGGTCGTAAAGAGACAGACTACAATATATCCTAAATGTGGCCCAAGTAACACTTTTGATTTTTTTTTTCTTTTCTTTTTTTTTTTTTTTTATTGTAACCAAATCTTTTTAAAGGCTCTATTTATCAAATTGTAAATAAATTTGGAAAATTGTGTTTTAAATTTACAATTTTAGCCTTGAAAACGACTGAAGCGACATTATTTGTGTAAATGTGCAACTGTTGCAAAGCGGTATATGTAAGCTACAGTAATTATATCCATATACGTATGACTGTATGGGTATCATAATATAGGTAACTGATTTGCACCATTATTTATCGAAATACTTTACCATTGAACCATTCACCACAACAGAAACCTGTTTCTGTAGCTCATATTCAAATAAATATGTTTTGGATAAAACCAACCGCTGAAATCAGCAAAATCATAAGTAAAAAACGAAGTACCGAAGGGTAAACCATATCTCATAGTTTATGGAATAAAAGGACAATATCGTGTATAGAGTCATATTCAGACAATTGCGAACCCTAATAAAATCGAAGTGACACTAGGTGCCAGGGAGGAGTAAGCGTCCCCTGGTTGCTACAACACCCGTCGGAAAAGTTCTGCAACAACTTTTTAAGTCTAGAAAGTAAATACATAAATGAAATGTAAAAAAAGGAAAACAAGCCAAAGAATATTTTCTTTGGAGCATCCCTAAAAGAGGAGTGAAATAAAGTTCTTGTAAGAGATAAGCATTTCCTACTTCCTAGCAACACATGTTCAGAAGAAATTGTCGAATCAAGTACAAACTATGTGTAGCATTGGCGGATTAAGATGGCGGTTGAGGGCTTGCAACCGGCAACCCCACTTTGGTAGGAAAACATTACCAAAAAGGTAATATTTGACCATGTTCAGGGCTGCGACCCCACCGATCACACCGAATGGTGCAAAACCTGAGTCATGGGAGACTGCAACGCCCCCCCCCCCCCCTTTCCTTCAAAAATTTCTATATCCGCCTATGTTAAGGTCTCAAATTCGGGATTCAAATAATTTGGGAAAATTATCAATAAAATAATTAAATAATTAAAACAAAAGTATGTAACTGTAATTCAGTACAACCTACAGACTAAATAACCCTGAGCCATAACACCCTTTTGTGCAGGTGAATCCAATTTGATCATTTTTGAGATAGCATGTGAAACGAAATTCAAATAGCTCATGGTTAATATTGTAGCATAATGCATATTTGTGTGATGTTTTATACCTGTATGTATGGAAATAGTATGACGTAATAAGAATTTGAATATAATCTCTATATTTGCTTCTACAATACTTAAAGCAGTAATGCGTCAATAACCTATGTGAAAAGGTAGGCGAAATTTGAAACGTAAGATTTAAAAGAAAGGTAGTGATGCATTAAAAAAAGAAGCATCCGTTTGGGAGAAACATATTAAGGTAGGTGTCATATTTAATATAAATGATTGATTTGTTCGAATAGAAATTTTAAAATACACATAATTATAAAGGTGTGCTTCCTGCATACTTATATTAATATAAAACTGAAAGCGTTTGGCAGAATTTAAGGATGTCGAAAACCTTGTAGTTCAGTCATGTATCTTATATAATTAAGAATACAGAAAAAAGCTATCAACAACAATTTTGTTATGTATTTAATATATCACTTCTCCGGCTGTTATCGCAAGGAGTAAACAATTAATAATTACGGAAGGGTTAGCCATATCTCGTAGCCCATGGAATAAAAGGACAATATCGTGTATAGTTTCATATTCAGACAAATGCGAACCTCAATTAAATCGAGGTGAGACCAGGTACCCGGGTGGAGTAAGCGTCCTGGACATAACATGTCTAATTGCAACCTAGCAGGAAACGATAAAATGTATAAATATTAAACATACAGCATTCGTCTAGATCATATACAAAAATCAATGTTGAAAAATTATTCATATGTCAAATGTCAAGATAAGTGAATGAAATAACTGAATGACAGCCAAAAATCATCCCCTTTATTCTGTTATGACGTTATTAATACATGGTTCGCTAACCATAAATTAGTTTTTGACTTTACAATGAATCTACATTAAGAAGGACTCGCAATTCTTTGGTTATACTCAACTAAATAAGATTACTCTTCCTTAATTTCAGATAGACCGTAAACACTACTTTTTCTTTTGAAATAAATCACATATGTGAATGTGAAAATCTTTTGTATGACTGTCGGACAGAAACGTTAAATACTATTTCCAGCTCTGAATATATCAAAAACATTCTACACCCAATAGACGCTCATTTTATGTAAGTCTTATGGAAAAGAAACGATACATAATATTTATAGACTTATATACTTGTTCGTATGAAGAGGTTTCCAGTTCCCTCAAACGTCATTTCTTGCCAGTGGTGCAAGGCGTTATCGCGATCATAAATATTATTACGCATATCAGGAAATTAAGCCCCAGAGACTGCATACCTGACACTTTATGACATAACCTTAGTCATGAAGAAAAGACGACACTGATAGAACAGCAAATTATATACTTTAAAACTGGAAACAAAATGTTCTTTGTATTTGATATTATCTTCACATTTTGTTTCTGCTTAGTTAATCATTTCACTACGGTGGCTGTAGGCGGATATTTGCAAAAAAAAAATATTATCGTGTTTCCAAGTGTTAAATAAATGTAATAAGGAGTTTTCAGAAAGGAATGGGACAATTTCACTGTACGTATCCGTTTTGAGTTTTACATATTGCAACATTCTTTTATGAGTAAAGGCGGGAGGGATTCCGAATGCATGAGGCTGTATGACTTTGGTTTTATCTTAGGCCATAATGCAATTTTACAGTAATGTTTTTAGAAATAATGTTATAAATATTTTTAAACCCACATTTGAATTCAATGAAGATGTATACATAGATTATATATATTTCATTATTTTCTCATTTACTATGATAGTAATGGTAAAACAAAAAATAAAAAAAGTAAGATTTTACTTAGAAATTGAAGATAAATCCGGAGGAGTATACCTTATAACAAATCAGCTTCATCAAAGCGTTTGTGAAATAGTCTCATTAAACTAATAACAAGAATCACTCAATGTCCAGTAATTTACAACCATCTGGACTTAATCATATCTCTACGTAAAATCCATTTTCTCTGGTTGAAGCAGCTCACATATTCACTTAACCGCAGAGGTTCTGAGCGAAAATGTGTAGAACATGGGGCTTAACCAGCAGACATAGATTTTAGGCAAAGACTTTTTGCACCTGATAAAGGCCAATAGGCCGAAAAGTTTTCGAAATTTGGGTTTCTTAATATTTATTTAAATGGCAAGATATTATGTATCTTGTTCCTATTTATTAGAAAACTGTTGCTTTAGAACATATATATATGGTCACAGATTAGGTACATTGTATTGCTTTCCCATAAATCATTTATCTTTGGACACAAATCAGGTTTTACATTCCCGACAATTATTCATCTGAGGTCACATATTAAAGCAAAATACAAAATGGATTAAAAGAGAAGACATCTGACCAAGCCATATGTCATAAATTTCCAAGAATATACACACAAAAACATCATGATAGTCAAATAAACAAAAAGGACTTACAAAAGTATTAGTCTTGTAGTTACGATACCGACCAAGAACGGCCAATTAAAGTAAGAACGCCAAGCAGGTAATCTGGTTAACCGGGTTATTTGGCGCCCACCTTCCAAAATATCTCTTTCCCACTGATTGATATTTATTTAAATGGCAACATATTATGTATCTTTTTCCTATTTATTACAAAACTGTTGCCTCAGAACATTTATATATGGTCACAGATTAGGTACATTGTATTGCTTTCCCATAAATCATTTATCTTGGACACAAATCAGGTTTTACATTCCCGACAATTATTCATCTGAGGTCAACAGGCCAAAATATCTCTTTCCCACAGATTTTCAGTGGCTTCAAATTAAGTATCTTATCTAGTCAAATCATAAAATTGAGCCCATCGTGAATTTTAGTCAAGTTCTTCGTTATAGCCTATATATAATCATATTGCAATCAAAGTTTATTTTATTGGTATCAGACATTCACGAAAATAATAACACATATAAAGTAATGTCCGTAGACGTGCTGCACATCAATATATGCCAGATGCAGAGTCACCCAGATATTTATCCTTACGATTTAAAAGAACTATTTTTTCGTCTGAAAAAAAGCTCAATCATTTCATAAACGACAAGTCTTGATTTTTCATCAGTTTTTAGCCAGAACCATGAGCATACTAGCTTCAATCATATACAATTTCTTTGTGTACAAATAGGGAATGTAGATACCTGGTTTTAAAACGTAAAGATCATTATGTTATGAAGGATTACAATGATTCGATCAACAAGTACGCTAAAGACGATATCATAATGATGCTTGAGTTTTCAGTTGAAGACATTTTGTATTTTTGCATAAATGTTTTCCAGTATACATGCTGGATTCTGGTGGGTACTAATTGTACAATTTTTCTGCTGAATTCTTTTTGTACTCATACAAGGCAGTTATTTCGTTATAGCTTTCTAGAGGAGAGAAACGTCATCTCAGTTTAATTCTCATTCAAATTAATTGATTATCCCGTCCTCGACTTCCTGTGGTGTTCTAATTCAGACTGTAGTTGATACAAAGATATTGTTGGATTGGATGAAGTTCACCTCTTTTACAATATCATAATAATTCACGGCAGATTTGTTGTCGATATTTCACCAGACTGCAATGTAAATCAATATTAGAAATGATAGTGTTTATTTTACAAATAGATGACCATATTTTCAGCTATCAATGATCGTTGTAGAGTCGAAGCATGCGCATATGTTGCACAAAATTAAAAGGTATATATGTTCTATATTTATTACTTTTTTAAATGATTGAGTAAACTGTGACCAAAAGATTAATGATCTGTTATCAAGGATTTATTAATCTGTTTTCACATTTTCACAAATGAATATACCGAAGAAACAAAAGTACTTAATATATGTCAAAGAAATACTGAATTTGTTACCACAGTTTAATTATGTGTTGGAACGTGATACTTAATCTGTGGCCACAATATAATAATACGTAGGAACTAGATAATATAGGATTTAGCAACCTCTCCTATGTACAATGTTGATGCTGTTTGTGGCTTCTACGGTATATGTTTTAGGCAAGGATGGCTACACTTACCGGGCAAACAATAGACTTTTACATTTCTCGAGCATCTTGTCTCAACTATGACTAATAAAGTTCCGTGAATATTTACCGTGTTACTTGTAGATGCTGTCACTGCGATATGACTTTCACATGTCACATTTTCTTTCAGAATTACCATGAATTACTGATTCAAAACTGGTATAAAAAGGCAATGTTCTTTACTGTAGATTGTTAATTCTATTTACTATAAGTATATTTTATATAGATTTCCCACACGGGCAGGTGATATCTTCTTCATGAAATAATTTTGTTGAGAGAAAAGAACAAGACTTTTATATTAAGCTGAATCACTAATAAAGTAGGTAGAATAATATTCAGAATGTCATACATATACGTAACCACAGCGCAAACCAAAGACACCAAAGTGCAATTTAAAACTATTGAAATTAATGGCAGGGGCATATCCTGCGACTTACTATGAAAATAATTGATAACAAACAGATACACGTATCAAAATTCAATAAGATTTGTTTGCTCTTAAAAACAACTCTGCCGCTTGTTGTATGTAATGGTGATTAATTAATACGTGACAGTGCTGGATTGACCATACATGGATAACAAGGAGAAAAGCTTTATTTAACAGTCGTTATACCAATTATTTTCAACTTCCGCGGACTCCCTAATTATACAAGAGCAGATAACTCAGTATATATGTAACAGGGTTGGTAAGGGTTAACATACATCCTTATCCTATCTGAACAATGTCATTGTGATAATCAAGGACTCTTCACATTTCATTTACACCAGTATCAGTTACATATTTTTTTCTTTTCTGAAATAATACATCCAATTGGCGTCAATGAAATGAAATTCAATACACTCAGAGTATCCCAGGTTAATGTGTGACGCTAGTCGGGTGTGTATAGCTTTTAATTATTATTATTATTATTATTGTTTTAAATGGAATTTAATGAAATATCAGAGATCTAAACTGTTTACATTCAAAAGCAAGAAGTTAATGATCTTGCCTTGTATAAATGCAAGTTATCTGCCTTGGGCTAAAAAGAAAAACACACACACACACGCGCATAAAAAACCCTATTGAATCTATCACATTATAAACGGTGGAACTTTTCATATTAGAAAGTAATTTTGTTTAACCGAAGCATTTCTATGTGCAGAAAACTCTAATTTTATTGAAGACAAAACAGAATTACAAATTGAACTATAATGCATAATGATACATTAACACAAAAACCTTATTGCGAAATGTGAAGGAAGTAAGTGTGAAGGGGTTCGTTATAAACATGAAGCAGGAAATAGGAATCAACCAAATATAAGTACGTCCGTAAAGGAAAGCACAGGCAAGTACATGTGTTAAACTGTTTACGTTACGATCAGTATACGTGCATTGGATTGAATAAGGAATACATGATAATACATGTGATGTTAGAGGTATTTATTCTATTTTATAAATCAATGTTTAAATATCTATCAATGAATCAATGTTGAGTTCTACGTTCAGTACACGGCAGTGATATTATTACGTATCATCGCTTTCTGCTTCCTCGTCGTATGATCTAAATAATACCTTGTTTGGAGAGATGATTCTACGCCACATCCACGGGGTTAACCTCATATATAAAGGTATATACAGACATGCCGCTGGAATGGGGTATACTTTTAAAGCCATCCAATATATTACTGGGTATCATTTTCCCTTCAAATATTTATCAATGGGTATCTTGAATTCAAATAAGAATTTATATATGAATAGGTAAAACGCAGGTGGGGATTACAAAAGAAGATATTTATGCACTAGGATCTGGAATACAGAAACTGATGGCAAGCTAATTGGGGAATTTATTTCTGACGTCATCTCTGATATGACTCCTTTTATTGCATATTGAATATAAATTATATATGACTGGGTATGCTTTTTCACTATGGTCAGTATATGAATGGGTATGTTTTTGCACTTCGTTCAATATATGAATGGGTAGGCAGCGACTCTAGCCGCACGTTCGTACCCAAACTCTTTGCAAGTTACCCCCTCCCCCCGTGGCCACACCTACGTTTCGGCAATTATGTGATGACAGCATTATCCTTAATGCATCACACATATATCAATGCCACGAAACGACCCAAAGCGATAAGTGATCTCGCACATGCCACGTCTTACGTAAAAATGTAGCCTCGATTTCTAATATCTCACCAAAACGACATTGCATCGACAAGCCTTCAGTGGGACCAAGGCCTATCAACCATAAGCAATGCATCTTACCAAATGAGCTTCGACCATTAGAATGCACGGTAGTTGTGTCGGTCTAGATTCCAAATCTGATGACTGTTCAAACTCCACTGACGGAAAGCATTCTTTTAGGAGATTCATCAACTACTGCGTACCGCTCTGTCCTGGTGAGACAGTATAAAATTGTGATAAAATGTCTATCTTACATAAATGGGGTGTAGTGATTAAACGGTAGGCTTGCTGGCGACGACAATCCAGGTTCGAATCCCGGATTGCACCATCATGTTTAACAGTAGGGGCCTCATTTTGATGATAGAACCACAATTCCTTAAGTTGCGTAAAATTACAGTTTTGATATACGGAATGCCTAGGTCGATTCTATGCATTTCGCAAAAATACAGCGAATACCAAACATATAAACACTATGTATACGTTCGGTAATAAATTTTCTCCAAGATTTGTCGTCTGAATGCTCTACACATTTTTCCCCAGATTGCATCAAAATTGCCGGTTTTTTATATGTAGTCTGAATCATCCATTTGTATGCGAAATTGTATCTTATGGGCTGAATCAAAGTAATATTGACTGCGGTTTACTTAATGTTTATATATATATATTTAACATTGCTTGCTCCAATCGATGTCGAGATATGTAGAATTTTCCGTTTATCAAAATTACAAGTTTACGCAACTTAAGGAATGAATTGTGGCGGCTAGGTAACCTCCTGCCTCCATGCCGCAATACAGCTGAAAAATTGTTAAAAACGACAATTAATCAACAAACTAACTTACTAGTATTACGTAAATATAGCTCACACTCGGATGACAATTTCGTTGCACACATGTTTTGTTTAAGAACTATAAGATTATGCAAATTTCCCACAAAATACTTACATGTTTAAAAACATTTTTAAAACAATATGATAATCGTTGTTCTATGTAAATACGCGTTCATCAGAATTTGAACATTCAAAAAATACCATTTATTAAGTATTTACGATGGAATATAATTTTCCGACATGTTGACTTCCTTTTTCGGGTTTTAGATGTTGTTAATCCTTTAGATTGTGGTAGATTTCTATCGCAATAAATCGTGACGTTTTAACAACTGTTACTATGGTGTTACTGAATGTTACTTCGGCTTTTGTCAAATTAAATGACCGTCCTAAGTCGGTATCGTAATTGCACTACAATCAAATATTTTTGTAATGTGATATATGTTCTAGTATATTATTTATATTCATGTATTGTATAGATCTATGGTGACTTCTGCCACATAACTGAGCCAGTAACTCCTCTTTTTTCTTTCGGGTTCATAATAACTCGACTTATGTTATGGCAACACCGTGGGTGTGACGGTTCGGCAGGGGATGTTTACTTCTCCATGGCTGTTGATTCCACCTTTGGATTTTTCTGGGGGTCAGTGGTTGCCTTTACTCATTACTTTGTCCTTTTTTTCGATTTTCCAACGGAGCATTACTCTGTATCTTATTGTTTTAAGTTTCAATTAATGAAAATTAAAGGTATTAGCTAATGCAAGGTTTTAAATTATTTTGTAAGACTTTAAATATGATATAAACAATTTTGATACCCCTTAGTGTTCATCATTTCAGCCAGATCTTCATGTCAAACGTCCTGCATTATAAAGAATAAGCTAGAATTTCTATCAGAAAATACAAGTCCTTTTACAAACTCACTTATAAAAGTTCATGTAAATAATAAAAACGTTAACAGGAAGTATTTAAACACTAAAATTTTCAAGGCTGTTATTTTTCAAATAAACTTGCATTATCATTTTCAATATCTTAAGTTGATATTGTCAATTTTCTGCAAGTTTAAAGCAAAGAGAATAATATACAATAAACATTCAAATCACTCTCATGGGTTATTTTGCTAGATAAGAAAGTTTATTACAAATTATTGCATTATTGGGTTAACCTTTTTGCGATATTTCGCTTCATTACATGATACCTTATACGGAAAGCAACTTATTCCGATTCACAGTACCATATTTAATAACAACATGAAAGTGGTCTGTCCACCTCAGAGATCGGCCAAGTTCATATTGAATTATTTCTGCATCTACATGAATTTGGTCATTTTTCACGGTATTTTACAAATGGTTTAAGTGAACCATTGGACCATAAATAAGTCACAAATGGAATGTCGCTCTAAATATATTTACATTTGTAACAGCTGTGATGTTGGAATGTACCTCAATTCATTTTAATATCAGGTATCAATACATTGCCCTGTGAACATCGGGACATAGATGTAATGGAGTAAATCCTAGATGTATTTGTTATAATATTTTCTGTTTACACTGACTGGAGCTTTCGTTTATGTATACATCTCGTTTCTGTGGAACATAAGTAAATAACAACTTAATAAAACCAAGAGGAATGTTGTATATTCAAGATTTTCTCTTGAGAAGGTGGAAAAAGTAGTTTGCGAACTTTGGTGCACGAGCCGAGCCTGCAGGTACAAAGTAAATCTAAGAGAGGGAAATCCCCTATTCGTAAATTGATTTAAGGGGGGGGGTGTCCGGGTGTGCTTCCACCACAAATGTGAAGATATAGAATGCAGGAGATGGGTTTTGTGCAGATGTTGACGATAGGTCGATAATGCGTTTGAAAAAATGGATAACTAGTAAAGCACCCGGCTGACGAGGATCAGAGTTTGTTTACCTTCATCCACAAGATAGCGCAAAACAAATCTGAATTACGAAAATACCGCGATTAAATGTTTTTGTCACTTTATCGAGGGAATGGTATACCAGAAATAACCCTCATGAATTTGATTAAAAACAAATAGCCGGCGCCATTGTCAAAGTAGACAGTGAATAACCCTGTCGACAGCAATTAATGAAATTCGATGAAAACAGCATTTCATCGATTGATACTCCATCTTTAACTATCGTTGAATCTCATTATACATGAAAATAAAAGGTAAGGATGCCATCGATAACTTAAGCACATAGAGAGATAACAGGATATGAAATCCTATAACAAATAATTAGAATATCTTGGGAATATTTCGTTTTCGTATCAAAGACATGATATTCTGTCGGATGAATACTGTTTTACTACTGAATGGTTTTCAACAGACACAGGTAAGAGTGGTTCATGTAATGACTAAAATACATATAGAACATATATACCTTTAAATTTTGTGCACCATATGCGTATTAACAGTATAATCAAGAGAACTTTGAATGGAAATGATGTTTGGAAAGATTAATAAAATCAAATGCTATAGATAGAAAACAATGTTGGAAATTCTTCTGAGCTTTGTAATCTGAGAGTCTATAGAAATTTGTCTATAAAATCGATAAATATAATGACATTACGTTTACTGAGAGATTGTGTCATACATTCATCGTCCCATATGGGTATTATAATTTCTGTCATACTGAATGCTTTTCTATCATATACATTGTTAGATAACATTCATCGCATGTATGCGGTATACAGTTATTTTCGTGTCGTATCTATGGTTTGCATTTTATAGTGAGAGATATTAATTTACATCAGCCTGCCGCCGCAAATGGCAACCATGTATATTAATCACTGAAGCTTTATCATTTAACAATAATCACCACAATCAAGAATTCTATATCAAAATTACTTTTACTTTCACTTTCAAGTCAGCAAGTGACTTTTTACGTTAACATGGGAACTCCAATGCTAATAACCTATTGGAACCTGTAATAGGTTATTATTTTATTATAAACACAATATGACTTAAAATGTCATTAAGATTAAATAAATGCATGACAACTTACAAGGCTTTTTTTTAAATAAAAACAACAACTCCCATCATCCGTACCCATGCAATGCTACCTAAGAAATACCGTAGAATTACATCTTCCAATACCGAATTAACTTTGCTAAGTAACCTCTACAGATCTAGATCTCACTATGTTTTATTATTTTAAATATTATTATTATTGTTATTATTATTGTTATTATTATTATTATTATTATTATTATTATTATTATTATTATTATTATTATTATTATTATCATTGTTATTGTTGTTGTTACTGGGCATATATTCCGCATGCAAAGCGTAAGTATATCTTTCTTACACAGAACAGTTACTTAGCGAACACCCATCCCGAATGTTTGTATAACTTTTGTGTAACGTTAGAAGAATAGAGTTGCATCCATTTTCTAACATGGTAGCAAGTATTTAATTTAATAAAATACCCATGTCATTGGTCTTTAAGTATGGATATAATCGGATAATTTATTGGAAATAGTTGAGGGTAAACATCAAATACATTGCAAGACATCTTAGAAGAAGGCATCGTTAAAGTTAAAGTCAAACACGAGGAAAATAACTATGCATAAAGCACACATGCCTGCAATAGGTTAGCAGAGCAATGAGGAGGGATTATTAATACAAAATGAATTAAGGTTAAATTATTAAGGTCAAATGAACTATCCTTAATAAAAGGGTAGGAGTGGAAAAAAATAAGTAGAGACAAGACGATTAGATTATATTGCCCTATTCTGTCTATAGTTTTTCGACAATGTTGCAAACTTTAAACTTCCTGTATTTACCTATTTGTTGAGAAGTCAAAAATTTCCTTCTTTTAAAAAATGACTATTCACATCCGGGCAATCGATATGCCGCAGATTGTTATAAAATTTTACATATGATCTCCACCCCTGGTATGATTTAATAGTTCAATGTTGTGGAATTTGTCAGCATTTGTGATAATATTCCATAAAATATATATGTTTGGTTTATGGTGTGGGTCTCCCGAATCCATGTTTCTTTCTCGTGTGTCTAATTTTATAAAGTGTTGGAAACGTATGGATTACTGTTTTTATCAAATGTACCACCACAGTGCTCATGTATCTGCAGTAATAAGAGTGGTGAGACATTCGGATTGACTAGCAATACCCACCGTGCATTTTATAGTAAAGTGAAGTGTATCTTATTTGCAGAAAACCAACAGGTTTATATGCAGTGACACGCACACAATTAAGGTAATTAATAGAAACCCTCCCTCAGACAACTTGCCCCCCCCCCCCCCTTCCCGTAGGAGCCTTCACATATTGCACTGTTTCCTATTAGGTAGCTTGAACATTGATAGTTTATGCTAGTAATATTTGTATTTTATATGGAAGCCGGTGTGGCCTAGTGGATAAGGTGCTCGGCTCGTGATCGACAGGTCGCGGGTTCGACTCCCGTCCGGGGCACACCGGTGTTCTGCCTTTGGGATGAGACAGCAAAAACCGAGGTCCCGTGTCACGGTAGGCGTGGCACGTAAAAGATCCCTCACTGCTTCGGGTGGGTCCGTTGCAAAGGTCTAAATTTGTATGCAATGCATCAGGCAAACTTTTTTTTTAACTGCAAATGAAAATGTAACAACAAGAGCGGAGGAAAATATCCGCATATCTGTTTGCTCCTAGCAACCGACCAAACTAATTTATGAAGCAATAATATGCTTTCAGCGGTCAAACACATTTCTTGTTTCATAAAAAATTAAATTATTGATATATAAAAAGAACAAATATAAACATAAATGGTACGTATATATTTCAGTATTGCAATGCCATGAAGAAAGAACAACACTGTATACAAAGCGTCACAAACACTCAACAGCAGAACAAAGGTATAGTACCATCTAAGTCAAACTATGTATTTGGACTGATATGTCTACAGAATAATTTTGACTACAATGCAAAAGAAAAAATAAAACAACATACAGACAAAAGTAAATAAAAAACAACAACAACACACAAACAAAAAAGACCCCCCCCCCCCCTGTGGGGACCTGGTATGACAGAACTGTGGATCTCGACAATTTGCCACGCTTCACACAAACCATAAACATCATTATCATGTATTTACAATTCAAGACTCTGAATAATATTGGCATGTGTATATCATCATTTTCGGTAAATTACATCTCTATTATATATGCTGGATTCAACAGTATTGCAGAAAATTAACAAAATAATAATACTACAGTTTTGTTTTTAAAAATGCACTTTTTCATTTTAATATTGAGTAAACGTGAAAATAAGGTAATCTATATGTAACAAAATGCAAAATGTTTATAGTAATTTATTTCATTGCAGGCAGTACAGGAGTGACATTACAGTTGAACGATGATAACAGATTCAAGAACGAAAATCCTCCTCTTCACAATTATTGGTCTTCTCGTCTACGTTTATCTTTACAGTCATCTCAATGTATTAGCAGCGATGTCAGTGAAGAGTATAGGGAATTCTTTTACTGAAATGAGACATTGGCATCAGAAATTGATAAAAACATTCAAACTGAACTATTGGTTTCGTAGTAGTCAATTAAGCCAAGAGGATACTTTTAATACGGAACTTCAACCTTTGCTAAAACTAACTCAGAGGAAGAATATATCATTGCCGATAATAACACTCTTTACGTCTTGGAAAACAAGGCCAGAGAAATACGCATGTTATAACAACACGTTGTATAATTGGAATTACCTAAAACCATTTGTGAAACCGTATTTATTTACAAATAACTCACAGGAAGCAGAAGATGCACGGAAAATTGGTTGGAAGGTTTTACCAGTTACAAAAACAGGGTCAAAGTTCAATATACCTGTGCTACAACGTATGTTTGTTGATGTTATGGCTGACAGCGATACCCCGTTTTACGGATATGCCAATGGCGATAACCTTTTCACCCAAACTCTCATTAATACATTGATAGCTGTACTCGAGTCCAACCTTAATCATTCTATCCCCATAATGATAATAGGACAACGTACTAATGTTATGAATATGACAAGACAGGACGCAGGGACGTTGTCTAACATATCTGCTGTAGCAGCTTCTCGTGGAAGTCTTTTTACACCTTGGGGTGAAGATTATTTTATTACCAATAAGATTTATCCGTGGAAATCCATTCCTGACGTAGTGATAGGCCGAGTGGCCTACGATAATTGGCTCGTGCTTCATTCTAAGAAATCAAAGTTTATAACTATAGATGCAACGCGGACATTACTGGATGTCCATGGCACTACTAGATCTGGCAATATGGAAGGACATCGCCATCCAGATCCGCAGTATAATGCTAATCTGTTAGCGAGACTTTACAAATCAATTAAATATGGTGCAGGAATAACTTCCTGTGCTGAGCATTACACGCAACTTTCAAAAAACGGAAATGTATCTATTCAAATTCGAAAATTGCCTGGTGGTTGCATTCCATAGCACCTTTTACATTATGACTCATTATTATCATACAGTGCAATATGCTTGTCAATGAGAAATACATAATTTACATTAATTCATATTTGTTTATTTCAAATAATCCACCCATCACACAAGAATGAATCTCGCTCCAGTGCCTCACAATACTCTGTATAACGGTACCTGCTCAACGCGGTCAGCGGTCACTATAATTTGTCACTTTCAAGGATGTCTGTCTGTATATAAAGATCAGTCAGGCATGCAAATATCAAACACCCCGAGCGATAAGTAATTCACCGTGATGGCTATCGGCAACAAGTAATTATTATTATTATTATTATTATTATTTGGATTAGGCAATTAAGTCATTTTAAACATAATATGATATATATAAGTTCTAATATTTATTTAAAAGTGTTTCTGTTCTGAAAAAGTGGATCAGCGGATGATATGTTCGGCTAATGACCGAAAGGTCCCGGGTTAAACTCCCGCAGTATGCACACCGCTGTCCTATCTTTCGAATTACACAGTAAAAACCGATGTCCCGTGTCATGGTATGCATGGAACGTAAAAGACCCCTCCCTGCTGCGGGTGGGTCCATTGCAAAGGTACAAATTTCTATGCCATGAATCAGGCAGATGTCGTCACCAAATACTTGAAATAATCGTGGAGAGACATTAAACAGAAATTAATCAATCAGTCAATCTGAAAAAGAATATAACTAAATATTTGTTTTGGGAGTGGGATAGAGGAGTTTGGTTAACAATGACACTTTTGGCTAAAATACGTAATATCATTGTCGAAATGAATAATAGATGAAAATGACAAATACAGATTTAGAAAATAAAACAAGAAAATGTGATATGAATAAATAAATGAATCAATAAATATATCATTACTGTAAGAGTATTTAAAAGATTTATATTTAGAAATTTCATGATTTTTTATTAGCAAATGAAAACTACCCAATTTGAAACTAGGGAGGTACCTTACCAACAGAGCGGAAATCTGAAGAGTAGATGGATATTTAATTTCATAAAATATATAACATAAAGCGCTTTTGAAATGATATCAAAACACAGTATAGGTATATTATTACCTTAAGAGATCTTAACAAAAATGTCTTAGGTCAAGGTCGTGACAGATTGCTTTGTAAGCATTTTAACATTTTGATCCATAAGTTCAGGTTACTGATTGTTTAACCAAACATTAATATTAATAACGACCATTTTGACCTTGACCTTGGTACTATGAAGTTAATATTTTTCACACTCTCGTTTCATGTGTGACAAATGTGAGAAATTTTGACTAAATCAACAGACGGTATATAAGATGGACTCACAGCTGTATAGACAAAAGGATATGTAGCTTACACTCCAATCTATTGTGAGGCGATGAAAGTAAGTGATATATGATAAGTATAATAATAACTTTTAGAGGTAGATACGGCCATAACATAACATTTATATGATTCACAATAATAAGGTAGGTACGTGGGTAAGTAGGTATAAATATGCAGTTGTATGTTGTAATGTAAAGCTGATGGATAAATCCAAACCACAAGTCCAAAAATCATGAAACCATAGGACATACAAAATCAGTGAAAATGAAAAACAAATGGAAAATAACAAAATATGTCTACTTGAAGAGCATATGTGAACCCCTGTGATGGAGTGAGATCAGGTGCCCGGGGAAAGCTAGCGAAATTGGATACCAACACGTTAACAGCAGTAAAGTGCGTTAACGTGCTTCAAAATCAAGCACACGTGAAAGTCTACGTTAAAACAACCGCGTAAGCTCAGCAGTCCGGACGAACAAGAACAGCACACGCAACATTGCCGGAAGAAGTGGGAACCAGAGGAATAGCTATATCCCATCACTTGTTCTTCACCTCTAATTGTATTGATTTATTAAAGGCAAAATTGCTTCTTTTATATCCGCTTAGAGTAGCCTAATCAGATTATATTGAAAAGCATTAATTTCAATATTTTGAAAAAGGCATTCAGTTTATCCTCCGGTAATTCTCATTACATATTCATTACTTATGTCATATTGCCTCGGTATATTAGTGTTAAACCTATGCTATTTTGCACCAGAACCATACATGTACCTTTTTTTCTGTTTTCTCGTTCAACATAAATTCGTATTTAATAAAATAAGCCAACACGTAACTATTCTTGAAACTGCTGCTTTAAAGGGGTTCATTTGGTCAGGTTACTGTAGAAATCGTCATACAATAGGCTTATTTGACTCTATATATTCATTTGCCAATATCACTCAATCGAGAGCTATTCAACATTATTTAAGATTTGGTGGATATCATTACAGAGCATTCTTCTACTCAAATGCCGTGGTATGGGATCAAGAGATTTCTAATTATCGAAACAATAATGTTGATTTTGAGAGAAAATGAAGTAATTCCCTTAAAATAAAGAAGGTCTGCAATGAAAAAGTTGTTTAATTCTTTACACCTTATTGCTGAGCACTATTGTTGATATGGGTTACTTTCCCATTTAATTGCATGACAACTGAAGTAGTCAGTTCAACAATATTACCATATCTTTAAAGGAGAGAAATCTTATCAATCGTACCATAGCCGAAAACAACGTCATGTTTGTCGTAAAATGTAAATAAATAGAGTTGGGTGCAGTGCTTGTCTTGCAATTTATTGCATATAATATCTACTTTATTGTCCGGAATAAAGCGATAAAGTGTGCGCAGGTGTCTCTAATTTCTAGTCTACTCCGTATACTGTACACATGCTACGAAACTTCACAAGTTACACAAAAACAAAGAAATTCAAGACGACAGGTCACTCCATTCCAAACCAGGTATATATTTTTTGGTTTTGTTTTGTTTGGGTTCTTTTCAATGAGAATTTGGGCCCGTAAACCGGTTAACAGTACAAATGAAGCTTCCGTCTCAAATCGGTATCACAACTACACTTCACCCAAATATTCTATAATGTCAGTTGTGTGCTTATTCTTCGTTACTCTACATGTTCATGGCCATTATGTCATACAGCTGAGATGGGTGCCCGTGTATTTTTATTCCAAATTCAACCTCGAGATTTTGCGGTGTCTTGTAATTCTGATGTCTGTTACATATTATATGAAAATACATTACATACTCAAAACAAGGTTCTTTACGAATGATTTCAGTTTTGTTTAAATCTCATTTAAGATAAGGAACACCAATTCTTTCATTGTTATAGGATGAAAATATATTTGCGGTGCCAATAGCAGCACGCATTAAGTATGGATACGGATGTATATTTCGCGTATGCATTTCCCAGTGCATTGATTAACCACGTTCATGTCGATGTAAATAGCGTACACTTGAGATTTTATTATGCAAATACACCTTGTAAATTGTACAGTACGACTTGTAGGTGCACTTACAAAATGTGTAGTTAAGCTACAAATATTTTTTGAATAAAACTATTTCTTACTCTTCCTTTTTCTACAGTTAAGCTATCACGATTATTCATTGTGCATGTACGTTGATCTTTTTATCTCGACACTGTGATGGCTGTACAACTGAAATCTCGTTCAATTGTAGATGGTATATCCTTTAATTTGATATAAAATCTAATGTGTGATTAATGTGCATATTTGGACTAATACAAAACAGAATCCATCAATCGACAAGAAAGTCAGCATCTTAGTTCAATTTCACACGCATTAATGACGTTCTGTCTCTAAATTATTTTAACTTTCAGATATTGTCAAATGCATCCCGGTGAACTTGGGATCGATAACTCGTCAAAAAGCAACAAACCTGTTTTTTTTTTCTTTAATAACTTGTCTATTGGTAAGAATGGATAGTTACATACCTTCCTTAGTGACAATCGTAACAATTTCATCTGGGAAGGTGGGCACCCGTAAACCCGTGAACCACACCAATTGAGTGACGTTTGTTACTTCAATTGACCGTCCTAAGTCGGTGTCGTAACCGCAGCACAATCGAATATTTTTGTAATGTCGTTACGCGTATATTCTGCTGTTGTCATTTTTTGTGTGCAGGTTCTTGGTGATTTGTTTCATACAGCTTTGTCAGATGTCTTCTGTTTTCTTTTCCATATCAAAAATTCCCTTCCTGAGTAGCAACATCCCGTTCTGTCTGCATATAACGTTCTAATTTACAACTTGTACTTTATGCCAGTGGGTACTCTTCTTATGAGTGTGTTGTTCGAAGGATAAGGCGTATTTATGTCATATTATGTCAACAAGGGATCGACACTTCTTTATGGAACCAGATCTCAGCTTTGGTCTACATGGGGTCCTTATGTGCCTATTTTGTAGGTTGTGTTATATATTTCTATCTGACATAAGATCATTGTTTAACTTGCTTACTCACATAATTATTTATGCGAAAACGAACAGCAAATATGAAGAAATTAGACTTACATTGTGTAGATTATACATTCTGTCTCAGAGAATATGACAAGTTCTTCGTAACACATATGTGTGAGACGTGAGCACTGGAATTTTTTGTGAACTTCAGATGTAATATTTGATAATGCAAATCTATCTTTTTCATTAGGCCTGTTTATCAGTTCAAAGTCCACAAAATACACTTTGAAGGTGAGTGGGAAATCGATAAGATACTCACAGTACTTGATTTAAATGTCATGGAAATGTAATCAATCATTGTTGAATTATCTAATATTATTATTTTATCTATACATGTTGTACTCACCTTATCTGCACTCATTTTAATTTTGAATACACTGAACTAGATCTGTCAAGTGCTTCACTAAGTTTTTCTTTTTATGTATCAGCACAGGTATGTTATCTCTTCTTTCCCGAAAGAAAGACAGTCATATTTGGACTATCAGAAGAAATACATTTATGTCTATGTTTAGATTTTGCAAAATATACACACACTTTTGATGCCTTCCATAGAAAAATAATCTATTTTTTCATACTGCTAGAAAATATTATGCAGTCATGAGCAAGAATAGGAAATGCAATGTCCCACTTTTAAAGGTCTCAAGCACGAATTCCATGGGTTACAAACCTTATGTAAATGTAAACGGAAGCACAAAATTAGAATCTTAATGACATTTTATACGAAGCAACAGCAAGTGTTTTATATTGACTTTTGCTAGCTTGGGATGTTTGTCAGTTTTGATACGACAGGCCCCTTTCTATTTTATAGCTCTGTGTATTTGTTTTAATATGATGATATAGTATTTCATGTTGTTTGCAGTATTATAAAAGTTTTATACAGTATGATAAATCTACGAGTTAAACTTGCTCAAATGATTGTATGGTCACGTTTCTAGTGTGACTGGTTTTTGGGTTTTTGCTTACTCCTCCATGAGACACCTGATCCCATCCCTGGTTCTTCCAAGGATGTGTGATAGTCTATATAATGTGTTTAGTAATAGACACGTCATCATTACTCAAACGGGCACTCCCAAAATGTCCAACTCGTTTGCTTTTTAATGACTGGAAAAACCGAATATGTAACGTGTTTACTAATGCAATGCTAATATTGGCATAAAGTAAATAATGAAGTCAACAGGAGTTAGTTAAACAAAAAAAGTCCTCCATCAAAGTTGGTTTTACATAATCGAAGATATTACTGTTATGGTCGGTAAAGAGATGTTTTAAGCGTTCTGAATTTCGAATCCACTACATACTTTATAGTACAACAATAAAATGAATGTTCAAGTTATTAATTTGGATTTCAAAGTAGGAGATTTACTATTATTATTATTATTATTATTATTATTATTATTATTATTATTATTATTATTATTATTATTTGGGGGGGGGGGTGTTGTTTTTATTATTTTCACTTCTTTATTAAATCATCTTCTGCCCATTGTAAGTGTAAAGGTATCTCCCTTATAATGTTTACCCACACTAGGTGACTGTGTATTCAGTAATCGATCGTCATAATGTAAGGCTAAAAATATGTTTACGTAATTGTTTTTCAATCAGATCTTAAAACTATCGTCTTGGCTTGCAAATTTGACATATATTTTTTTCAGGCGTTCGTGTAGAAATCTCGTATACACATAAAGGAAGTTATGAATATTTCGATAACTAGAGAAAAGGTTTATTTGTATGTCACGTGACAGAACGACAGTTCACTTTTGGATCTAAGATATCTTTCCTAATTGCATAGATAAATAGTTCTGCAACACCTTCTGGTAAGTTCTTTTTATAGTGTTATCATTAGAGTATTATGGCAATACTACTCTTAATTACTTATTATGACTTTATTGCTGTTTTAACCTATAAGTTGACATTTACGGATACCTTTTGACAAGGCATATTGATTATCAGATAGTACATTTTCGGAGAATTAGAACCACTATCTTTATTTTTCTTGTACAAAAGACTTGAATACCTCTCTGTATCGCACATTTGACATTTTGATTTGAAAAATGTTTCTAAAATACCTTGAAAATGTACACTTGTGTCTAAGTCTACAACATAGGTAGATATGATATCGGTAAATGGATTTATATGATTCATTTTTATGACCCAGTTTCAAATTAAAGCATGAGCAGTACACTTAAGAGGGTAGTCTGGTGAGCTGGCAAGAAAAATTGAAATCTACTACTGGCTATTTCATGCATATTCTATACGAACAGGCAGAGGTATATTAAATGATATCAAAAAGGTATCATTTTATGGAACACATTATTGTAATAGGATCAATGCAGATTAACGCTATTTCATGCCTATTTTGGGATATAGAAATATCATTTAGGGCAGTTAATACTTTCTTTTCACAAAAATGGCATGCAAATTTCGGGGGATTCTTTTTATTATAATTTTTATTTTTTATTTTATTTATTTTTTATTTTGGTAAGCAAACTTGTGAATTTATGCTAATTAATTGAAAAAGAACAAAGATTTGATAAGATCTGACATTTAATGAAGCCTTTCAAAGTGACTAAAGTAAGGATGATTACAGTTTCTCAAGAAATATATTTTTCTGATATTTCTGAAATCTACTTCAATGTGATATTACACTGTAATGTGCAATGGTCTGTCATAAGTCAAAACAATATAAAATTATAATAGGTACTGGGACATTTTACAAAGAATTTTAGAGATATTACACCCTCGCCCCCCCCCCCCCCACTCCCTTCCGTTTAGTTACAGCCTCATTTACATTGTGTGTAATATATTGAATGAAATATTTTCCGTTGATAATCACAGAAGGGATTTATTTGTATTCATATATGCTTTAAATGAATTTCAAATTAAAATTATATTTAGATATGAATAGATCCTGGCATAAAAGATTTGGGGCATCTACTTTTTTTGTGTGTGTGTTTGTTTATTTGATTGTTTGGTTTTTTTTTAATTGCTTGTGTGTTTATATCTTTGCAAAAAGAGAAAAGAAAAACAAAACAAAACCAAAAAAAAAAAAAAGCCAAACAAACAAACAAAACAAAAAAGTAAACATTCCATAACTTTTCAACTGAAAGTGATAGGGCTTTCATGATTCTCATATGTATTTCTTGTGACAAGACCTTTCCGTTGGTACAATAACTTTTGATCTTGTGACCTTCTCCATGACTTACATTATATTAATTGATAAGATTTCTCATAATTTGCAATAACCTGAATAATTTTATCAGGTTTTGTAACTCTAACAATTCCCCCACACTTTTCAGACATCACATCTTTAACTCAATCTATGCCATTCCTTTTAAAAGCAAGTTTTAAACAATACAAATATAAATCACTTCCTGCTGGTTTCCTTGCCATTTTTTTTTTTCGTCAAAACGTATCATACCATCAAATGATAGAAGATTTATTCTAATACTTATAATATAATTTTCTAAATATAAAATGATATATTTGCAATATCAAATGCTGATGTACACTACTTTAGTTGAACTTCACTCATTTTCATTACTTCTAGCAGAGATTTATTATCTGCTAGAACATCATGGGAATTATATTGCTATTGATTTATGCCAGTTTTCTTGAGAAAATATGAAAAACCATTTATTTTAACAATATTTTTTGTCAAGAAATTCACTCACAAGATTCATAAGTGTGGTAGGCTTCTCAATATTCTGTAACGCATCAAAAGTTGAGGACAATCAAACACTTTGTTGCTGTGTCCTGCTTGGTAAACCAGAGAAGGGACCTTCCCTGAAAATGAAAGAAGACTATCAAGTGCACATGATATTGATAAGGAATCAACATATCTGCCATGGTGGTACATCTGTTGTCCACACCAACCGGATGCACATTTAGAGAGAAGTGTCTTTGGGAAGACATAAAAACTCTATTCCAAATCACCATAAACGACAGCAATCTGTATAATGTGATATGGTCTATCTGTAATTTAAAATTCACTGGACATTATAGTATTCAATCACAAACTATATTAAAGGAATTTTTACACATAATCCTTATAATAAGTGATAAACAAATAAATACAAACAATAATCAAATTTCAGAAAATGTGATAATGTCATACTGAAAATGTGTTAGTTTTTGCTAACAAATTTAGATAGTAGATTAAAATCCCGCAAAATTGTAGTCTGTGATATATAATAACAAGCAGCACTCAAATTCCACAAATATCTTAACTGACAACAGATCAAGGATGATTTTTATTAAAGGTCGTAAGCCCAAACGTAAACGTAGACGTAAACTACAAAATATTTGTCTTCTCCCTAAAGAGTTCCAGATGTAACGTACAACTTTTAAACGTTTACCAATGTAATTACGCATGAACATTTATTTAAAAAAAAATTCCAATTGACGTACACGTTAAGTTAGACGGAAAGTTTACATCTACGTCTACGTTTGGACTTGCAACCTTTAGTAAAATTCACTACAGGAGAGTGAACATTACCTGAGACAAGCTTGGAATTTGCATGCCCAAATTTTCTGTATGCTTTTGCTTATTACTTTATTGTTTATTATGCTACACTTAAGATTGGAATATGGTACCTGTTTGTTTGATTATTGTTTTACGTCACTCCACGAATATTTCACGTATATGGTGACGGCATCTGCCTGATGCATTGCATACAAATTTGGACCTTTGCAACGGACCCACCCGAAGCAGTGAGGGATCTTTTACGTGCCACGCCTACCGTGACACGGGACCTCGGTTTTTACTGTCTCATCCGAAAGACAGAACACCGGTGTGCCCCGGGCGGGAGTCGAACCCGCGACCTCTCGATCACGAGCCCAGCACCTTATCCACTAGGCCACACCGGCTTTATGGTACCTGTAATAGAAACAGCAATGAGAATGTGCGATATTCAAAACAATCTGATGTGTAAACATAATAGCATAAACACTTAGTTCATTTATAGTAAAAACACAGTGTGATCATACATAGAGTCTTCCGATGTGATGTCACACTTCCAGCATTACCGGCCATGTTGGAGTACAATTATCGGATTTTCCGACCATGTAAACTTTATTTGATTGTTTAGAAATTTAATCTCTTTCATGGCAGATTTCGTGACAAATATAAGTGACTGCAGTCTCAATTAATTAATAAATATAATAAATCAGTTGACGATTTCCATAAACATTTAGATATACCATGCAATTACACTATAATGTTAAGTTACATCAAGTAGTTTTGTATGGACCGTGATGGATGAAGTCCGAGAGTTACACTCCAATGAGTAAGGTAACTTTAGCTTATTTGAGGAAAATAAGGTTGTATGGGAACACTCTATAAAATGTATATCTTCATTTAAACAGTCTAATTCATTACATAACCTATATCATTGACAGTTTAAATAGATTTCTAACAGAAAGTTTTCCTCTACAAAATTCTCCACTGCCACTAGCACTGATGCTGGAGCGTCGCCGTCAGCTTCTTGTGGAATTTGGAAGTAGTTATGCTCGGATCCCATTCTCTCTCTTGTTCATTAAATTTGATGAACATGGTTGCAAGATAATTAAATAGATCGGTGTTTTGCATTTAGTTCCCTATCCTGCACTTTGGGGGGGGGGGGGGGTTGTAAAATATGTCCTCTTATTTACTTTTCTCATTTCTTATGTGCCGCCATATCAGCGCCGTCGATTGCTAGCGCGACAGAACCCGGCATGTTGTAAAACAAGTTTTGGGATTTGAAATCAATAGAATAACTTTAAAATGGGGGTTTATTAATACTACATAATAATCTACAAAACAAAAACATGTTTAATAGACAAAGTATTGAATATTGATATCGTATTTTCTATCGCGACTAACTTCGTCGCATCATCGCGACATTACGAGTTACCTCCATTTAGGCGATTACTTTCTGGCCTAAATCGCTCACCAGACTACGTCTCCAATAAAACAAGTAGTTGTGATGTCGTATTATTAAACAGTTACCATATGTCATTTAGTAGATATTTATATAAATCTTCTCTTAGACTTCTAGAAGGAAGCGCCAGGCAAGGTTCACTTTTTGTCACCTCTTTATTTACAAATCATATCTGTAATATGATGGCTTTATATTTGAATCTTTAGTATGTTTACTGGTTTAGAAACGTCTAGCTATATTTTGATTTTTGTATGTGGTTTCATTTTACTACGCGTTGGTGCGTTTCTTTGCTTTTAGTCTATATAAGATTATCAATATTTACATGAACCTCTTATATTGTGTTGATGTATAAGAAATAGAATCCCTTTACAGAATATTTGATGAATGGACTCTTTTTCTTTGTAAATGATACTATAATGCTGTATATAGTTTTTTCATTGCTTTTGTGGTGAGAGGGAGGTAGGCTCGTAAACCGTATTATCACACCAGTTGACTGACTACTGTCGTATTAACCGATTGTTCTAAGTCGGTATCGCATCTGCACTTTAATCGAAAGTTTTTGTGATTTTTCTTTCTTTCTTAATAAATACTTAAAAGTGCATTTACGTGGTGACCTCTGACTCGGATTACTAAATCTTTACCTTTAAAAAGTAGGAAAGGCCCTTTTTTTGTCTAGATCACCAAACAAAGTATCAACTATTTAACATCTTATATCACTTGTATATACCTGTAGAGTACATGACTATCGTATCATAAACTGAAGCGTGTTTCAATATGATATTAAGTCTTCCTCATTTCTTTAAATGCAAGTTACACTGTGGACTTAAAAGAATTTCTCAATGTTAATATGAATTGGTCACTGCATTTTAATCGAGTAATTTTGTGATGTCATCTGACAAAGCTGTATGACACAAATCACCAAGGACATGCACGCAAAAACAAAGAACAACCATAACTAGCATCAATCATGTGCTTAGTTGCGTTTTATTATAGTGGTATTCTCGCTTTTAGTTCGTAAAAATGCAGGAAAAAGCCATTTTGTGGCTGCTATATGTTGATAGTTGAGATGCTATTTCCTGGTCAGTAGGACTGGCCTACAGTTTTAGTTCTTCGTTACATTTCACAAGATTACAAGTAACCTATAAATAGGAAAACGGACGCGCAACCCCGCCTTTTTATTCCCTTACATTACATTCGGTTTCCTCTATATGCCCTGGTCTTTCGTGATTAGTATCACGTGCTTAACTGGAGACGCTTACTTTCCTCGTGCACCAGGTCTCACTTCTGAATTTCCGGCCTACTCGAATTTGTAGTGTTGGCAATTGCCGCATGGACAACAGATAAAAAGTTATTATTTGTTTTATCGTATTATGTTGTCACCAGCGATATCAATATCGCATTAAAAATGCATGTTGAAAATTGCATCACATCTTTGCCAGTTTAATTGATAATCATGAGTTCCCGTAGAGGTCCCGATATCTAAAATAAACAAGTTTGATTGAATCAGTCGCTATTGTTTTACATCACTCCATGATCATTTCACGCATCTGCTTGATTCCTTGCATAGAAATTTACACCTTCACAACGGACTACTCCGAATTAAGGAGGGATTTTTACGTGCCTCGCCCATCGTGACACTGTGTTATCCGAAAGACAAAACATCGATGGGCATAAGGTAGGAGTCAAAACCTGGACCTTTTGGTCACGAGTCGAACACCTCATAACTGAGTCTCCCTGGCCTAAAATGCGCACACAAAATCCACTATAATGGCTTTATAATGTAACTTTGTAATCGGATATTAAGATTGTTTGAAACATATTTAACTTTGTTGTTTAAACAACATCCCATTGGGAAAACATTGCAATAAGTTCCAGTCGAAACTCTTTTGAGGTTTGTGCTTGGGATGCTGATGGACCCATCTGTTTTTAATGAGCTTCGCCGTCCGTTATCTTCCGTTAGGCATTATGAGTTAGAACGACGTTGAACGTTAGCAACCTTATGACGACATACGAACGTTTCATTCTTCTTTACCGTTTCCCTGATGTTATATGGCTGTGATACTTTCTACACATTGTTTGTTCACATTCATGTTTATATACAGTGCTGAATTATATTGTTTCGTCTGTACGTTGGGCATTCACGACGGGTTTGGCTAGCCAAACAAAAGACGCTCACTCCTCCCGGGCACCTGGTCTCACCTCTGTATTTCAGGGGTCCGTGAATGTCTACTGTAGTACATTGTTGTTAGTGCCATAGTCATGTGACACGTGCATGAACGTCACACTTATTCCCTTTGCAGTGTGGAGCTCGTAAAAAAGTACCCCGCGGATGGTTTAATTAAAGTGTTATTATATCCTTTTACCTGATGTTACGTGGCTATCACACTTTCTACATAGTGTTTTTTTCACATCCATGTATATATACAGTTACTTTCGTATTTTACATTTACATCATTTTTGTGGGATCGATAAGTTTTACTTCCTCCCTTAACATCAGGGCCGCAGTTAATGGCGAAGTCAATTCGAATAACATATTTCTAAAAGAAATACACAATTAGGCAATAATCTACTAAAGTATATAGAAAGGTATCTTGTTCTTATCACTCCTGCGATTTTGTTTGTAGAGGATTTATACCAGCTTATAATAGGATTTCTGTACAAGTAATATCAGCAGTTGGTACAAAAATTAAGTGGTCATTGTCATTTTACAGTTGTTATTACTATTATTGGGGGGGGGGGGGGGGTTTCTCTCAGAAATTATGTGGTAAGTTCCATCTTATATCATTCTCCAAATTATATAAATATGAATTCTAATGCATTTTGTTTGTAACACGCAATCTCATTGACTGTCCAATTAAGAAAATACAAAGGTATTCACGATACCTTGCAGTTTTTGATATGACGTCAGGATACCCTGTAGTTTTGAGTCGTGACGTCACGATACCCCACAGTTATTGATACGACGTCACTGTGATTAGCGACTTGGTTCAGAAAACCTTATCTCTGTGCGTAGACCATTGCCTCTAGCTGCAATTATTTTTGTCAAATGCATTAGAATGGGGGTATCATTCTTGTGTTTTACAAAACCTGACAGGGTATCCCCTAAGTAGATAACTTGATTGCAGGAAAATGCATTACTTGTGTAAGGTCTCGCATAATGTCTTAGGATGCATAGCTCTGTCCTTAGATAGATTCTTTGGTTCACTTTTCGGTCATTTTGGCTTCAACACTGCTCTTCATATTTTTATAAATTTTGAAAATTCCAATCATTTGGCCACGAGCATCACTGAAGAGACATAAGTTGTCGAAATGCGCATATGGTGCACAAAATTAAAAGGTATATATGTTCTATATTTATACATTATAAGGAAACCCCCTAACCCCACAGGTCTATCTGTCTATCTTCCATTACTGCCGCACTCCTCATTTCTGAGTATTACTGGCAGGTCACACGATAATTCTCTGTTTTTTCAGCTCACATACAAGAAGCGGTACCACTTATTTATCTTTTATACAATCAAGCCGGTGTGGCTTAGTCGATAAGGTGCTGGCCTCGTGATTGAGAGGTCCCGGGTTTGACTCCCGCCCTAAAAACAACGGTGTTCTGTCTTTTGGATGAGACAGTAAAAACCCAGGCCCCGTGTCACGGTAGACGTGGCACGTAAAAGATCCTTTACTGCTTCGGGTAGGTTCGTTGCAAAGGTCTAAATTTGTATGCAAAGCATCAGGCAGATGCTGTCACCATATACGTGAAATAATCGTGGAGTGACATAAAACAATAATTAATCCATCAATAATCATATCAATCAATATATGCAATCATACGCCGTAAATTGGAAAATTCAGAATTCCACATTTTTAGATCTAACGATTTAAATATGTTTTTAAAACCTTAAAGTCGAAAGAACGACATATAGTTTTTAAAAAAAGAAAAATGACTCAGCGGTTACCAGGTGGCCCGGTTTCAGTCTGACTGTCACGAACGCCATAAGTAAAAAAAAAATTAAAACCTAAGTAATACAGTCATTCTTGGTATTACCGTCAATACAAATGCGAAATTTTACGTGTCCTCTTGCAAAGAAGGAAGTATTTTTTACACTGTAGAGTGTTGGTGTTTGTCAATTTTTTCCCTTTTCTTTTTTTTTTTTTATGCCCCAGGATCGATAAATCAGGGGCATATTGTTTTTGTCCTGTCTGTTTGTCTGTTTATTTCTTTGTCAACTTTAACCTAGGCTATAACTTTTGAATCGAGAGGGATAAAACTTCATATTTGACATGCATACCCAACTAATAAAGCCCTTTCAAATGACACCAAGGTCGATGACCTTTTGACCTTGACAATAACATTCACGCTAAAAATAACTTTATGGACTTTCGTGCCGATGAGGGCATTAATGTTTCACAAACACAGCTTGGTTTTTATCTTTTTCTTTTCTTATCTTTTTTGTACCGAAACAAATCCCAAGCAAATAAACATAACTACCCTTCCCTCCCAAAAATCCCTAATAATAATAATAGAACAGAAAAAAAAATGCAAATACCATCGACATCGGTGGAAGCGAAGACTGGAAATCAATGAGAAATAATCAATACCCAGATAGGAAATAAATGATACGAGATCACACTTTGTAGAATAATCCGCATGTTTACCTCAAAGGCTTTTTCGTTAGTTATTGATTTTGATGAACAAGACATAAATTTATCGCACTGCTCAAAATCGGAATAATTTTGGCTCACTATAATTTGAATCAGTTCACCAACGACAAGCGTTGAAAATTATAAATGCGCCTCTACTAACACGATGTTTCTAAAGAGCAGCTCAACTGATGCATGGTAAAAGTGAACCCTAACATGATGTGTCACCATACGTGAAGCACATCTAGGGTAGAGGGATTTAATGGAATACACATAAACAGGTAATATCTCAGGTATGCTTCTTTATGTTTAAATTTCGTGAATTTGTTGATAGAGAGTCATCTTACATACTTTCTCACACGCCTTTTTATCTAAAAACCTAGTGTTATCAGGTATGGGTTTTACACATTGTAAAACATGTGTCCTGAAACCTACTAGTATTTATTGCATTACACAAAAATGTTTTTATTCTGAATTTTCCAGATTAAAGAAAACGAAGTTTAATTCTTTTGTTGTAATTATTTTCATTCGTTATGTAAGCTGGCATGGTTTGTAGGGTGCTTGGTTCGAATCCAATGGGCAGCTCGTCGGTGTCTCTCTTTGGGAAGACCGACAAAGCCGATACTCTGTGTTGTATTAGACTATAACAGGTAAAAACTCTACATCAGGTATGTTGGCGCAACGTAAAACAAATGATATCGAAAAACCATATAATCATAATACTAATACTAATAATATGGCATTATTTCCAGGAGAATAAATTCAAAACAATGCATTGATGAGGGAAGGGAACGATACGCCAAAGGAAATTCTTTTATTTATATTCTGTTTATCGCTTCACCTACATTATTTCACCTTTGTGGCGGAACGATTTGAGACACAAAAATAACTAAAGCGCCAGTCAGTATGACATTCAGTATTATGTTACCCCTATAAAGAAGCGCTAATTTAAGGCCTTCAGTTTTCACAAATATCAAGCAAGAAAGTAAATCACTTTGTTTCGAAAACAGCGGATTTTTAACCCTGAATCCGACATTACTTGCTAAACGGGGTCTAACCGATAATGAACTCTTTCAAATATTTCACAAACACAGTAAATTGATACTTGTTACAGCGTCATAATACACCTCTATTGCTTGAATGACTACAGTGAATGAATGCCGTCTACCGAAGGCTTCGCTTAACAATAAAGCCTTTTTATAATACACCTTCAGTAGTGTCATTGTAGAATAATCTTTCATTAATAACTTTTGGAATGACCATCATCAGAAATTGTATCATTGGGTTTTTAAATTTCACCATAAATACGAATGATCCTAGTATTTTAGTACTCGTAGAATTCGCACATGTATTCATCATCTAACACAAAACATGGCGACCATTCAGGAAGTTGATACAGGTATATGAGATCTAAGATTTCAATTCAGTGACAAAGATAATCCACCCCAGGTAAAGGACATTCAATACACCTATAACTCCATCAATATATCCGGTAATACGTCATTCAAGATGTTGTTAGAAAAAGCACGATATCTAGTTTATACAAAAATACTTCTTTCAAATCTTTAGTGATTGAATACTGTGTGTGTTTAAGGTTTTCGGACCAAGAGTTTCACCATATCCCGGTTCCCTTAAAACTCTGCTCTGAAAGAGAATGTTATCATCAACAGAATTACTTTTATTACCAAATGTTTAATCGTAAATCAAACTCTGCGTATAGGTACATTGTGTGAGCGTTCTATTGATTTACTTTCAATGTGTAAAGGGGTACAGATAAGGACAAATCTTTTACATTAGATTCTTCTCACAGTTTTTTTCGTGTGGATAAATACACTTGTCGGACACGCGTGATTGTAAGTACTGTAAAAATACAATAAAGCGTTATTGTAGTAAAGGCTGTATCTGAGTTATAAAACTTAAACTTACCTTGTCTTCATTTTCCCAAAGTTCTTACCTTGGATATATTCACTACTCATGTTTGTCATCAGTAGCAATGTACATGCCTTAATTTAATGGTCAAGTGAGGGGAAACAATGACTGTTTTTCATTTGAAGTAATAAAACTGACAAGAAATACGTGAAAATCAACTCTTCTTTAATATAAATTCAGTTTATAACTTCAAAATCAATAGAGTCGGGAATCATCGTAATTCAAACTGGTTCAAAGTGGTTTGTAAGGAAGACGAAATCAGATTCAGTTGTATATGAAACGTTGCCACACAACAAACGTGCAAATAATAAATGAGTAAGCCTGTTTATTCAACGAAATAAAAATATCCGATTGTTACCGACTTATGGTACTAATTAAGGGAGCTCAGTTGTCACTCATTCGGTGTAATTAGTCAGTTTACGGGTTCACCTTTCCACTCACCACAATATAAGTACAAGCAATGAACAAACGTTTGAAAAATTATAATACATTAAGTAAAGTCATGAGAACTTGATTTAAATATGTTTTGAGTGCGTTTAGGAAGAACACGTATGGCGCTCATTTTCTTTTTAACCTGTGAAAATAAATGTCTTAAAGAGTAAATTTTACAACTCATCACATATATCTATATTGCAGGTAAGATTGGAAACTGCAGTTTCAAAATGTGTCAGGACGCCAGATCGAGACTTTTCCTGATCAGCTCCATATGTGTCATTGTCTATGTATATCTGTACATGCGTGTAAGCATTTATGCGTCAATAACGATGTCGAGTCTCAGCGAAACAATTTCTGATATGGGAAAATGGCACCGAAAACTGATACAAAATTTCATACGTCTGGAGAGCAGGATGAATCCGCTGTATGAAAAAGAAAGAACATATAAAGTGAAGGAAGAATTAAAGACGTTGTTGAAACTGGTCCTCAAAAAGAACATAGCTTTGCCATTGATTACTTTGTTTACGACGTGGAAGACAAAACCAGAGAAATACGAGTGTTATAACAACACATTATATAATTGGAATTATCTGAAACCGTTCGTAAATCCTTATTTTTTCACTAATGATTCGCACCACGCAGACGAAGCTGCAAGGAAAGGTTGGAAGGTTTTACCGATTATGGAAACAGGGACAAAATTCCATATACCTGTGTTACACCGTATGTTTGTAGATGTCATTAATGATAGCGACACTCCTTTTTATGGATATGCCAATGGTGATAACCTTTTCACTCAAACTCTCATTAATACATTGATAGCTGTACTCGATTCCAACCTTAATCATTCTATCCCCATAATGATAATAGGGCAACGTACCAATGTTATGAATATGACAAGACAGGACGCAGGGACGTTGTCTAACATATCTGCTGTAGCAGCTTCTCGTGGTAGTGTTTTTACACCTTGGGGTGAAGATTATTTTATTACCAATAAGATTTATCCGTGGAAATCCATTCCTGACGTTGTGATAGGCCGAGTGGCCTACGATAATTGGCTCGTGCTTCACTCTAAGAAATCAAAGTTTATAACTATAGATGCAACTCAGACATTACTGGATGTACATGGCACCACTAAATCTGGCAACAAGGAAGGACATCGGCATCCAGATCCGCAATATAATGCTAATCTGTTAGCGAGACTTTACAAATCAATAAGGTATGGTGCAGGGAGAACTGTATGTGCTGAACATTACACACATCTTGAAAGAAACGGAAGTATATCTATTTCAATTAGAAAATTGCCCGGTGCTTGTATAGTATGAAAGTTATCTTAGATTAATGAAATATACTATAAACAAACAACATTTATCATGTGTGAAACGCTGGTGTAATTGTTGTCACTCGAAATATGGTCGTTGACTGTGGACGTTTGGGGGTATTTGTTTACATTTGTATTGAAAATTTGTACAATTCTATGAGACTATAGAATATTTGAGTGACTGAGATTTTCCAATCATATGAAAATTAATATTAATGTTTAATAGGAAGGATTTGATAAAAGCACAAGAACTATGTTAGGTTCACTTGTTTCATACCTATTTCATATCTTTCCAAATGAAACCGGTGTGGCCTAGTGGATAAAGGTGCTCGGCTCGTGACCGAGAGCTCCCGAGTTCGACCGGTGCACCGGTGTCCTGTCTTTCGGATGAGACAGTAAAAAACCGAGGTCCCGTGTCACAGTAGACGTGGCACGTAAAAGATCCTTCGCTGCTTCGGTGGGTCCGTTGCAAAGGTAAAATTTCTATTCAATGCATTAGGCAGATGTCGTCAACATATACGTGAAATAATCGTGGGGTGACGTAAAACAATAATCAATCCATCTTTCCTTATGTTCTCGTCTAGCAAAAGCCTTGCTTTAAAGGAAGAAGTTACTCATTCGCATTTACGACAAAATCAAGTAATGTATTTTAAAAATTCAAGTACAAACATATATCTAGAATCTGAGCTTCCTTGTCTCAGAGCAAGAGATCCCGAGCTTATGCTCCAACGGTAGCCCTCCTGTATCCTGTCTCTCAGACGATATAGTAAAACTTATGTCCCTTGTCACGATAGACATCTTTGTTTAGATCAAGGATTCTTCACTGCTTCATGTCCGTGGAATATGACCGTACAGTAATACTGAGGTCCCTTGTCACGGTAGACATTAGTTTGTCAAAGATTATTCACTGCTTCATGTCCGTGACATAGGACGGTACAGTAATACTGAGGTCCCTTGTCACGGTAGACATTAGTTTGTCAAAGATTATTCACTGCTTCATGTCCGTGACATAGGATGGTACAGTAATACTGAGGTCCCTTGTCACGGCAGACATTAGTTTGTCAAATATTCTTCACTGCTTCATGTCCTTGGCATAGGCCTTCATTTCTGTGTAATACATACAGCAGGTTACTTCTGTTAATGTAATAGTTTTGAAATTATACAAAACAATAAACAAACCTATGTATACCTACACTAATCACCTATGTCATTATACATGAATTGTAGATATACAACAGTCGGTGTATGTCTATAAGTAGGGTGAATGGTCATGACCTCGAGATCTAGGGTTCGAGCCCAGCTCTTGACTAGTTGGTGTTCTGTCTTTCAGATGAGACAGTAGACCCGGAAGTCCAGTGGGGGAGTTAGAAGTGGCACGTTAACAGAGATCCCTCACTGCTTCTGTGTGATCAGTTGTATAGATATAGTGTTAAGATGTCTACACGTACCAATAGTCAAATACGAATATTCACAATTCAAGACGAAAAAGGAAATAAATGCAACCACAGAGTTCGTTCGAATTCTCTGGATATAAATGCAGTAATTTTGTGAGATGAAGCAGAAATAAAACAATCTGACCAATAAGTTTAAGTACACTGGACTCGTCTTCTCGAACACCGATAACTGGAAGTTTTTACTCTACTCATAAATAAATGAAACAACAAACAAATAGTATTTGCCGACTAGCTCGAGAAGCGTACGTGAAAGCCGGAGTTTAATCTATCAAAAGATGTTAAATTACAAAATAATCAAAGGCAAAACAATTTATCCTGTGGCATAATTTTCAAACAGGACCAAAATTATTCTATGTAAATATACATGAAAACTTTAACGACGTGCATGAACCATACAAGACCTCGTGGATGTTATAAAAGACATGAAAATATATAATATAATATCAATTCACTTAGCATAAATTATCAAATCCAGGGGAAAACAGAGATAAAAACCCTTGTGGGTAAAAAGCTCTGAAACTGGGTAAGATAATTTATCCCCTATTCTCATACAAATCTAAAAAAATTAGGTGTGTACAGCTTGAGAAACGAGCTAGAATTGATAATCCACGTAATAGTACTCTACTCGACCCTGACTATCACGTGACTAGAACACACGAGTATTCGAATAGCCTCATAGGCCAGACTAAATAACTTCTTTCGAACCACAAAGACAAATATTTTCCGCTATGCTACGTAACGCGGAAAACATTTATTTCTCACATACATCTCATATCTTTGATATAAATGTACATTCCTTGTTCGACCTCCGCTACTTGATCCATTTTTGATGCAAGGAGGCTAGATAGAAAATCGATAAGTAATTCAAAATACAAAGTTGGAGCTTTAGGAGAAATGTTTTGAAAACATTGCTCACTACGTAGATAGCAATACAATACGAATAAAATCTTACACCGGAGGTGGGTTAATTTTTTTTTTCATTTATTTATTTATTTATTTATTTATTTTTTATTTTTTTTATTTATTTATTTATTTTTTTTTTTTTATTTTTTTTTTTTTTTGGTTTCTTTGTTTCTTTGGGTTTTTTCTGTTGGAAAAAATATAGTTTGATAAGATTCACATTGTGTATAAAGTGTTTTTGTCTTTTTATTTATCTATTATTATTATTATTATTTGTTGGGGGTTATTTGGGGGGGGGGGGCTGTTATTTTGTCGAAAACACATTTATTAAAATTTTATTCTCTGACATCACAATCTAGTTTTAGACAAGAAATCGTTTTGTTTCAGCATAAAAACTCAATTGTTTTAGTGCATTTAATGATTACAATGAATTTTTTAAACTTCTGTTTATAGAGTGGTTAGAACAATTTGTTCTGCATATGCGTGGCAACATTTCTCATTAACCAGAATCACATGTCTCTTTTTCCTTTAACAAAGTATTGTCTATTCATTTTTTATATATTTTGGGGGGTTTTGTGACGAAAGTATCATCAATGCAATTAAATGCGTAAACTCAGATAAATTAAATGCTCATTGTACGATATGCAGAACATACTGACCCATGAAGAAGAATGGCAACCGAATTCCAATAAGGATTAGCATTAATAATCAAGCACAATGTCTAAATAAACAACATAATCGTGAGAGACGATATAGGAACAGAAGCACGAAGATATTTCTGCCTTCTCAATTACAAATGTGAAGGAATCTTGTATACTTTACAATAAGTATATTTAGCCTAACAAAGGCTTAGTTGTGCATCGTCTAGATTAACGATGATTTCTTCGTCTTATTTATTGATCGCCATACAAATTTTAATGAAATACACGGGAGCGTCTAACTCAAATTATCCATGCCTATAAAATTCCTGCCTCGCTAAGGATCGAAATCGATTTCAACGTTCACTTCACGAGTCATCCCAGATTATGGGTGGCTACAATCAATGTAGTGTACCTAACGCTTCATTTAACTGTGTAAAAAGTATGTATAATCAAATCTTACACCGAAGAAGGTATTTCATTTTGCATTCTGCTGTTTACACTTTACATCGTGTGCGACTACTTCACAGACCATGTCTCACCATAGTCAGTTGACCATACAAATAGAATAGGTAAACAAGCATGGTGCAACTCTTATACCACTTCTTTTTCTATTTCTGCGGCATGTACCTTAATAAAATAAGGGCAGATAACTCATCATATTAAAATGGCGTATAGGATTATTATATTATTAGGCTGTGGCACAACCATCTTTTTTTTTTATTTATTTATTTATTTATTTATTTATTTATTTATTTTTTCTAATTTTTTTTTATTTTTGTTTTTTTATTATATTGATATTTCATGAATAACCATGCAATAGTAAAAAAAACCCAATAGACCTTTTACATGCAATGTTATCTGAGAGCTGTTCGGGGCAGGTTAATCACGTGGTATCGCGCTGGATTTCAATCTGTATAGGGACGTTGTCAGTTAGAAGTTTTGAAAGATAAGTCACCTTCTTCCACTCCAGTTATGGCCTTCGGATGAGACACCGAGGCATCGGATCACAGGATACTTTGGCACGTAAATGATCCCTCGGTGCCTCGAGCCCGTAGCATTGGACAAAATTATGACACAATGCACCAGGCAGGTGCCGCCACTGTATACTGTAATAATCTTTGATTAGCCTAAACCAATGATAAAGCAAACAAAATCTGTTCATGTTATATTATCTCTTTGTATCATACACTGAGTGACACAGGAGCAACCATTGGTGAAATTAGGGGTTGCAATCCCCTCCCTTGGTCGGAAAATTTTACCACAAAAAGGTCGTTTTCGATCATTTTCAGGGCTGCAACCCCCCCCCCCTCCCCCCACACACACCTTTCCGGACCGATTGTGCAAAACATTAGTCATGGGAGGCTGTATCTGCCCCCTTTTCAAGAATTTCTACATCCGGCTATGTGAACTTCCTGGTTCTTGGAGTCCGCTAGCACCTCGATACTGCGAACACCATCTTAATCTTAGCGTTCACTGTGCATGCATGACCAGTCCCCAAGGTGTCTGATCAATGTCTGGAGTTTACCATTCACCGAACATATTCTCTCGACAATACAACAAGCATGTAAGACTAAATCAGACAAAACCACATGACAGAATCATACACGTTTACAAATGAGAAAGGAAAATAAGATCAAGCCGACGCATATAGATTGTAACAAAAGAGTTCAAACCCATTGTAGTATCAAGATGTTGATTTCAATTCTATTTATTTATTTATTCATTTTTGTAAGTTTGTAAGATTTACATCACTCCACAATTAGTTTACTTATGTGGCAAAAGCATTTTGACTGAGCCTGTTGCGCTACATAGAAGTTTAAACATATGCAAGGGACAAACTCGAAAGAGTGAGGACATCATTGACGTACATAGTCAACATAACTCGGGATCTCGAGATGAACTGCCTGTGGTACCCGAACCAAAAACCTCTCGGCCCGGAGTCATTAACGTTAAGGACAAAAATCCGTCCAACTTATGAATTCATACAAGCCTGTAGGAGTTTCGGCAGCCCACCCCCTCCCCCTTTTTCTCTTGCCGATCATGGACCGGTTTATTATCACTAAAGCGAAACGTAATTCAAAGTTTGGCCCCACCTTTTGAAATGCTTGACTCGATTAACCGGTTTATGGGGGTATTCTATTTCAAGCGACCAGTAAAGAATGTTCATGTACATGTATATTTAACAGTCGTCCACAAGGAAAAGAATATATCCCTCCATAGTTATACACGATTTTTAACCTTGTATAAATATATAAATAAAGAAATAAAAATAAAGGAATAACTGAAAAAAAAAATGATATATACGCTTTTTTTGCACATTTGAGTGAAATTCTGTGTATATGTAATAACTATATATAATATATAAGTCGCTGCAGCTAAGTGGATGACCGAGAGGTCCCGGGTTTGACTCTCGCCGTGGAAACACCGGTATCCTGTCGTTCGGACGAGACAGTAAAACCCGAAGTCCCGTATCACAGTAGGTGTGGCATTAGATAGACCCCTCACTGTTCCGGGTGGTTCCGTTGCTAAAGTATAAATTATGTAAGGTAATGCAATGTATTTGGCAGATGCCGTCGCCGTGTACGTGAAACAGTTGTGGAATGACGTAAAACAATAATCAATCAATGGTACAAATATAAATATGTATAGGGGGGGGGGGTGTTAAATTCTCCCACCGAAAAAGGGGGGACTATATTCAGATTAAGTGATCTATTGTTTAAGAACAATAACTATAAGAATATAATGTATACTACTTTGAGTATCAAATTATCTTTCTGATAAATAATATCTCTCCAGTGATGTAGGGGCAGGTTTGGTGTAGTGGTCAAGAGCTTGGCTTGCGGCGCCGACGATCCGGGTTCGATTCCCGGGTTGCGCCACTATGTTTGAGAGGTTGGTATCCTCTAGTCCGAGATACTCTGCCGCGGCCCTTCTCCCACTTTTGATATCGGCGGTTTGTGCGAGATACTCTGCCCTTCTCCCACTTTTGATATCGGCGGTTTGTGGGAGAGTGTCAGAGAGACTTTGTTCATCAAAAGTTGGAATTTTAGCGATACCAGCCGGTATTGGGTTGTACAAGCCTCTGGTGACTAATAAGCGTGTGCACAGCGAACATGCAACCTATAATCCAATAAATGAACATTTAACTTACCCGATCATAGCGATATCTTTTCCAAATAAGGTCTATACGTCTATAACTTGTGCTAAGTGCCGTTTTATCTGCAAACACGACAATATTCTCATTTCGCCATTTGTGTATACAGTATGACGTCAGATCTCAAATAACGCGACTTTGCATTCGTGACACTTCAGCAGATGACACATTTTCGTAAAGGAAAACACGATGCAACTCGTCACGAATGAGCAAAGTCGCATTCGGCGATATCTGACGTCATACTCTATACACAAATGACGAAATGGAGAATCGCTGTGTGTGTTCAGATAAAACGGCAGCTAGTAGAAGTTATATATCTCATCTGGAAAAGATATTGCTGTGATGGAGATAGTTAAATGTTCATGTAT
This sequence comes from Pteria penguin, assembly GCA_035048485.1. Lineage (NCBI taxonomy): Eukaryota > Metazoa > Mollusca > Bivalvia > Pterioida > Pteriidae > Pteria > Pteria penguin. The sequence goes on from CM068592.1 coordinate 17,038,122, forward strand.
TGGATTATAGGTTGTAAGTTCTCTGGACAAGCGTTTATTTGTCGCCAGAGGATTGTACATCGCGATACCGGCTGGTATCGCTGAAATTCCAACTTTTGATGAACAAAGCCTCCCCCACAAACCGCCGATATCAAAAGTGGGAGAAGGGCAGAGAATATCTGACCCGAGAATCGCTTCCATGTCGCGATATAACTGAAATATTGTTGAAAGCGACGTAAAACACCAATCAACCAACCAAAATCCAGTGATGTAAGGCAGAGGTCCGGGACGCCCAAATCTATGCTATACGAAAATTCATACCATGCAAGTCCATAGCAATAGCTTAAAGTCATCGAAGGATACAGTAATTATGCATGAAGGAGAGATACGTGTTAGTTTTCATGTATTCATGTAATTTACAAGTTTGAATTTCAAAATCATTGAGTCGTGGACACCTTTATCATACCCTTCACGATTCGTGTTTCAGCATTTCTTATATAGCTGGTGAGCGAAAGTAATTACATCTGGGTCGCAGCCTCATTAGTATGTATGATTATCTAGGTGAAAGGGTTTGTAACAACTGGGTCAGGCGCCATAAACTGAGAATAGACTTAAGTCATAATTTCATATTCTTCTATTCATCAATGAATTAATAACTAGGATTTAGATTTTATTGAGTTTTGTTCTATCCATAAATAGAAATAAACAATTCTCCATGACAATTTATTTGAACGTTTGATAATGGAATAAATTAACATGAAATATTTGACTTAAGTATATTCTCAGTTTATGTCGCTGGACCCTGGTACCGTGAGAAAATAGATTGTTAGAATTATTCTAATAATTCCCAACTACCAGTATCCATGACATAAAAAGAAGAAGAGGAGAAAGAAAGACAGAAAATTCATACGCCATCTACGTTAACAATGTTAAAGCTCAGTCCAATGCTAAACACTACAGGGATCTGTGATTGCCCGTCTCTCATCTTGTGTTGTTCTTTTTTCGGTTGCTACCATTTATTGTTTGTTATCCACACCCGTCATAAAGGTTGTGGTATAATAGGATAATAGTCCGACTAGTGCGACCCCGACGATGTGTTGATTTTTCACGGGCATCGACGATGCCATGTGTACCAGGATACTGGACCGCGATTTTTACTGTCTCATCTGATGGACCAGATATAATATCTGAGATACCGGCGGGACTCGAACCCGGACCGGTCAATTAAGAGCATAGCACCTAACCGATTAAGCCTCACCGGTGTCTCTGTGACGCAGGGTCCTCTATTGACTTGTAGCACCGACGATCCGAGTTCGATTCCCTGTCTGCGCTACTATGTTCAAAAAGGTTGGTTACCTCCTTCTTCCATGTCACGATATGACTGGAAAATTGTTGAACGCGACGTAAAAAGCAATCAACCAACCAACCTCGATAGTTTTAGTTCATGCGCCCTAGGACGACCGGTAAACGTACTTGAAGTTAATTGGTGCAAAAAATCCTTAAAAACAAGATGTGTTTACGAAACACTATGCTCACGGTGTCACCAAAAGTGTGACTGGGTGTGTATTGTGTTATAATGTCATTTAAATCTCTCATGCATACTGAAGTTATTGTAAGACAAACAAATATAGGTCTGAATTAAGGCTATTTTTAGCATACAAAATACCATTACTTTGAAATGACGAAACGGAGATTTATCAAATATGAATGAGGTCTTTCTTAGATCCTGGCATTGAATATGCCATAATATCACTAAAATCTCTCATGGTAATCTTCAAGCTCTCATAAAGAGGGCGCTACGCTACTCCCCGCTTTTCCCCGTTATCGGCTCGAAGCTGTTTTACAAGATTCTTGTAAAACTCGGAAAAATCCAATTTAATAGCACAATAGATTTTAAACATCAATTAACCTTTTAATTGAAAGACCCTGGTACACCACGTAAGTCATTTATTCCATTAAATGGGATTTTTACCCAAGTTTTACAAGATTATTGTAAAACAGCTTCGAGTCGGCAACAGAGAGGTAAAGCGGAGAGTAGCGCAGCGCCCTCTGTTTGGGAGATTGGGTGATCTTGAGATATTGCCAGACATAGAAATCTGTTCACTCCTTTAAAAGTCACGGTCCAGGCCACAAGGTCACTGTTCTCGGTATTATTTGAGAGGGCTTATTTAGTGGAGTACACATGCCATATCTGAAGCTTTTATATTTTATGGTCCAGAGTAATGGTCGAAGTTAAAGTCATAAACAGACAGACAGACAAACAGACGGGACAAAGCAATTTGCCCCCAATCTTTCGATCCTATCCCACCGGAACGTATTTTACGAGGGTTTGGCTATCTCATTCTCTTAATATTCTCGGTTACAGATATTTTGAAACCCCGTGACGATTCTAATATGAGCTCTTTAGGTTGTACCGTTCCTCCATTTTCGAAAAATGATATATTGGCAAGAATATTAGTACTGTACGACCTATTTCAGGGCATATTTGTGAGCTGGAGAATTATGCATTCCTCAAATCTGTAATACATGTAAGAACATATATGTTACATTTAAGCTACCAAAAGCTTTTTTCTTGCTATTTTTCGATATAAAATAAGTAAGTATACACGCAAATCATGGATAGACCCCCTCTCGGAAAATTATTTGGGGTGGAACAACCCCCCCTCCCCTTCCTCGACAAAATTTCTGGATCGGCGTCTGTAATATAGTACACCATACCCATATTGTAATGAATTATGTGATACAAAAAATGAACAGCCGAAAACCTATGAAGGACATAGCTATACATGAAGGAGATCCTTTTTTGTTTTAAAATATTTTATATTATAAAAAGTTTTAATGACAGTAACGAAACACTGAAAAAGATTTTTTTTTTTTGGAAGAGGGATGTTACTTGTTTGGGAGAGGACATCATAGCATTTAAGGTCATGGTCTTTTAAATGGCCAATGAGTAAGATTTATGAAAATTTGCTAAACGATTCGTTTCGATTTGAAGGAAATCATAAATGATTCATTGAAATTCGTTAAGTTCCTGCTATTGAAGGAAATTCAATAAAAACCAAACGTGATCTGTCAAATGATAGAGTGACTTACTGCATGCATTGTGAAATAGAATTGCACTGTCATAACTGCCAGGAAGCATTGCACAAAACTCACAGTAAGCTTCGGGTAATGTCTCGGTTTACAATTGCAGATTTTCTTTACTGTACTCCATCCATCTAACTTATTATTTATAATTATCAACTTATAAAATGCTTGCCTTAAAAAAAAAGGGGTGGGGGGTTATAGGGATTTGTTACATGTACCATATATATCATCATTATACTTAGTAGAACCTGCTTTTGAGACCACCAGTATCAAGCAACCACCTAGCTTAAACAACCATTTCTTCCTTAATGGTAATTATTAACATAAAATCTACATGTATTAAAAGACCATCGGAACTTTAAGTCAGAACTTCTTAATCTTCCCTCTGGTGATAGCAGAAAACAGTTTTGACTGACTCTATACCTGTTCAAACCTGACCACATTACACATTACGTAACAGTGTGTATGGAATGAAGTAGAACTATTCATGAGGTATTGATAAGCAGAAGCAATATCAGATTCCATTCAATCGATAATGAATTCACATTTTCAGAAAGACTAATGATTGTTATCTGACATGCATACATGTCTTATAAAGTGTTCAGGTCACATTCAAATTGCTGTCACCATATACGTGAAATATTCATGGAGTGACGTAAAACAATAATCAATCAATCAATCACATTCAAATTTTGTTATAATCACTTGGACATGGATCGCAAAACATTTCCAACATCGTCAAATTTTTATCAGCACTAAATAACTTTTGTTATAAATCCTCTTCATTATTTCTTCAGACCCCCCCCCACAACACCTGGTCCCGCTTCTGATTTTGGATCAATTTTCACTACGGTATGCATCACACAATTAATCTATAACGTAGTCTACACATTTCATAATTCAAGTGCACCTTACTTCTTATACATTTTTTAATGTTTTGATATTTTTATCACATCAGTTTAGTTTGTGTCAGGGAAACTTATCATCTTCATATAATTCTATGGAGTCAGTTAGCCCCCCCCCCCCCCCTTCCCCCTTTCTTCCTTTTTTGTTTTTATTTTATTTTATTTTTTTGAGGGGGGAGAGGTATTTTTCTTTCTATTATTATCATTATTGTTCAAAGTTTAAATTCAAAGCAATATTGCTTTAGATCAAAATCTGGAACACGCTACTCTAGACTAATAAAAGGAAAAAAGGGTGTGTTCAAGTCGACACGGATAGACAACCAATAATTCTCTTAAGTACAAAATAACAGAAGTAACATCAGTGGATCACACGAGCACAAAATAATATCTTAGTTTTATGTCAATTTCATGTATGATATACAATCGCGATTTATGTTTTTTCTCGCTAGATTAGCTCATCCATCTACATTTATTGATTATTTTATTTCAATTGTAGCAGTCACTTTTATTAAAATGCCAACGCAACTCCACTTATAAATCAAGGAGCTTATAAACTTGCCATGTAAACTGCGTGTCTTGGATCCAATAATTCCCGGTATACGAAGTGAAACTTAGTTTAAGACGATGGGTAAATTTCCATACTCCTCTTCTTGAATGAATTTATTGTACCGTGTGCACCCCCCCCCCTTATCACATCACATTCCCAAAAAAATACCAAAATCATATCTTAAATTTTTTACCACCGAAAGACCCTCGGGAACTAGAAGTCCACCACCAGCAGTACATAAAAGGTAGCTGTAAACTGTTATCACTATTAAAACTTATCCTGGAAAATTGTATATTTCATATCATATCGCATCAATGACGTATAGATCTTTAAAACAAATACCCCTGCTCGATCTTGCATCAGTAACACATGTACCTTCAAAGATCATTCACGAGATTCTGTGGGGCGTTAGCATTGGTAATTTTCTCGTGTGCAATTTCCCATTAAAGATATTTCAGGGCTAGAAAATAGGAGTTTATGATGCATTTGTCATTCATCTGATGAAGTCTACACCCTAAATCTTTAACCACACGCGGAGCTACAGAAACTTCTCCCTAGAGAGGCGTAGTCCAAAATAAAGCCGCACGTGTTAAGAGACCAGAGTATCGCAACAGGTAACCCACCGATTTAAACTTAATCATGCGAATCCGAACGAGAGAAACTTACACCTACATCCAGTCTTATTACTTTGACCCTAATATCAAATAGTCGGGCATTATGTATGATCAATGAGTCATTCCCTACCATACACGGTTGTAACTCGAATATTTTTCATCACAAAAGGACCGTAAAGGAAGGAGCCTTTTGATTTTGAGGTCAACCAGTATAAGATCAAGAAAGGGAAGTATATATTTAGATATACACGTCCCTGATCAAAATTATTACTCGTGATCTTTGTCTTAAAATAAAGGAAGTCTAGGATTTCCAGAAGATAAAGTCATGATCCAGTACTTTTCACCATGATCAAATTTTTGGTTGGTTTTCGTTACGTATGAAGAGAAAAATTAATATACTGAAGATAAGCAAGGACAGCCCAAGCTGCCGACATGAAATCTGCTCACAGCTGAGGCATACGTTTTACAAACATACTTGAAAATATCATAAATTGGTTTGTTTGTAGTAATGACAATGTAAAATATAAAAGCACAGCAAATAAAAAATTTATTGCTTTATTTTGACATTGTGTACTTTGTAAAACAGTTCCTTTGAGCGTCACTTTAAACACACCATGACAAACAGAGTAATAATATTCAGTATACTAATGTAGAAGGATTCATAAACAAGAGGCCCAAGTGGGCCTATATCGCTCACCTGAGTACCTATATTATCAGTCATGCATGAAGGAAAAATTCATTTATTTTTGCAATAATGTGACCAAGTCAACACAGATGTTGAAAATATGTCAAATTTTATTTCAGGCTAGAATAAAAAACAACACTTTTTTGCACATCCATTCAGGTGATTTTGATATTAAGCATTTCCTTTGTCTCTGCAAGAAGTCATTCAGGGCAACAAGTTAGTCATTTTCTTTAGGTGGGGCCTTTTGTTGACTGATTTCAAGTCTGGGTCATGAACAACAATTGTTTCAAATATTGTCCAGATCCAACTTAAAATTGTCTAATTTCATATGTTGAGTGTTGAGAAACATCTAAAAACTTATTTAGATGTGTAAAGAAATGAAAAAAAAAATTTGACCACAGCTGGATTTGAACCGCTACTCTCCATATTTCAATTACCAAGTGGTATATGTACTATTGTGAGAACTGCTTTTTAGACATGGTGGCATTATCTGTTAACCAATTTGGATGAAATTTACCAAATTGATAGAGGACTTTTAGTACTTCATGTATTCCATGTTTCATTAAAATCTTTCATGTGGTATAACAGCAGAAGTGAAAAATGTGATTGAATTGTTTCCTATACACCCTCATTTGGAAGTCTTAAAAAATTCATAGAAAAAATCCAAAAATTGCGATATTGACAAAATTCTTTCAAAGTAACAATCCTTACCATAATTATGATCACAATAGTCCATAAGAAATCATCATTATCAATTAACTAGGAAATAAGACACTTTTTTCTGCATTGAATCACCAAGTCCAAAGAAATGTCGAAAAAAAATTCTAAAATTTGATTTTGGAAGGGAACCAAAATGACAATACATCTTCACTCATCCCTCTAGATCATTTCTATGCATTCTGTTTGTCTCTGTATACAGCCCGTATGAAAAAGAATATTGTTAAACGAGGGAACTCTTTTGTGACCTACTCTTGACTATGGTGGCGCCACCTGTAAAGAGATCTGGACGAAAACAACAGAATTTGAAGAGGATCATAAGTGACTTATTTCTACCAAGATTTATTAAAATCCTTCAAACAGTTTTGTAGAAAAAGTTGAAAATGTGAAAAATGGCCAAAACACCCCCCTCCCCCCCCTTTGTTTTTTGGAAGTCTTAAACGTAAAATTCCTAATTTCATATGTTGAGTGTTGAGAAACATCTAAAAACTTATTTAGATGTGTAAAAAAAAAAATTTTTTTTGACCACAGCTGGATTTGAACCGCTACTCTCCATATTTCAATTACCTAGTGGTATATGTACCATTGTGAGACCTACTTTTAGACATGGTGGCATTATCTGTTAACCAATTTGGATGATCCGCACAAAAAACAAAACCTTTGAAAAGGACTATGAGTACTTGCATCCTACCCAGTTTTATCACAATCCTTCAAGTTGTTCTGTAGATCAAGTTGAAGATATGAAAAATTGTCCCCTCCCCCCCCCCCCTTTTCTTGGAAGTCTTAAAAAATTCATAAAAAATTCAAAAATCGAGATATTGAAAAAATTCCTTCACACCAGCATTCCTTACCATAGAAATGATTAAATGAAACCAAATGAATGCATCAATGTTTACTAAAAGAAAATAATAACTCTTTAATGCATTAAAATAACAAAGTCCAAAATAAAAATGAAAAAACCTCAAAAATTTGATTTCGGAATGGAACCAAAAATAACAACACTTCTTCACACATCCCTCTAGATCATTCCTATGCATTCGGTTAGTCTCTGTATGCCCCCGGTCTGAAGAAGAAGTTTGTCAAAGTAGGGTACCCTCTTTGACCTACTTTTGCCTGTGGTGGCGCCACCTATTGATGGATCCTGACAAAGATGACCACATTTGTCGGGTACCTTGAGTACTTGATGCATGCCAAGTTTCATTGAATTCCAGCAAGTGGTTCTGAAGAAAAAGTTCAAACTGTGAAATGTTTACACCAATTGTCCCACACCCCTTTTTCTTGAAAGTCTTAGAAAATTCATAAAAAATCCAAAAAAATGAAATATTGAAAAATTTCTTCGCAGTAGTATTTCTCATCATAAAAATGATCAAATTAAACCAAATTAATGCATCAATGTTTACTAAAAGACAAAAATACTTCTTTTCTGCATTAAAATTACAAAGTCCAAAAAAACGTAAAAAAAACGTCAAAAATTATTTATCGTATTTCAACCATATGAACAAACTTTAGACATACATCCTTCTAGATCACTCAGATGCCATTAGTTTTATAGTCCATACACTGGTTCTGGAGAAGAAGATTTTCAAAGAGGGGTACCCTCTGAGATCTATTTTTAGCAATGGTGGCGCCACCTATTGAGGGATTTATATGAAATGAACAAACTTGGTAGAGGACCCCTAGTACTTCATCCACACCAAGTTTCATGCAAATCCTTTAAGCTTTTCTGAAGAAGAAGTTGAAAATGTGAAAAGTTTACGGACGGACGACGGACGACAGACGACGGACGATGGACGACGGACGGACGACGGACGAAGAGTGATGCCAATAGCTCACTTGAGCCTTTGGCTCAGGTGAGCTAAAAAAACCTCTACTTTCAGTGTGTATCACGATGTACACATAACCTGATGCATGATGGGTAAAATTTATGAAAATACATAACATACATGACATCTTCACATTGTATTTATGGTGTTTCTCATCATAATCACATCTCATCATTCACATTTTATACATGATTAAGTCATGTGCTACACACTGCATATGTGTATCCACATGAACCACTCTTATATTCTGGCATTCATTTTATTTCAATAATGAACTAGCTAAAAATGGTGGTAGAAAGTGTATATAAGCAATGTGCTCCTTTATTTTCCTATATCTATCAGACTGAAGATCAAAAGCACAGTAATATGCACATAATATACTTTATGTACTTCATTATTTTAATACATCCAAAGCACATAAAATCAGCATCCATATGAATAATACTATTCTGCCGTTTGTTCAGATGATATGTCGAACAATAACTGTTGATGTTACACAAGTCTCTCAGGATGCTGCTCTGGGTCTACCTGCAGACTTCTAGAGTAAATATCAGCAAGCATTAAGTCTGATCCAGTGTTCTGGTCAGACTCCGAACTCACAATGTCCAACACTTCGCGCATTCTGTCTTTTAGCTTTTCTAAATTTGTTCTCTCCTTTGCAGATATTGCAAAAACTGAATCAAATTGAATCAGTCTCTCTGGATGGAACTTTGGATCCATTCCTTCTTTCACTTCTGAAAAAATGAAAATAATGAAAACATGAACATAAAAGACTGTATTCACCTTACATCTACACTGACATTTAGATGGTAATTTGTTTCAAGTGATTATATCTATATAAAAATCCGAAGTCTCTATCTCTCATGGTTCAAAAGTTATGTGCACAAAGCCCAAATAAGGCAAATTTTGAAATGAAGGTCAAAAGTCACAGTCAAGGCCACGAGGTCAAATGACCTTGATGTACTTTGAAAGGACTTTATTTGTGGAGTATGCATGCCAAAAATCTCTCATGGTTCAAAAGTTATGGCAAAGGTTAAGTCTGACAGCAGACAGACTAACAAACAAACAAACAAACAGACAGACAGACAGACAGGTAAAAAACGGTATGTCCCAATCTATCAATCTAGGGGATAAGAATAGACAAAAGACATCCATTTACAATATTCATCGGACACAAAATGTAAAAAATTATCACTATCAGAGACATATATACATATCTGTCACTATGTATGGCTATGCCCAACTGATGATACATACATTCTCAACAACCTTTACTACTACTTCACTATAGGGGCACTGATCCATCTACTAAGCATATACTAGAAGATCAATAAGAGGCTCTGACCCACCAACCAAGCACATACCAGAACAACAATATCAGAGGCACTGGACCATCTACCAAGCACATACCAGAAGAACAATAGCAGAGGCACTGACCCACTTACCAAGCACATACCAGAACTTAAATAACAGAAGCATCTACCCATCTACCATACACATACCAGAAGAACAATAACAGAGGCACTTACCCACCTACCAAGCACATACCAGAAGAACAATAGAAGAGGCACTGACCACTCTACCAAACACATACCAGAACAACAATAACAAAGGCACTTGCCCATTTACCAAACATACCAGAACAACAATAACAGAGGAACTGACCCATCTATCAAGCACATACCAGAACAACAATAGCAAAGGCACTGACCAATATACCAAACACATACCAGAACAACAATAATAGAGGCACTTGCCCATCTACCAAACACATACCAGAACAACAATAATAGAGACACTGACCCATCTATCAAGCACATACCAGAACTTCAATAACAGAGGCACTGACCTATCTACCAAGCATATACAAGAAGAACAATAATAGAGGCACTGACCCATCTACTAAACACATATCAGAACTTAAATAACAGAGGCACTGACCCATCTACCAAGCACATACCAGAACAACAATAATAGAGGCACTGGCCCATCTACTAAACACATACCAGAAGAACAATAACAGAGGCACTTGCCCATCTACCAACACATACCAGAACTTCAATAACAGAGGCACTGACCCATCTACTAAACACATACCAGAACTTAAATAACAGAGGCACTGACCCATCTACCATTCACATAACAGAACTTAAATAACAGAGGCACTGACTCATCTACTGAGCACATCCCAGAACAACAATAACAGAGGCACTGACCCATGTACCGAGCACATACCTGAACAACAATAACAAAGGCAATGACCCGTCTACCAGGCACATACCAGAACAAATAAAAACATCTACCAAGCAAATATCAGAACAACAATAACAGAGGCACTGATTTATCTACCAAGCACATACCAGAAGAATACTAGCAGAGGCATCTACCGATCTACCAAGCACATGAAAGAAGAACAATAACAGAGGCACTGACCTATTTACCAAGCACATACCAGAACAACAATAACAGAGGCACTGACCCATCTACCGAGCACATACCAGAACAACAATAACAAAGGCACTGACCCATCTACCAAGCACATACCAGAACAACAATAACAGAGGCACTGACCCATCTACCAAGCACATACCAGAACAACAATAACAGAGGCACTGACCCATCTACTGAGCACATACCAGAACAACAATAGCAGACGCATTGACCCATATACTGAGCACATACCAGAACAACAATAACAGAGGCCCTGATCCATCTACCAAACACAACAAAATAACAATAACAGAGGCACAGACCCATCTACCAAGCACATACTTCAATAACAATAACAGAGGCAGTGACCCATCTACCAAGCACATACTTCAATAACAATAACAGACTAACTGACCAATCTACCAAACACATATTAGAATACAAGAATATGAAGTACATGTAAATGGTGTCACATGACTGTGGCACTAACAACAACGTACCACAGGTAAGACCAGGTGTCCGGGAGGAGTAAATGTCTCCTACCAATCCCTGCTGTGAATGTCCTTACATACAGACAAAACAAATATAATTCAGCAATGTACATATATATATACATGAATGTGTACACTGTGTAGAAAGTGCCACTGCCATATAACAACATGATAAAGAGTACCAGAGCAATAACAGAAGCACTGACCATCAACGAAGCCATCAAAATGAACACAATCTCATTTTTAAGTTTGATATTAACACTATTACTGTGTTCAATATTTTTTTTTCATTAGGCTCAATACTTACACTCTAGTGGTGTACAAACAATCTCCTTTTACTTGCTCTACTTGTACAAACAATACCCTTATCTATGCTTTATACTTGCTGTACTTGTACAAACAATCTTCCTATCTATGCTTTATACTTACTCTACTTGTACAAACAATCTTCTTATCTATGCTTTATGCTTACTCTACTTGCACAAACAATCTTCTTATCTATGCTTTATACTTACTCTACTTGTACAAACAATCTCCTTATCTATGCTTTATACTTACTCTACTTGTACAAACAATCTTCTTATCCATGCTTTATACTTACTCTACTTGTACAAACAATCTCCTTATCTATGCTTTATACTTACTCTACTTGTACAAACAATCCTCTTATCTATGCTTTATACTTACTCTACTTGTACAAACAATCTCCTTATCTATGCTTTATGCTTACTCTACTTGTACAAACAATCTCCTTATCTATGCTTTATGCTTACTCTACTTGCACAAACAATCTTCTTATCTATGCTTTATACTTACTCTACTTGTACAAACAATCTACTTATCTATGCTTTATGCTTACTCTACTTGTACAAACAATCTTCTTATCTATGCTTTATACTTACTCTACTTGTACAAACAATCTCCTTATCTATGCTTTATACTTACTCTACTTGTACAAACAATCCTCTTATCTATGCTTTATACTTACTCTACTTGTACAAACAATCTCCTTATCTATGCTTTATGCTTACTCTACTTGTACAAACAATCTTCCTATCTATGCTTTATACTTACTCTACTTGTACAAACAATCTACTTATCTATGCTTTATGCTTACTCTACTTGCACAAACAATCTTCTTATCTATGCTTTATACTTACTCTACTTGTACAAACAATCTCCTTATCTATGCTTTATGCTTACTCTACTTGTACAAACAATCTCCTTATCTATCCTTTATACTTACTCTACTTGTACAAACAATTTCCTTATCTATGCTTTATGCTTACTCTACTTGTACAAACAATCTCCTTATCTATGCTTTATACTTACTCTACTTGTACAAACAATCCTCTTATCTATGCTTTATACTTACTCTACTTGTACAAACAATCTCCTTATCTATGCTTTATACTTACTCTACTTGTACAAACTATCTTCTTATCTATGCTTTATACTTACTCTACTTGTACAAACAATCTTCTTATCTATGCTTTATACTTACTCTACTTGTACAAACAATTTCCTTATCTATGCTTTATACTTACTCTACTTGTACAAACAATCTCCTTATCTATGCTTTATACTTACTCTACTTGTACAAACAATCCTCTTATCTATGCTTTATGCTTACTCTACTTGCACAAACAATCTTCTTATCTATGCTTTATACTTACTCTACTTGCACAAACAATCTTCTTATCTATGCTTTATACTTACTTTACTTGTACAAACAATCTTCTTATCTATGCTTTATGCTTACTCTACTTGTACAAACTATCTTCTTATCTATGCTTTATACTTGCTCTACTTGTACAAACTATCTTCTTATCTATGCTTTATACTTACTCTACTTGTACAAACAATCTTCTTATCTATGCTTTATACTTACTCTTCTTGTACAAACAATCTCCTTATCTATGCTTTATACTTACTCTACTTGTACAAACAATCTCCTTATCTATGCTTTATACTTACTCTACTTGCACAAACAATCTTCTTATCCATGCTTTATGCTTACTCTACTTGTACAAACAATCTCCTTATCTATGCTTTATACTTACTCTACTTGTACAAACAATCTTCTTATCTATGCTTTATACTTACTCTACTTGTACAAACAATCTCCTTATCTATGCTTTATACTTACTCTACTTGTACAAACAATCTTCTTATCTATGCTTTATACTTATGCTACTTATAGTTCACATAATGTCTTTCTTTGTACTTAATACCTACATGTACTGCAGTAGTGCACACAATATCATGCTCAGTACTCTACTAGTGGATGTGACCTCCACATTTATGCTGATACTTACTTTCCAGGTTATCAATGTTTTTCAGGACATTGTTGATAGCCACACCCTTTGGATCCTGATCAGTCTTGTTGATTGCTAACACTACTGGTTTATCTAAAAGTTCCTTCTTATAAAGTTCCAACTCCTGAAATAAAACATACATGTAGATATACAGCATGTAAAATCCATTCATAGGATATCTGAACTGAGCACAGTGAACTAATTGAGGTAAATGCTTGTCCAATACAGCTGGTACAATAAGCTGTTTTTTTAATGAGCAACTGTCCATGTCTGAAACATTTTCCGAAGAAATGAATGTACAGTAGAAGTTTGATATCTTGAAGTGTAAGGGTTTTTTGAAATCACTCCAAGGTTTGTTAGGTTTTAATTTTTAAAGTAACCATGTTGTTAATTAAGTGAATAGGAAAGTTGTTGGGATTGCATGATTACTGTAAGTTTATGGGGTTTTTTTATCTTTTATGTTTGAGTTACCAAAATTTGACAGTGCTTGATAAAATTTCATTACATCAAAAGAAAAAGTGTTATTATACACCAGCTCTGAGGTTGTGTGACTAAGGCACTCTTTTTACAGTGTTGGTTAACATTTACCTCATGCAGACAGTGCTAAAATTTTGTTATATTGTCTGTTTAGAAAATTCATGGTGGGAGCAGCTGACCAAGCAGGAGATAGTTACTTCAACTGTAATAGGCAGTTGGTTTCATCTATGACTTCAGGAGTCCATGAATGTACAGTGATACATTTATATCATACTCAATGTCATCTAGAATCAAGTTCCTTTGTACTCTACACCGGTGATTTTCATAATGTAATTCAAATGCTAAAACTCACTGAATTATTGATGAAATCATATTTCATACGCAACTACAGCTGGGTGCTGTCCTAACATACCATTATGATAATGTTGCTTAGTTTGAAATTTTATATTGCTATGGATCGCTGTCAGCACATGTATCTCTTCTGAAAAAGTTATGTGAAGGTGGCCTCTAGGCTTAACTGTCTGTGACCTTCTCCTCTCTAATGGATGCATTGAAGCATCTGATTATTGTGTCTACTAGTCAAGAAAGTAAATCTGGTCATGAAGTAAACCCAGACGGTTCCTTTAAAAAATGAACAAATTTCAAAATGTCCATTGGCACACAGTTTAAAAGACACTGTTCTTTCAGATTGTGCAGTTAAACTTATATGAATTAGTCAATAAGTAACAAAAATAGTTATTGTTCACTATATAGCCAAAGTTAAAGTTTTTCAAAAGTAGGTCAAAGTCCAAGGTCAAGGTCACTAGGTAAAAGTTATGGCATAATTTGAAATTTCTGGTCATAAGGAACCTATGGGTGAAGTATTATGTTTATACTCCTTCTAGTTGGTGAGATTTTGCGTCAACCAGAAAATTTGACCAAAATGCTGAATGACAGACCGACAGACAAACGGACATCGCCAATCAAATTTGAGTATTGAAAGCTCCTAAGTTAATTCTTGCATTTCAATGTTCTTTTCTGAATTCTTGTAGTACATACATTTGCTCAATATATCAAAATGTATTGCAGTATCCAAAATGAGGTATTTCAATACACTGCAATAAAGGTTTCAACTGCAATACACAAATTTTGTCAAGCAGTTGCATGGCAACCATCTGCTCAAGATCAAAATATGACAAGACATCAAATATTATTATCTCTAGCATATGTTTTGAAATAGTCAATGGTGAATTCCAGCACATAGATATATTTATTAAATATACAATTATCAGAAATGTGTACAAGAAAATATTGAGATTAGAAATGTGAATAGTTTAACATCCCTTTGTCCTTAACCATCCAATTAAAAAAAGGTGGAAACCTTAAAAGTCGTTTTCTTACTCATAATGTATCTTAGAAAAATTGTGATACATGTATACCTGTACATTGTGTAGGTTCATTACTCTGCCTTGAAATGACCAGGTTCAGGCATGAATGTAGTGACACATGTCAATTTAATAGATAATTTAATGTAGCAAAGCAATGGATAAAAATGCAGTTTTTGTAAGCCAAATTTCTTATCTTTTTCTGCTCCTTACTACTGATAACATATACAAAATCAACTAAAAAAAGTCTGCCACTGTCATTGCTGACTGTACAATACACAGGTATTATACATAAATCCTGAAGGATAAATATTTCATTTTGTTGTTGAATTACAATGACTATATGTTTTATGGTTATAAGCAATCTATATTACAATCTTACTGTTACTGTAACATGATATGAATAACAAAGAACACATAATCTGGGTGAGCAGTTTTCACATCAGGCCTGGATGCCAAAAACAAAGGCAATCAAGATGGTCTGAATAATTTACCTTGTTCAGTAAGATGATAGTTTCTGCTGCTGATCTAGGAGAGTATTGTTGGCTAAGCTGAAATCCATGAAAATCTACTATCATCAACATTAACTTGGTTCTCTCTATATGCTTCAAGAAACGGTGTCCTCTTCCTACATTACTGTGAGCGCCCTCTACAAGGCCTGGAAGATCGGCTAATGTAATCTGCCTGCCATCAGGATAAATCATTTTCCCAAGTTGAGGCCGTAGTGTCGTAACTGTAATGGTAAATAAAAAAGACATATTAAAGTAAACTCAAGTGATTTAGTGATTATCTTAAATATGAATAACCGTACAGTAATTGAAAGAATTTAAGGTAAATAAGTCATGTAAATTATCTTTCAAAACCTATATCCAATTCAAATATTAGTATATCAGCACACTTCTGAAAAACCTCCAGACCAAAAAACCCAACCCAGCTGTGTTTGTGAAACATTAATGCCCCCGACGGCAACAAAGTCCAAAAAGTTATTTTTAGTGTGAAGGTCACTGTCAAGGTCAAACAGTCATCGACCTTGGTGTCAATTGTAAGGCCTTCATTAGTTGAGTACGCATGTCAGATATGAAGTCTCTATCCCTCACGGTTCAAAAATTATAACCAAGGTTAAAGTTGACAACAGACAGGACAAAAACAATATGCCCCCGATCTATTGATCCGGGGGCATAAAAATACAATAAAGTAGTATTCCAAGGAATACATATTACCTGTACAGACAGATAGACAAAGATACACAGATATATCCAATGGATAACAAATGAACACACAGACAGAATGTTGGTTAGAGAAACAGATGGACAAACAAATTGGACATAATGAATATACAAAAAGAACTCCAAAAGTGCTTATCATATATACAAACAGAAATTCTTTAAAACATACATAACTTCTTTACTAGTGTTCCTAAATAGCCATACAAAGTATATTCAGAAGGCCTGAAAAAAAAAACTCTGATACGGTCACTCCAATAAGGCTGAGAGTGTGTACTTACATGGGTAATCTGCTACCTTAGGTTTAGCTCTAGAGACTGCTGATAAAAATGTTGATTTACCAGCATTCGGAAACCTGAAACATAACAGTACAACTTAGTAAGTACGGCAAGATTATTTTCTTTTGTTACACAATATAACCTGCTTAATCTACATGTTGAGTATTTTCAATCTTCGTGTAGTACAATATTTTGGTTCCAGATTTTATACTATACTACTATTGCACAAAACACTTGTGTATTACCAATCAGGTCAATTTCAAAATAATTCTCTAAGCTATGTATCCACGATGACATCATAATTGGATAATAATCTTGTAAAACAAAGAACAATTAACTCAGTATTCACAATATTTCGGTCTCCTGACCTTCTTCTAGTGAATTTTATTGGTATTGGTGGCTTAATAATCTTGTAAACTACAATCTAGCAATAGACCTTTTCCTTATCAATTTCACCTCTGATATAAAGCCTGCCAAACGATATTTTGCCAAAGTTGTATCATTCCATTATAAAGTCAGAATTCAAGCATTAAGGTGATAAATTGATAATGAAAATTCTAGCAAAAAGTGGTTTGTTGTGCATGAAAAACCTTATATCTTGATAAATATGAAATTTGTGTTTTAACCAAAATGACTTCTTATTCTAGCATGCAAAATTAAATGTAAACACAACTAACTAGAAAACTGACAAAGTCAGAAGGGCCCCACATGATGCCTGTCACCACGACCTAGACCTTAATTTGGTACCAGCAGAAAGGTCTTGTCATAAGGAATGCAGATGCCAAATATGAAAGCTCTACTTTTACCGGTTCATTAGTTATGGTTCATTAGTTAAAATTTTTCAAATGCAGGTCAAAGGTCACCGTCAAGGCCACATGATCAAAATTTTTGGTACCAATGGAAAGGTCTTGTCATAAGGAACACACATGCCAAATATGACAGCTCTACCTGTGGCAGTGTATTAGATATGGCAAATGTTAAAGTTTTTTGTTGACAGAGAGACGGACAGATGGACAGACAGTGATTACTATAGGGCACCTGCTTATGAAGCAGGGCCCTTATTATTACAAGAAAATATGATTCTGATAATGTATTTGTAAATTTAAATTAAATACTAAATTCTTGCCAAACGTAAGATTGGGGGCATATCTGATGAAAGATTTTGTGGAGACTATTTCTTGAAACCTCCACAAAGACATACAAAAGGTTTCAATCTGATGCAGCAAATGAGCATGGAAGACCATTTAAGGTATCAAGCATACTAATTTGCACAGGACAATATCTAAACTGATTTGGCGTCCTAGACAGGAAATAATTTCATCAGTTACTGCAGTCAATCCAAGAAAAATAATTCCACTCTTGAGATATGGTATCCTTAAATTGCTTTCACATTCAAGTTATCCTTACATAGATATATTATATCTTTGTCACACCATTATTCATTTGAGATATTTCCTTATTCCAGATCTTGTAAAATCCTGCCATTTCAGTCAGCCTTAAGTAAAGCCAGAATAGTCAGATCATACTCTTTATCCCTGGAATTATTTCTGACGTTACTATTTGACTTGAAAATTGAGGAAATTTGAATATAAACATATTCAAAATAGAATTTTACTTATTATTGTTAATTCTAAGGATTAGTTTAAAACAAGAGGATGCCTGAATTTAAAAATAAAACTGTCTATGCTCTGTAACACTTTTTATTTGTAGGGATCCAATTTTCATGGTTTTTGTGGTGGCTTGCACTGATGAATTTACGTTTTACATGAATCATAGAAACAATAAATAACAAGCTGTGTTTGTGAAACACTAATGCTCCCAGCGGCAACAAAGTCAAAAAGTTACTTGTAGCGTGAAGGTCATTGTCAAGGTCAAAAGGTCATTGACCATGGTGTCATTTGAAAAGGCTTCATTGGTTGAGTTTGTGCTAGCGGCAGCATAAATTGTTTAATAACCATTTGGCTAATGCAAGCTCAAATTATTTTGGCCAAATGTGTAAGTCATTTGCCATGTATACAAAGACAAAACAACAACAACAACGAAATCTAATATTGAAAAAATAACTGAATATAAAATAAAAAAAATGACTGATAACACAACTGACAATACAATTCATCATTTACTTTCTATTAACAATCTGAATTCCGTAAACCAAATTGACTTGTTACGTTTGTTAGCATTTTTCTTTTTCTTAATTGGTGGTTCATCTTGTTCATCTGTTATCACAGAGTTCAGGTATTGATGTTTGTTGACATGCATCTTATTACCTCATAATGAGGTAGTAGGATGGGTATCAACAAACACCGATACCTCAACTCTGTGTCTGCTGTCACAGATTCTAATTATGGGTACTGCTCGGCAAATGTATAAACCCTTGCATTGTTTAGTCATGTTCTCTGTTCAGAATGTTTAGAGATGGTTTACATCGCGATCACTTTGATGTTTTATAAAGTTGATATCAATAGTAACTAAATTAAAGTGTTGTGATGACCATAATTTATACTAACGATATAAACAGAAAAAAACTGAAAAAGCCTGACCATTTTAACTTGCGAAATGTATTCGCCAACTTGATACTCATGTATTAGAAACGTTTAGCCATTTCAATTTTGAATTCACATTTGGCGAATTGGCGATCGGGTAGTGCTCACACAGTGAGTTCACATGTGAAATATGAAGTTGCTATCCCTCACAGTTCAAAAGTTATGGCCAAAGTTAAAGCTGACAACAGACAGACAAACAGAAGGACAAACAGACTGACAAACACACAGACAGACAGGGGCATAAAAATTATCTTAGTTGCGAGCTAAAATAACTTAACTCCATCAGACAATGAAGATCATCTATGCATGTTTATCTCACACTGATAATGCCAAAGCAGGGAATCGATTGATGAAGAATGTATGTAAAATATATTTAGTACAGGTAAATTATTGTTGAATACACATTGACCTAAACCTAAACTTTAAAACAACCATTGTTTAGTGAAATGAACTAAGCAAGGCAACAGGCCTTTTCCCGATTTCACATGAAGTAAGGGGCAATACCGACCAAATGAGGTTTTGCTGCACAGATATGCCTCATGGTACTCTGACATTACAATTCAAGCATAAGTGTCAAAATGACAATTCTGTCAAATAGTGGTGTGCCCAGTATTTGGCCCCTTACATCCTTTATAATTGGCAAAAAGATTTATTAATCGAGTAATGACTATTTCAAATCACTGGTATTTAGCATTGCTATACCTTGTCAACAGTCTATCTTGTCTAGTGTATATACCTAACTGGTATGTATAATAATGATTTTCTTTTTTGGCGATCACAGACACCGGACACAAAATAACAAATCAACAAATCTGTATTCTATGGTAGCCATGAAAATTGGAACCCATGAAAAATAAAGTATTTCACAGCATTCTATTCTGATATCCAAATGATAAATACCCTAACAGTCCAATATCAGCAATAAGCTTAAGATTGAGACTGAAAACCCCAGATTCTCCTTTGGCTCCCATGAAATGATTGTCAGGACCACCAGGAAATCCACCCTTAGCTATGACAGCGGTCTGATCCTCTGTATCTAAATCAGCTGCAACAAATCAACAACAATTTCATTAAAAGTCAGTGCTAGGTCTAATAGATAATGTTCAATCTGACAAAATTGATGGGAGTTACCTCCCATGGGCAGCTGTCTTGTCTGTCATCCTCTCTATTTTCATGTATAATTCTACCAAAACTGATGATTTTTCATGATGGTTTTCAAGGTAGACCTGTTTATTTCTTTTATATCTTCCTCTACATCTTGTATTATGAAATATTTTCATAGTATTATAAATGAGAAATAACGAATGCTTGTTTCAAATGAGCTGCTTGAAAATGATGATCAAATGCAGCAAAACTATGGTTTGACACACAAGATAGCCGACAACAGGAGGTAAGTCCAGTGGATTTTGGCCTATTGAAAACTATCTATCAATCTTTTCTTATTCTACATCAAGAAATCCAAGTTTTGTACTTGCTATTAAGATTCAACGTGCGAAACAAAGCATGAAACAACATGACAAAACAGTGGTAAAGAAAAGTAAAATGATATTTGAATGCAATTATAAAGAAAATTTTAAATTGCATGATAGTTTCTTAAAAAAGAAAAATCCATTCTGATCTTCTAAATGAGAATCGTTTCAAGTAAAAAATGAAGTACTGAAGGGTTAGCCACATTTCGAAGTCCAAGGAATGAAAGGACAAAATCGTGTACAATGTCATATTCAGACAAATGCAGACCCCAATTAAATTAAGGTGAAGCATAGCTTACTCTCATCTGATGATGAAATAAAGGTAAATATTATTATGAAAAGAGATCAGGAGAAGCAGTGACAAGGAGAAGATTACGACAGATGAGAAGGCATCCGTAAATATCAGAAAGGTCAAAATTTCTATCAATAGGTCAAACTATTTATAACTTGTTATATTGGAGAATCAGTAACAATACAGAAATTTTGCTAGGCCAGGTTTTAATTTACTTGCTGGTCCCATTTCCAATAAAAACAATAATTACTTTTCGAAATTAAGTACTCTTAAAACTTTATCATATTGATAGGCCTTCAAAGATTTAAGTATCCTATAGATTAATAACGATTATTTCATTATCGTTCAAATTTTTTACTCCATAACGTATAGTTGAAACAGTTTCCAGAATAATTTTATCCAAATTAGTTCCTTTACATCATTTCTAGTTGTGCCAGATCAAAATGAAACAAAATTTAAATTGAATCTCTACCGGTAGCTGGAAATAATTTGTTATTGCTCAAACTACTCCTGATTAGCCATGAAATGAAAATAAAGAGGACAAGCTGAGTTAGATGACCGTCCTTGAATATATAAAACTTAAAATATAATTTCCTGCATCCATGTCACCATATAACTGGAAAATTGTTGAATGTGACATGACAATCAATTAACCAACCAAATGAAATTTAACTGGCTGTTATTATGACTATGTGATAAAAACACTTCAAGTATTAAGTAAAACTAGACGCGAACCCACAAATCTGTATTTTGTGATACAGCCACAAAGGTTGGAATCCACAAATAAGAAAGATTTAGTGTTTCACTGTATTTTGAGACTGATTATTTTATTTGACAATATTTTGAAATTCCAAAATTGACTAAAAAATTACATATTTTTCCAGTTTTACAGACCCTTGTTCACAAGTATTATAAATAGGAAGCTCCTTGCAAATAAAAGAAACTCCAGAAAGCCATTACATTAAATATTTTAAAGTTGAGAGGAGTTCAAATTTCATGTAGAACTGCACATTTTACCTATAGTCTCCCCTCTCTCGTTCTCGACACACACTCCTACTGGTACCTCCAATACACAATCCTTTCCATTTCCACCTAGGATACGTAATTTACTGCAAAAACATTAAGACAGGTACTATGGATGTTGATAGAATTTTAAAATTAAATTTGTTGACATTATTTCCATTCTTCTCATGGCATCAACAAAATTTTAGCAAAATTTCTGCCATATTCATAATTATTCATCCAAGCATATTCAAATAAAGTCCTCCAAAAGCTAAAGTGTTTTACAATAGATATAATAAGTAGTCCTCCAAAGGGAAGTAAAATATACTAAAAGAAATAACACAAGCACTCTTTGCCGCAAATTTTCGGCCTCCTGGCCTTTATCAAGCAATAGTTAGAATAGTACAGTAGATTGTGTTATTTCTTTTACAATATACTGTTTTATTTTTTACTTATGACCATAAAAATTTTCAAACTTGACATACAAAACTACAATGATGTTGCTCAAGGATTTATATTGTATAAGAATTTGATAGCAGAGTTTCATTCTAGTGCTAGAAGCATAATTGTGAATATTGCAAAGGTGAAAAAAAACTGATGAATGAAAGTCAATTGAAAGTACCCAGAACTCTTGCCATCTGCTGCTCTAAAACGCTGTTCTGGATGTAGCTTTTTCACATCTTTTAGTGTGATGGATTCATTTGCCTTGACTATAATATCACCACCTTTTCCTCCAACACCACCAATACGTTGAAATCCATTCCCACCTGACCCAGCCTTGACATGAATTCGAAGCTTGTCAATGAATGTGTTGCTTGCTTTCTTCTTTGATTTCTTCAAGAAAAAAAAAAACCAAAAACAATGAGTGTCTAAAATGAAAAATGTTTGGGTTAGCTTTATGCCCCCCCAAAAAAACTCCGAACAAAACCCGTTTTACATATAAATGACCTCAAAAGGTGGAAAGCTGATCACTTCTGGCAGGTGTCCTTTTCATACAGGCTGATTTTGCAAGACATTTAGTAGTAACGAAAAGAAAATGATAGTTGTGGTACACAGGTGATTATCCAATAAAGGTAACCTGAATGTCACCTATTTCTCAGCTCATTTCCTATTTATTGCTTGCAACAACAACATGTGAATATGTAGTTCCAATAGCTATTTTTGTCTCCTTTACTCTAACGCTTTGTATACATGTATATACTGTTTTATATTTGCTGTTTGTCTCATCTTATTATTATTGTGTCCTGAAGAAGGAGGAGATCGTCTCGAAAATTTGACAATGAATTTATTGGATGTGTTCTGGAATCAGGTTATAATTAATAGCGAATTTAAGACTCAGCTACTGAGACATTTCTTCAGTTCACTTTGTAATGTGCTTGACTGGAAATTCTATGTTCCATAACATGTGTGGGTTCGAGTTCTGTGTATGTCTTTCATGAAAACATTTCAGTTGTTTTAGTGAATAATATGCTGTTATATTCATCATCATCTGAAATGATTTCATGAAAGATGTGCACTGGTTTCGAACCACACAAATCCTGTACAATTATTTTTAAAAATGTTTATATTGCTCAGTATGCACAATTGTACATATTCTCGAAGTCAGCGTGACATCACACTAAGATCTAAATGAAGATAATCCAGAAACATTCCGAGGATGACCTTGGGATAATAAACTCGGTGTTTATCATTAACTGTAATGCAACTTTGCTGAACTATATTTTGAGCACAAGAGCTAAATGAGCCTTAAAACTTTTGAAATTCATTGAAGAATATCACAACGACTGACTCTCTTTCCTCCTTCGTAATTTTATAGGACTGAAGTTTGCAAAACTGAGATTTCAAAATATCATATTCTTCATCAAAAGTGATGATAAATCTCGAAACTTATTCCCCAACAAACATGATGCAAATTAGGTCATGTGACCAGTCCGACTTCAAGAATGGTTGAGATGAGCTAACCCCCCCCCCTTTTTTTTTCCCCTTACGTTTGGACGAAAAACCGTGTTATTAAATGACGTTTTCTTTGAATTCTTCTTTAGGGATTCTGACTCTGATGAGAACAAAGCCGTCTGATATATATTATGCAATCTCAGACACCGACAATGCAAAATTATCAATGACATTTTTCATGTGAAAAATAAGTCCATGGGCGCTGACATCTTGTTAAAATTCTGAACCCGATGATATCTTATATCTTGAAAAAATTTTTATAACTGCCACATACATAAATAAATGTTGAGTTTGTATATCATAAGTAAAATATTAGAAACATGAGAAATATTTTAATCATTATTTATAAGCTCTGTCTTTTGTTCTCTTTTTCTTTTTTTTTTTATTTATTATATTAATTTCGAAATCAACATATTCTAAATACTTATCCCACTGTTTACATGATGGGGACATTTCGCACGTGTTACACAAGTTCTGGATGTAATAGAACTCCCCATAGCGCAGATTGGAATTCTGAAGGATTGATTTCTTATGGTTCTTGTAACTGTGTCGTTTTATATCAACCAGAGGTATTTCATTCGTTATGAATTTCCTCTGACCACATGCATTAGCCATTACTCCATTAGCATTTAGAATAATTAGATTAACGTATTTACTCGAATATAATACGCACTTTTTTAAGCCAATTTGACTCATCATTTTTACACTGCGCATTATACACATGGTTAGAATTCAGGAACTTTTTTTCCACGCTTTTAAGCTTCAGTGGGGGATTTAGAGGGGTGCGTTTGTCAGTTAAAGTATCTAAAGCCGTCAATCAAACCCACGAGGCGGGAGATACGTCTATTGTCTGTGAAATGTTTGCTTCCCATAGTAAATGCCCTAGGCGATAACAGGAGTAATGTTTACTGTATGCCAATTAAATGAACACGATAGAATACTTGCGCTATGTTATTTAGCAATGGTTTCTGATTAGCAGTTTGTACGGATGATACAATGATTTATTCTTAATTGGTTAATCGATAGTTACACAACAGGTGAAACTATTTGACCGTAACGGCACGAGCATTGACAGTTTGGATAACACACATTCATTTACAGTACAGTCCAGGTGGAACTTAATTTGCCCATTGGTCACAGTGGACATTTTTAGAGGGGGCATTAAAAATGTCCACCGGACACAGTGGACATTCTTGTAAGAGTCAGTTAGAATTAACATACAGGTAAGTGGACAGCTTGATAGCTCAGGTAAATGTCCACTCCTAATGCCCACTGAAATTTCAGGTGGACTGCCCACTGTGGACAGTGGGCATTCAAAGTTCCACCTGGACTGTACTGTATAATCAATATATATTTTGTCTTCACAAACATTTGCGATCTAGACGTCAAGTTCATGTAGTATAGTAGACATGCATGTTCATTCTAACGAGAAAGAAAAAATTGAAGGGATCGTTTGGGATGAGTGTACTAGTTAAAACATTTGAGGTCTATGCGAGTTTGATTGTAAATGAAATGAAAGAGAGAAAAGCGTTGATATCGCACAATGAATAAAGGCTGGTCATTCTGTGCCGCTTTTGATAATAATACATGTTATGCGATTACATTGTAAAAGCAAATCAGCTCGCAGTCTTGCTTTTCAACACGAAATTGACATCTTGTTTTGGATTTTTCCCCTGCATATTACAGTACAGTTCGGGTGGAACTTAATTTGCCCACTGGTCACAGTGGCCATTTTTAGAGTGGGCATTAAAAATATCCACTGGACACAGTGGACATTCTTGTAAGAACCAGTTAGAATTAACATACAGGTAAGTGGACAGCTTGATAGCTCAGGTAAATGTCCACTCCTAATGCCCACTGAAATTTCAGTGAACAGTGGGCATTCAAAGTTCCACCTGGACTGTACTGTATACATGGAGTTAGACGTTTTTTCATGATTTTCGAGGTCATTTTTAGTGGTGCGTATTGTACTCGGGTGCATATTACTTTCGAGTAAATACGGTATGATTAGCCTAAGCAGTAATCCATTTAGCTTCAATATTTTCGCCCTCTTTACATGTTGCTTCTATCGTTTGTTATATGCCTCCCACACATATAAACAACCGATAGAAACTATGTGTGGGAAGGGCAAAATATTGAAGCTTGTATTCTCGAAGTCGGACATCATGATAACAACCATTCAGAACATTTCAGGTAAAGCATCAGACTTTATCATAGAGAGCAATGCATATTCTGGGAGGAAGTTTGGTGAAAAGGAATAATTAAAATATTTTATCATTCAAACAAATAGATTTTGAATCATTTCCGACCATACTTTATAAGCAAAGCCCTTTAGAAATGATACATAAGAACTTAACTTTGCATTACCAATAATAATAAATCCCAAGTTTTACGCAAAGTGCCAGACTCCTTGGGTATCTACATAGGCCAGCAGAGACAGTGCCGTTAGACCAACTTCGAGATTATCAATCAATACTAGGCCAATTATAGCATTATAGGCTTGCTAAAGCTACATTGTAGGAAGCCTCCAGTTGTTTTGAAAATCATTGTTATTTCTCACATTTTCAAGTATGGGTTGAATTCATGGTAAAGTCAAGTACGTGCAATAGTCTGCAAAAAGTTAATGGTTTACCCCAGGTACTGTCATCTCTGGTTTCCACCACTACATGTAATCTATAGATAGTTTCGAATGCATGAAATTTAATTGGAGTTACTTTTTTTTCTGCCATTTTGAAGATGAAACTAACATCCATAAATAAGTTGATAAATGGTAACTTCTGGTATTAAAAAAAAACCCAACTAAAGACGTCAAAATGTAAAGAGACAACTGGGAAAAAGCATCAAAGAGAAAACAAAATGAAAAAGAAAAATGCCCAGAGCAGACATTCATTGCTGTCCTTGTTAAAAACCTTGTAATTGTATATGAACATGAAGATGAAGGGAATTAACATGTTTAAAACAATATAAATATTTTTAATATGTTTGCACAGTATTTTCCAAAATGTCTGGCAAAAATTTCCTACATCTAGGTCCTGTAAACATTCCTACCTTGTAGGACCCATGTCTTTCAGCTGTTGAAAATCTTTCAGGAAAATTTCTTGCTTTCCAAAACTATCTGTACAACTTTCAATCCCTGGAAATTTGACATCAGTTATTCAATGAACACTGTGATAAAATGTACATCAAGGAATTTTACAACCTGTTTGACAGAACCACTCAGTTTAATTCAGTATTACACTACAGTCCTGGTGGAACTTTGAATGCCCAATGTCTACAGTGGGCAGTCCACCTGAAATTTCAGTGGGCATTAGGAGTGGACATTTACCTGAGCTATCAAGCTGTCCACTTACCTCTATGTTAATTCCAACTGGCTCTTACAAGAATGTCCACTGTGTCCAGTGGACATTTTTAATGACCACTCTAAAAATGCCCACTGTGATCAGTGGGCAAATTAAGTTCCACCCGGGCTGTACTGTATGTAGATTACAGTGTTGATTCATATGCATCTTGTGTGCTAAAATGTTTTAATCATTTATGTCATCTGTATGTTTTTGGAATTCATGGCAGGCCTTGCTAGCCAATCAAAAGATGCTAGCTCCTGCTGATCACCTGGTCTTACCTTAAACTTCTGATATTTATTAGTCCATCAATGGTCTACCTTGCTTCAGTGTTGTAAGTGCTGTTGTGACATACATTTTACAGTGTGGTCTAGGTGTTTTGTAATTCTCACAAAATACAGGCCTAGTTTGATTCTGGTGTAACTTCACAAAATACAGGAGGCGGATTTTGATTCTGGTGTAAGTTTAGAAATAACATTGTACATGTATTGTGATTTTTATAAAGGGATTGAACTAGCACAAGTTAATTTACACCTGAATTCTCATTGTGCATTTTGTAATTTTCCTACATGTACATGTACTGTGTTTTGTGTATAATTACTTAAACACATGATCTGCTCTATAGCACCAGTAAATTTCACATTTTTTAAGTTCAGCTTCTCTAAATTACCAGGGCAGATATTGATGATACATACAAATTATACTCATTTGTATACTTTAGTGTTATACTAGTAGTTCAATTATTCAATACTTGATCCATATTCAAAACCTTTAATACCCTACAAGCTGGTTTGACTCAGTGGATAAGGTGCTCATGACCATGGGCACACCACATCCTGTCTTTCAGACAAGACAGTAAAAACCGAGGTCTGTTGTGAAAGTACATGTAGATACATGTGGCACATTAAGGATTGCTCACTGCTTCAGGAAGGTCAGTAGCAAAGGTATAAATTTCTGTGCAATGCATCTGGCAGATGTCGTCATCATATATGTAAGTGAAATAATCTTGGAGTGACATAAAACAATAATCAATCAAACAGACCCAGCATATAGGCTTTATTAAAAATATACTACATGTAGTCTCATGATTATCAATATGTGTGGAGTTTCCTCCTCTTCCATCATTCTCTTTGTTCAGTTTAAAATCATGCATAATGTTGTTTTGTAGGGATATTTTGACACACCTGCTCAAGTAACAGACACTCTTGACAAACATAAGGATCGTGTCAACTGTGTGCGATGGGTCAGAGGAAACGGTACAGTTTTTATAAATTTAACAAATCTGAGTGTTACATGTATATTATGAGTACAATTGCTAGCCATCAGAAGATGCCAACTCTTACTGGGTGTTACAGATATTAAAGAAAGAAGAAAGATTCCATGTTTACTTACTGTTGCTAATTGAGGGATTGCCAGATTCAACTTTAAGCATGCCCATTACGTAGTTTCATTGTGACGTCACAGTTAAATCCATGTTTGACAGGCCATTTATTTATGACGTCTTAATGAAAAAATGTGCCAAAAGGTGCAATGTCGGACATTTGATGTCAATTATGGGGATGAATTTCAATTTGGACAAGAGTGAAGTTTTGTCAGTGTACTAACCGAAGGTTATTTTTCTTTAGGTTCTTCGATCTTGTCCATCAAAGCAATTAACAGATAACTGGCCATCATGTGATGTAACATTAAGCAACCAACCAAACAATGAAAACATCACGGCATTTGGAAACACTATTCCATTTATACAAACCACAAAATATATCGTACAACAGAAGATAAATATTAGACAATTTTATCCAACTGCACTGTCTTACAGTACAAGCCAGTCTACAGATTTTATAATTTTAACATGAAACACAGTGGATCAAATCCAGGTGTAAATTTAGAAATCATGCAAATATTGTGATTTTTTACAAAGGTACACAGTAACATAGGTAATTTTCTTACTGTTTTTTATAAATTTTCTTCAAAAACTTGAATTGCTCTATTATCTATAAAATGCAGTCTAATTATATAATTACCCTGATGTAAGATGATCACTGTACTTTCTTTAAGGTTGTCAGTCTCAAATACTGGTGTCAGGATCTGTAGATACAACAGCTGTTGTGTGGGAAAAACAAAATGAAAAGGTTAGTACCAATGATGAAGTGATTCTCTGGAATTATAAAAAAAAAGTAAACATATTGTTGCCAGAGGAATGTTACTTACTGTGAGAGAGGTAGCCAGATAAGTACAATTGACATTTTAAAAACTTTTAAATATAATTTTGGTATGTATAATGCACAAGAGATACAAAATGTATTCATAAAGCCAAAAAAGCATTTTAAATTTAAAAACATGCGACAGAAGCAATAAAAATCACAAACACTCAGTTACATGTCAAATTTTCAGCCACCTTGCCATTATCAAGTGTAGAAAAATGACTAATATGTTAAAAAGCTGTGTGAAATCCATGTAGAATCATAACAAAAACATAAGCTTAAAAAGCTTTAAAAGGAAGATACAGATAAAGGTCCATCAAATACATTGTGAATTGAAACCACACAATCAAATACATTGTGAATTGAAACCACACAATCAAATATATTGTGAATTGAAACCACACAATCAAATACATTGTGAATTGAAACCACACAATCAAATACATTGTGAATTGAAACCACACAATCAAATATATTGTGAATTGAAACCACACAATCAAATTGAAACCACACAATCAAATATATTGTGAATTGAAACCACACAATCAAATACATTGTGAATTGAAACCACACAATCAAATACATTGTGAATTGAAACCACACAATCAAATATATTGTGAATTGAAACCACACAATCAAATTGAAACCACACAATCAAATATATTGTGAATTGAAACCACACAATCAAATACATTGTGAATTGAAACCACACAATCAAATACATTGTGAATTGAAACCACACAATCAAATACATTGTGAATTGAAACCACACAATCAAATATATTGTGAATTGAAACCACACAATCAAATTGAAACCACACAATCAAATATATTGTGAATTGAAACCACACAATCAAATACATTGTGAATTGAAACCACACAATCAAATATATTGTGAATTGAAACCACACAATCAAATATATTGTGAATTGAAACCACACAATCAAATATATTGTGAATTGAAACCACACAATCAAATTGAAACCACACAATAAAATATATTGTGAATTGAAACCACACAATCAAATACATTGTGAATTGAAACCACACAATCAAATATATTGTGAATTGAAACCACACAATCAAATACATTGTGAATTGAAACCACACAATCAAATACATTGTGAATTGAAACCACACAATCAAATACATTGTGAATTGAAACCACACAATCAAATACATTGTGAATTGAAACCACACAATCAAATACATTGTGAATTGAAACCACACAATCAAATACATTGTGAATTGAAACCACACAATCAAATATATTGTGAATTGAAACCACACAATCAAATACATTGTGAATTGAAACCACACAATCAAATATATTGTGAATTGAAACCACACAATCAAATATATTGTGAATTGAAACCACACAATCAAATATATTGTGAATTGAAACCACACAATCAAATACATTGTGAATTGAAACCACACAATCAAATACATTGTGAATTGAAACCACACAATCAAATACATTGTGAATTGAAACCACACAATCAAATACATTGTGAATTGAAACCACACAATCAAATACATTGTGAATTGAAACCACACAATCAAATATATTGTGAATTGAAACCACACAATCAAATATATTGTGAATTGAAACCACACAATCAAATACATTGTGAATTGAAACCACACAATCAAATATATTGTGAATTGAAACCACACAATCAAATATATTGTGAATTGAAACCACACAATCAAATTGAAACCACACAATCAAATATATTGTGAATTGAAACCACAATACATTGTGAATTGAAACCACACAATCAAATACATTGTGAATTGAAACCACACAATCAAATACATTGTGAATTGAAACCACACAATCAAATACATTGTGAATTGAAACCACACAATCAAATACATTGTGAATTGAAACCACACAATCAAATATATTGTGAATTGAAACCACACAATCAAATACATTGTGAATTGAAACCACACAATCAAATATATTGTGAATTGAAACCACACAATCAAATATATTGTGAATTGAAACCACACAATCAAATATATTGTGAATTGAAACCACACAATCAAATACATTGTGAATTGAAACCACACAATCAAATACATTGTGAATTGAAACCACACAATCAAATACATTGTGAATTGAAACCACACAATCAAATACATTGTGAATTGAAACCACACAATCAAATACATTGTGAATTGAAACCACACAATCAAATATATTGTGAATTGAAACCACACAATCAAATATATTGTGAATTGAAACCACACAATCAAATACATTGTGAATTGAAACCACACAATCAAATATATTGTGAATTGAAACCACACAATCAAATATATTGTGAATTGAAACCACACAATCAAATTGAAACCACACAATCAAATATATTGTGAATTGAAACCACACAATCAAATACATTGTGAATTGAAACCACACAATCAAATACATTGTGAATTGAAACCACACAATCAAATACATTGTGAATTGAAACCACACAATCAAATACATTGTGAATTGAAACCACACAATCAAATATATTGTGAATTGAAACCACACAATCAAATACATTGTGAATTGAAACCACACAATCAAATATATTGTGAATTGAAACCACACAATCAAATACATTGTGAATTGAAACCACACAATCAAATACATTGTGAATTGAAACCACACAATCAAATATATTGTGAATTGAAACCACACAATCAAATACATTGTGAATTGAAACCACACAATCAAATACATTGTGAATTGAAACCACACAATCAAATACATTGTGAATTGAAACCACACAATCAAATACATTGTGAATTGAAACCACACAATCAAATACATTGTGAATTGAAACCACACAATCAAATACATTGTGAATTGAAACCACACAATCAAATATATTGTGAATTGAAACCACACAATCAAATATATTGTGAATTGAAACCACACAATCAAATACATTGTGAATTGAAACCACACAATCAAATATATTGTGAATTGAAACCACACAATCAAATATATTGTGAATTGAAACCACACAATCAAATTGAAACCACACAATCAAATATATTGTGAATTGAAACCACACAATCAAATACATTGTGAATTGAAACCACACAATCAAATACATTGTGAATTGAAACCACACAATCAAATACATTGTGAATTGAAACCACACAATCAAATATATTGTGAATTGAAACCACACAATCAAATACATTGTGAATTGAAACCACACAATCAAATACATTGTCAATTGAAACCACAATGGTAACTCGGGTAATAATTTTATTTTTCTGATTAGCAATTCTACAATTATTCTGTGCATTATGTAAAGCTGGTGCAACCAATGATAAAGATGTTCAAGTTGTCATTGATTCAAATCCTGTCTAACTATAGTAGGTGGAGATAGTAAAATCTTATATTTGGTGTTCCTGTTGACATTTGCATATATAAAATTTCTCATTGCTTCTAGCCACTCCATTGCATAGGTAAAAATACCTCAAGCAATGCACTGGACATTTGCCTCTACCATACATGTAATGATGTATATATGAAGTATTTCCAATATTGTATTAGACAGCAATCAAGCAATCAGCCAGTTGTTATACTGTAAAACACAATTCATTTGCGAGATATTTATTTTCAGATAATTTCACGAGTATGACTGCAGGCAATGATGTAGTCCTTTCTTCCTTTGATATCATCATTACACTATTACATGTATCAAGAAAATCTAGTCTCTTGAATATATCTAAAGCCAGAAAATCGTGCAATGAATGTCATCCAAAGCATAAGTTATGTATAGTAACAACAAGATGAATTCTAACTTCATAAACTGAACTGTCAATTTATGATACAGTGGAATCCACTTTATGTAATATCGCATACTGGAATATTTCGGTTACTGTGATAGAATCTCAAAACACCGAACCATTTCTATCTATTTCTATAGTAAAATATACGGCCAGTGTGATAGAAGTTTTTCCCGTTTCCTATTTGTGTAATAGAAATTTAGCCTTTCCCTTTATTGCATTTCCCCATGAAAGTTTGTACAAACAAATTAAGTGGACAAGTACGGATCGTTTATCGCACCTAGTTCCCCACTGAATGTTCTCTTTAGTGTGGCCATCCAAACAAGCTATTAAATGTCATGCCTGGATGCACACCAGGTAAATGTATGTATACCCAGGGGTAACTTAACTGACAAAATCTCAATCAAATTTTTTTTACATTTGTATCTAATTTGCTTTTGGCTTCATAAATGAACATTCCTTAGGTCATTTCATAACTTTCTACTAACTGGCGAACAAATGGAAAAGAAATGAGCTGTCTCTGGGAAATGAATATGAGATTGTAAAATTGCAAGACAAAAATTTGTCTCAAAGTGAAATTGCACGGCAGGCAGGATGTTCTCAACCAGCAGTATCCAAAATTGCCAAAAATAAGGAATCCATCCGAGCAAATTTTCTCGCAAACGAGAACTGAGTAGAATTCGTCACCGCTCCGGAAAAGCGGAAGATGTTGAATGGTTCAAGCAAGCCAGGGCCTTGGATATACCATTGTCAGGACCGATCCTCACAGAAAAGGCAAAAAAATTAGCGAAACGTTTAAATCATGAAGATTTTAATCCCAGTTGTTGTTGGCTATCTTGCTGGAAACAACGGAACAACATCCATTTAAATGCATGCATGGCGAGAAGGATGCTAATGTCAGTGCTGCTGATAATTGGTTAGAAAATTCCTTGTCCGATATTCTGGAATCATATGACTCAGAAAAGAGTTATAACGCCAATGAAACGCCGAAGAAACGGGTCTTTATTATAGAGCATTGTCGGACGGAACTTTAACTTTTAAATCTGACAGTAAGGGAGGGTCTTAAAAGTCATTACATGTATTTTGCAACTTACTTATGAATAAACTGTATTTTAAATTCATGAAATTTATGATTGATTTACGTTTATCATAGAGCTTTTGATCGATTGATCTTGTCACTATATAGCTGAAATATGGCTAAATGCCAATATATAATGTAACTGATAAGCAATATGTTAAATGACAAGAGCAGTACAGTGGACATTTATACTAGCTGACGTCGTAAATCACAGAAAATGAGCTGCTTGATCTACATTTGAGCAATTCGGTTTTTGTAATAGTCCGGTTACTATCAAAAATTCTCCAAACACGGGGGCTATTACAATAAGCGGATTCCACTGTACTCCTATGTCTTAATCACAATGAATTAGGGTTACTATGATTTACAAAAACTGACAGGGTATCAGCGAATCCCCTGCCAGAAAGTTGAGTTTTGGAGAGAAACAGATATTTCTGAGAGGGGATTCGTTGATACCTTGTCAGTTTTTGTAAAACACTGGCACGGTAACACTATTCTAATGATTTGACCTGAAAATGCTTACACATGTTACTTATGAACCATGTCAAGGGGTATATGACGTTATTACAAAAACTACAGTGAAATGTAAATCCCCTTGTTGTTTTTGAAACATTTAACCAATTAGAATATGTGTTGCAAACAGAAACATTTAACCAATCAGAATGTGTGTTGCAAACAGAAACATTTAACCAATCAGAATGTGTGTTGCAAACAGAATGCATTAGATTGTATATTTTCAGTATGTTCCTAGTGCGGTCCTGTCTAGTCATACTGGATCCGTCAATGTGATTGATGGCATTTCCTTCGATTCTGAGTTATCAGATGGCACCGAAAAACAAGGAAAAATTGTGTATATCATAACTGCCTCTGCAGATTCTAGTATGAAGATATGGAGAAGAAAAGACAAAGAAGGTATTTATTTTCCAACATGACGTTTTGATCCATTATGCATATTGCAGGAATCCTTCATATTTAGTCAAATCTCAATTTGACTTACTCGATCCTAATAAACTTATTATTATGTTATACACTATTTTGTTTTATACTTGAAATTTCAGTAAACTCATAGCTCGTAGTTGATTGATGGATTATTGTTTTACGTCACTCCACGATTATTTCACATATATGGTAAGAAGATCTGCCTGATGCATATCATAGAAATTTATACTTGTTCTATATGATATGAAAAAGATCTGTATTGATTTACAAGGTCAAATAGTGAAAGTCAAGGATTTTTCACTTTGTGGTGCTTTTGTGGTAATCAGTAGTTACTTGATTTTCATTTTTGCAGGGTTTTCACTTTTACAGACTGTGACGTTTGGGACAGGATTTGTTCTAGATGTATCCATTACAACAATTCCAAATAGTAAAGGTAGGATTTTATGTGTGTACACATACTGGTATGTCATCTTCAGAATAAGTTGAATTTTATGTCAGAAGCATAATAATTCTAAGAAGATCAGAGTTCCTTATACTTTAATGGTTGATAAACTTGTAAAAAACGATGAGGTTTCCCAGACAACCGTTTTTTAAGGGTATATCATTTGGAAAGGAAAAATTCATACACATGTATATAAGTACGCATGTATATATGAATAGATGAAGAAATTATTACTTCAACTACCTGAGGAGGCTTGCTGAAATATACCCACTTTGTTTGATATTACATAGATGAATGTCAGGTCCTTTGTAATGGATGCCTTGGCTCACAGGCATGAAAGAAAGCCAAACTCATTCATTAATGGGTATATTGATACAACGTTGACAAAGTGCCTTTAGTTTTCTAAGGACACAATCTGTATGAGAAATGAACTGATGAACTTAGGATTTTGAGTTAACC
Source organism: Pteria penguin (assembly GCA_035048485.1). Lineage (NCBI taxonomy): Eukaryota > Metazoa > Mollusca > Bivalvia > Pterioida > Pteriidae > Pteria > Pteria penguin. The sequence continues at coordinate 17,074,583 of CM068592.1, forward strand.
ACAGGGGCTTGCAATCTACAAAAGATAACTTCGTACTCATTTATTATAAATTTATCAATCAACATTAACCATGTTCATTATATATATCTACATGATTTGTAAACTTTTCTATGTTGCACCCAGTTACACTTACCAGTAACTTTTGTTTTGATTTTTTCAGCTGTGCTTTTAGCCTGTGGCTGTGATGATCATAAAGTTCACCTTTATGCACTTAGTGATAATGATCAGTTTATGAAGGTCATTACCTTACAGGGGCATGAAGATTGGGTCAGAGCTGTGGATTTTACAGTCAATGGTTGGTTTTCATTTGATCTCTTTCTTTGATCATATTACATTTATATGGGAAAATACAAATAAAAAGTATTGATCAGTATCCGATTTTAGTGTGTCTAAGTTTCATATTTACTCAGTGAAAATGTAAAAATTACTATCATGTACATGGACAGTCATAAGTGGGGTCTTTTTTCCTCCAAAGATGTCATAATCTTAAGACTACCCCACTTTTGATTTCTTCTCATTTTCGAAACCAATGAAAACAAATTACATCATCAATAATGCAATCAATACTCGGAAGATTTATTTGTGCTGCACAAAATGGATTTCTCAAACATTTTGTTTATACATATTTTCCTCTTCATAAAGTCCAAGAGAGCGAAAAATTGTGGATTGTCAGAGTATTTCTTATTATTTCTTTGTCATCAACAGATTTGTAATTTCGTTGATCTTAAGTATTGCTACTTTATGTTATGTCGATGTAACTGATTTACATGTTTTCAGATGATGGAGATATCATGTTGGCCAGCGCTGGACAGGACTATTTCATACGTATCTGGAAGTTGTCATGGAGACAGACAGGAAGTGATGTCATAAAAGAAGTGAAGAAGATGTCAATAGATGAAGAAATTAAAATGAAAGAAAATACATTCACATTTAAACATTCAGGTAACAACATAAAACATGAAAAATTAATATTGTTTTATTTGAAGCTTGCCAGGACAAATGTCATACCCCCGGCATCAACATTTTTGTCATCATTGTCATCGTCCATAGACAAAAACTTTAACATGGATCAAAACTTTATGCCTATAGAACCATTACAGACAGGCTTTGATATTTCATATGTATGTGTACTTCTTGTGCCAAGACCTTTCATTGCATACAAAATTTTTGACCTTGTGACCTTCACCTTGAAGATTAATTTTCTTTTAAAAAACTTTAACCTTGATCATAACTTAATATGGACAACAAAAGATAGGATTTAAATATTTCATGTGTGTATTCCTTGTGACAAGACCTTTTATTATGTATCAATTTTTTTTGTGTTAAGACCTTGACCTTGAAGATTGACCTGATTACAGAAAACTGTTGTTATTTAAATCTGGTTGCCACCAGTGAGCTCTGTTGTCTTCTGACACCTCTTAATCAGTTTTCTAATAATATGAAATGACAGATAATTGTGCAATTCATAGATGACTCAGGTGGGATTAACCAAGTGTTGATTATAAACAGCTACAACATGTACATGTAGCAATCATTCACATACACAGCTAATCTTAGAAATACAAGTAGTAATTTTCTTTTATTGTGAAAATTTAAATAAGACCGTTGAGATATTGAAGAGTAAATTAGGCCTCAGCAGAATATTACAAAAAAATGCTGTTTTTGAGATTAAAACAAATTTTATTGAGCATCTTTTGGTTCATCTTAAATTTACCACTTTAGCACTGTAGTGCTATGTAGTATGTTTACATTAAGTAGACGTAGAAATAGCCAATGAAAGTTATCATGTTGCCCTTGCTTTAAAAGCGCTAAAATTGAGGACTTCAAAAATAAGTTTTAGTGATTAGAGGTGAGCACTATTCAAGCAGCAGATATATATTGCCATGTGAAATTTAAATACTGGTATCTGCAGTATTTCTATAAATTATAATTACTTCACAAGGGCTTCATCTTATGAACCTAAAAGTCCACTGTTTCTAAAATCTCTTTAGTAACCTTCAGAAAACGATAGTAAAACCCTTATCAGATGAAAGTGAGAACACACAGCGAATGCATGATTAGGATGTAATCGTGCTGCTTGCAATTTAATTGTTTTATGTTTTCTATATAAGTTTATAGCTGATTTTTTAATTATTTAAATAGAAGATCATTACGAAATCGTGATTTTTGTCATTTTGCGTATAGTTTCAGTTCGGCAAAATTTCACAATAAATTGTGATGTCCTTCTGAAATATTGCAATATATTCCAATATCATTTGTCTGGCAAATAACCAACTTTATGACAGATCCAAAAATGAATCTGCTCTACGTTCAATCAATAGCTTTTAGACAATAGATATTAATTGATTGATTGAAAATGGTTTTTGTTTGCGTAATTTTACTGTTTTTTATTTGCAGGTTGTCCTGTGACATTTGCCGTAAGCCTTGAATCAGTACTAAGTGGCCATGATAATTGGATATATGGGTTACAGTGGCACCCTCCACAGCTATCGGAGGGAGGGAGGCACCAACCCATGTCTCTTCTGTCAGCCTCCATGGATAAGACAATGATATTGTGGCAACCAGACCAAGAGTCTGGGGTATGGGTGGAACAGGTAATCAAAACAGCAAACATAAAGTAAAAAGAAGTCTGTCATCAAATGTTCAGAGGCAGTAATGATTGATTGAATATTGTTTTACGGACCTACCCGAAGCAGCGAGGGATCTTTTATGTGCCACACCTGCCGTGACACTGGACCTCGGTTTTTACTGTCTCATCCGAAAGACAGACCACCGGTGTGCTCAGGGCAGGAGTCGAACTCGGGACCTCTTGGTCACGAGCCGAGCACCTATTCACTAGGCCACACTGGCTTCAGAGGCAGTAGTGTCCAGAAATGTTTTATAGAGTATGTGTGTAGGTCACTAGGCAAAACATTGGTGGAAATGGAAAGACTGCATAAATAGGAATACACATATAAAGCATATCAAACTATGTTTCTAACCATACCTTACTTATATACAGTATGTAAGTTTTCCAGAGAAAACCAAATTTCAGTTTTTATGGCAAAATAATGAAGATTCCACAAGCTTTGTCTATGACTGTTCTTTAGTCATTTGGCCAATGTTGATAGTTTTGTAAACAAACAGGCCAAAAAACTATCTACCATTTGAAACTGCAATTCCAGGACCGAACCATTTTAAGTGGCGTACATACATTGTGGTATCTCTTTCCTATATAGGTACGTGTGGGTGAGGTAGGAGGGAATACATTAGGTCTGTATGGTGGACTCTTTGGTCCAGATGGTAAATCTATTATGGCCCATGGATATCAAGGTGCTTTCCACCAGTGGACTCAAACAGAGGTATTTATATAGTTACACTTGACAACGTGCCAAAATTTGACTCCGACAGAAATAAGCTGGATTTCATTAGAATATTAGATGCAAAATATTGACCCCAAAAAATTTAATTACTGACTGTCTTGCAATATTATTGGTGAATCCTGAACAACTGCTAAAGTTTCCAGATTTTGTATTAAATCAATATAGAAAATTCTTCTTGTCCTAATATCTAACTATACAAATAGATTAATATCCTTACATTTTGACTGCAATTTACTCTTCTTCAACTAGGCAATATATTTTATTTTGATAACATCAACTGAGATTTGAAAAACTTTGACAAAGGTATTTTTGTTTATTTTCCGTTTATTTAGATATAACAATTGAAAATCTTCGATATGCAAATGATCTTGTGAATGCTGTAAAGGTCAATTTAAATTGAAAGAAGTATATATCATGTGAAAATATTGAAATGATATAAAATGTAGTGACCTTCAAATACACATTCATATATTTCAGAACAGAAGCTGGGAGCATAAGGTGACGGTTAGTGGTCACTTTGATGCTGTCCATGATTTAGATTGGGATAGAAGTGATGGTCAGTTTGTGGTCAGTGTTAGCTCAGACCAGACTACCAGACTGCATGGTCCCTGGGTAAGACCAGGAAAACAGGTAAAATGTATTCAAAACAAATACTCCATTCAAGTAGATATTATTAAGAAATTAAATCATTAAATATAATAATGTAATGAGTCCCCTAAGGGGAAGTTAGTGTAAAATAATAACAAAAACAATCTTTCTCCATAGATGTTTGGCCTCTTGGCCTTTATCAAGTAGAAACAAATACTCCAGTAATGGATTTCACATAAACTTTTTCATTGTGTTTGTTTCCACTTGATGAAGGCCAGAAGGCTGAAAATTTGTGGAAAAAGGGTGTTTTTGTTAATATTTCATTAAGTACAGGTATAGAAAATTATGAGTATGCAATATGAAGGGTCTTTTTGCCATCTACAAAGCAAAGGAAAACAGAGAACATAAATGTGTGTCTATCAGCCTGTCGGTTTGTCACTCTGTTTGACACTTGGTACACTATTCTTGGTTGGTAGTGTGCTTGGCTCAAAACCAAGATAACCAAGATACAAATCCTATGTAATAGGCAGGGTGAAAAATTGTGACCGGACCCGGGAAACCAAATTCAGAACCTTCCACTATCAAGACTGACGCTCTTACTATTGGGCTATCTGGGCCAATACCGGTATGCGTCACACTTCCACGTCCCCCGCCACATGAGGGTCACTCTCACGTCACCAATTCTGTAGGAAGCAGGATGAAAAATTGTGGCCAGATCCGGGAATCGAACCCAGACTCTTTTGCTATTAAGGCAGATGCTCTCACCATTGAGCTATCTGGGTCGATACTGGCTTGCATCCCATCCTACAAGCAGCTAAACAATATCTCCTCTTTCATTGAGACGGTAAGAACTGAAGTCCCGTGTCATGGTGCACATAGAAGATCCTTTGCTGCTCACCTACTCTGATGGGTCCATTACATACGGTCATAATATCTCAATTCGAAATATTTCATCATTATATGGGTGCAGTAAATCTGTGTATAACCTTGAATTATAACCTGACAGATGTACACCAATCCATTAAGAATAAATTGATAACTTAGTAAACAATAAGGCATCCACAATTGTTACAACATTATGGCTCAGGAATTCTTATGTGTCCTATTTGTACCACATAATGTTATTGGTAGACTGATTTAAAACTGCAAATGGATTTGTGTTTCACTGCAATTTTTGGTGAGGTGGTAAACTGGAATTTATTTATACAGTCATGCCGAGTCTCATTATTTAGGTCAAATACATTAGAATAGGCATGCAGTTGTTTTAGCAAATAGCGAAATACTGACCGGATAACAGCAAATCCTGGGAGGAAAAAAATGTGTTGGAGTTAGTTTGATGTTTGATTCCTTGTTTCATGGCTAGACTGGACTGTTTTATTTGAAAGTATTCAGAGCAAAGGGATATCACAGAAAATTCTTAAAAGGCATACCTTTACAGGAAAAAAGGCCAGTGAAATGTTAATATGGTTATCAAGTTAGCAACTCATGATCAGCAAGCCTGTGAAACAAATCAGTAATTTCTGTAGTTCAAGTGTAGTACATGTAATCGTAAACATTTGTAAAAATAATTGATGATTCCTATTTACTAGACTTCATGGTATGAAATCGCTCGACCCCAGGTACATGGTTATGACCTTCAATGCTTAGCAACCATCAACAGGTACAAGTTTGCATCAGGGGCAGATGAGAAGGTTACCAGAACGTTTGAAGCTCCAACAAACTTTATTGAAAATTTGTGCAATATTTGTGGAATAGATATGAGGAAGGAAAAACAAAAAGAAGTGAGTATACGTTTAGTTATAAGTAGATTAAATTTGATGTGAAATTACAGAAATAAAGGATGTTATTTGATGTAAAATAGTAATTAAAAATTTTGTTAATTAAAATTCTGTATAGTTACATGTATTGTCACAAATGTCTTCCAAAGTCTGATAAAAATCTGTCACTGTATTTAAACACAAATTAATTTTTAAGATTTGAAAGAAAGATGCTTTCAGTTTAATTTCCCACTTATTTAATTGTTCCTACTTGAAAATATGGCTGAATCTTTTTAACTCAAACTTACATAATTCAAACTCGTGGCAAAGTCAGTTTTTTGACAATATTCTTACTCATCTGAACTGAAATGACATTAAACTGATAAGTTAAACAATATTTCATCAGTCCCTTTTATGTTCAGCTTAATATAGAGAATGGTACATGTACATTGAATTTTAGCCTTCTTACACATTTAACCTTATCAATATTGCACACATTCTTTCATAGGAAGCACAGAATCGTCCAGAAGGAGCTAGTGTACCTGCACTTGGTCTGTCAAACAAGGCAGTGTTCTCAGGGGAAGTGCAATCACAGACAGATGACCGGGAGCTCCAGCCACATCCTAATGATCAGTATCCAGAGGTGTACTTCACTCCACTTCAACTTCACTGTAAGTATTGATTCTCTACTGCAGATCCACTGTAAGCATCCATTTTTCCACTGCAACTTCAATGTAAGTATTGATTCTCCACTGCAGATCCACTGTAATCATTCATTTTCTGCTACAACTTCACTGTAAGTATTGATTCTCCACTACGGATCCGCTGTAAGCATCCATTATCCACTACAACTCCACTGTAAGTATAGATTCTCCACTACAGATCCACTGTAAGCATCCACTCTCCACTAGAACTCCACTGTTTGCATCCATCCTTCAATACAGCTCCACTGTAAGCATCCATTCTCCACTACCACTCCACTGTAATAATATGTTCAGTAAATTGTTAACAAGCCTGTATGGTATGCATAAATCCTATCCATAGGACTTTCAAAGTTTTTTTTAAAACAACTGTTTTTCAAAAGTTGAATGGTAGAACTGAGTTTAGAAAATATACTGTTACACCGATGTATTTGAGAAAGTGGATATTGATAGCATTAACTGATATCTTTCAGCACCACCAAGCGAGGAGCAGTTGCTACAGAATACACTGTGGCCAGAGACTCAGAAGTTATATGGGCATGGCTATGAAATATTTTCTCTGGCATGTGATCCCAGTGGGTCTATATTGGCATCTGCCTGCAAGGTACATATTCTGTGGCATTATTTCAAGAATTGTATAAATTATTACAAAGATTCTTGTTTAAAAATTAAATATATACACTAAGTAATAAGTTAAGACAATATGTTTATTATCATATCCAATTGCACACAATAGGTCATTAGTAAGTTTTGGGGTTTTTTTTAATGAAATCTTAAATTTTGAGTGGAATCGTTGATCCATAGACACCTGATTTAAACGAAATCATTAAAGATTACTATAAACAAAACAATAAGAAGTAATATCTACTCAGAAATTAAAAAGCAAATTTTCACATCAGTTTGTAGTAATTGAAATTCTAGAAATATTTGAAACATCAGTTTAGTGTCCATAGTCACATGACATTTACGTTAATATGTAAGAATCTCAAACTGTAATCAAGAACTTGGAAATATTGTATTCATTGCTATATATATCTGAAATCTGACAATGCTGATTGAAGCAGTGTAAGAAATAAATGTAGGAAATGGCTTCATTTGTTATTTTGTGTCTTTTCATGATTATTTCACATTGCACTGCACTGAAATTTTGACTGCCTACTCTGTGAAGAATCTTTTAAATTGTGTACATATGTCTACAGTGACATAAGACCTTAAGTTTGACTGAAACTAGTCAGAATTCAAACTTTGGACATATTGGATTTAAGCTAAGCATGATACCAAATGAGCTACACCAGTTTTATGACATCACAAATTGAAATAGTAACAATACCACTTGTGTCAAACTGACATATAAAATTTACAGCTCTACAAATAGGATATATTGCTAAAGAATGAAGACTTCAATTTTGAAATCATTACAATAAATTATCCTGAACTTCCATTTTCAGGCAGCCAAGGCAGAATTTGCCAACGTGATATTATGGGACACTCGGAGCTGGAATCAGATTTGTTCCTTATCTTCTCACTCTCTAACAGTTACTCAGATGTCTTTCTCACATAGTGGTCAGTATTTACTGACCGTGTCCAGGGACAGGACATTGGCTTTGTACAGAAAACGTCAAGATGACCAGCCAGAGTCTGGTAAGCTTGCAATATTGTTATTCATTTTCAGTACAAAGATGTCATTCTCTTGCTGAATGGGGAATTAGTTAAAGTTGGAACCAGCAAAGTGAAAAAAGTGATGGTAAAATTGGAACTCAAAGTCCAAGGCAGTCTGCTGAGTTATTTGAGCCAATATCATAGTCTGCTACATTTTTGTTTGCTGATTTAAAGTGTTCCAAAACTTCTTCAAAGAAATCAATAATACCATATTAGGCTATTTTGTTTTCTGTAACAGACATGATGAAAATGCAATGGCCAAGTTGGGACTTTCATTCAGGGCTTTTTGCTTTCTGTATTGATGTGTGGATGCCTCTACTGATTGAGCTCTCCTAGATGATGTGCCAGTCTGCTATGGACTTTCATACGTGTCGTACCTACATGTATCAGTGTGTGTACACGTGTGACAGAAAGCCTCACTTTGTCTGTTATACATGTCTGTTTTTCTCATGAGTAAGCAGATAGCAAATCTTTCTTCTTTCAGATCCTTTATTCTCCAGAATATCTTGTACAGACAAGAAAACTTCAGTACACAGTAGAATTATATGGTCATGTGCTTGGTCAGGGTGTGATCGCTTCATGTTTACTGCATCCAGAGATAAAAAGGTCAGTGATCTAGGGAAAAAGCTATTATCTTGCCTCACAAAGAAAGCAAATATACGATACTTATATGTTCTCAATAACTCCCACTCTTCATACCACCATATTGTTTTTGTATGCTTTTATGTAATTTCTTCATTTCAGTGTATTGTTGTATGTATATGAAAAAAACACTCTTCTTTTCCATTAATGATGAGAGATGATCCTGAAAATGTGAAATGTTTTTTAAAGCAAAATTTCAAGCAATGTACATGTAATACAGAATTTGACTTCACAATTTTATTACATTGTAAAAAATATAAATTTTATATAAGTGATGGTGTGGCAGACTGGGACATCGGCCCAGATAGCTCAGTTGGTAGAACATCTGCCTTATTAGTGGAAGGTCCTGGGTTCGAGTCCAGGTCTGGCCAATGATTTTTCAACCTTCCTGCTACAATTTGGAGATTCCACCAACTCTCATCAGTTGGCAGAGGTTGTATGCCACTGTGAGAGGAGGACTTGGTGTGAGGTTTCAGGTAAACCTCAAATTGGCAGGGGAGGTGTGTGGCAGACTGGGACATCGGCCCAGATAGCTCAGTTGGTAGAGCATAAGCCTTGTTAGAGGAAGGTCCTGGGTTAGAGTCCCGGTCTGGCCAATGATTTTTCAACCTTCCTGCTACAACGGTAAGTCATACAATTTTTCATTTGAAGACTCACTGATTTTACCGGTTGCGTTAACAACATTTTAGGTGTTGGTGTGGGAGAGACCGGATATAGATGCCAGTACATCACCACCCAGACCATGTGGTATGAGGGAGATGGAGGACTCGGCAACGGCTGTCGATGTAGCTAGATCTACGTTGACTGATGACAGGTTTGTGTATTATTATTAATATATACAATGATTGTACTTATATGTTGCCTCAATTTACTGACAACTGCTTTTTAAATGTTGACCTAGTACACCATTATATAATTTTTGTCAACATCTTGAAAGCCGGCGTGGCCTAGTGGTATCGCGTCGGACTCCTGATCGGGAGGCCGGGGTTCGAGTCCCGCTCTGGTCATGCCGGTGTCATGTCTTTCGAATGAGACAGTAAAAGCCCCGTGTCGTGGTATGCATGGCACGTTTAAGATCCCTCACTGCTTCGGGTGGATCCGTTGCAAAGGTCAAAATTTGTATGCCCCGCATCAGGCAGATGCCGTCACCATATACATGAAATATTCGTGGTGTGACGTAAAGCAAAAATCAATCAATCAAAAAAATCAACATCTTGACTATTTTGTGTCTGCTTTGAAGCAGTCCAATACATAGGGATTACTTTGTCAGGAAAAATAATTTTTTAGAAATACGAATAACGCGCATCACATTTGTTCTTTCAAACTCTCTTTATTTGTATGATAGATAACAGACACACTTTTCACAAATTTTTCGGCCACTTGGATTATCTAAAGAGCAGTAAAAGATGATGATACATAAGCTATGTTGGTTGGTTGGTTGATTGGTGTTTTACGTCGCTTTCAACAATATTTCAGTTATATCGCGACATGGAAGCAGGAGGTTACCAACCTCTTAAACATAGTGGCGCAACCCGGGAATCGAACCCGGATCGTCGGCGCCGCAAGCCAAGCGCTTAACCACTACACCACACCTGCCTCTCATAAGCTATGTAAAAATCATCATTGTGTTTCAAAGCATGAGAGTAGATTACACACTATATTATTTACGGCATTCTTGCAGTATCATTTGAAATATGCATACATATGTGTAATCATGATGTAATCGTTTATTGTAAAATACTCATGATTTGAAACGTTATGCTGGATTTTACATAGCTTAGGAATTAACGTTGTTTATTCACTTGACAAAGGCCAAGTGGCCGAAAAAAATTTTGAAAAGAGCATCTGGGGTTATAGAAAGAATTTCATTTAAAAAAAAAACAGTAATCATTTAACTGATGTTAAGTTATCAAATACATCTTGAAATTAAGTTTTGTTTATCCTGGTTTCATAGCAGATATGTACACTTCACAGTGGCAGACCCATAGTTTAATGCCCATAGAGTCTTTCCTCCCACCTATTCCTCATTTTCTTTTAAGGTTTTTCATGAGACACTAATTATATTAAATCTTTTGTAATATTTTCAGACATCTTGTTGCCATTGGACTTGAATCAGGTGCCATATGTCTGTGTACTTGGAAACCAGGGAAAGAAAATTCAGAGTGGAAACTTATCTGTCAAATGTATCTTTTTAGAGATTTATTGGATTTAGAGTTATTAATGACATATACATTTTAAGAGGGTTTACTTGTACATTATCATTATTTAATTGGTCTAAATGCAAGTCACAAGGAATGAAAGTGACACCATCAAATGAATTGTAATCGCAAAATTCTTCCTTGAAAATTGGGTATGGTATATGGCTTATGTATATATGTCTGTCAATCTGCCTTTCATGTTGTTATTTTGTCCCTCATAAAACTTTAGTCATATAATGACCTCTTCTTAATTGAATAGCATTGATGTAGGTCAATCGGTAAGGTGCAGGGCTTATGACCTAATCCTCTGTTCCAGGCACTCTAGAGGCTTGTTGGTGTTCTGTCTATAAGATTACATAGTAAAAACTGAGGTCTTGTGGTAGATATGCCACAACAAAGATCTCTGAAGGCTTTGACCGAGTGTGTTGCATAGTCTTTATTTCTGTGCAATACATCAGGTAAATGCCAGTACCCTGCAAGTGAAATAATATTGGTGTTGTGTAAAACAAGAATGCAACAAACAAAATTAACTATAGATTAACATAAGCAATAGACTTTTTTAGGGCCCTGCTTCATTAGTGGGTGCCCTATAGTAATCGCTCTGTCTGTCCGTCCATCTGTTTGTCCATTTGTCAGTCAGCAAAAACTTTATTATTGACTGTATCTAATATGCTGTCACAGGTAGAGCTTTCATGTGGCAATGTGTGTTCCTTATAACAAGACCAAGACATTGTCCTTTGACCTGCATTTGAACATTCAACATGTTCATGTTCTTCAACATTGACTATTATTATTGAACCGATCAAAGTAGGGATTTCATATTTGGCATCTGCGTTCCCTATGAGAAGACCTTTCTGCTGGTACCAAATTAAGGTCAAGGATCCTGCTGGGCCCTTCTGACTTTGTCAGTTTTCTAGTTCATAATAATTTCACCTCCCATTAAATACTGGATCCGGCGCCATAAATTTAGAAAATACTTAAGTCATAATTTCATATTCTTCTATTCAACAATGAATTAATAACAGGGATTTGAATTTTATTGACTTTTATTCTGTCGATAAGTAGAATTAAACCATTCTGCATGACAATTTATTTGAACATTTAATAATGGAATAAATCAAAATGAAATAATTGATTTAAGTATTTTCTCAGTTTATAGCGCCGGACCCTAGACATATAATGTTTTTACACTCAAATTTGCAATAATCTTTTCTGACAAAACAATCAAAGCATTGATGTCATAATGAAAATTACAGCAAAACATAGTTTGTCGGACATTAGGTCCCTTGTATCATGTAAAATATGACATTCTAGTATTATAAGTTTCCTTAAGTCTGATCAGAAATTCTCACCACCTAGCTGTGAAACGATTGAGATTCAGGCCATGTCTAGGCCTCGCAGGACATTCAGGAAGTGAACAAAATTACCAGCAATTAGCCAGTTGCAGTTTGGATCATTCAGTCAAAGTGTTTGATATTGAAAGAATGAAAATTTAGTGATAACATAATTTTATTTTACTTGTTAACTATTTATTGTAAATAAAAGAAATATGGATGTAATATATTTGTCATTTTATATGAATCACTTTGCATAGCAGTCATGAAAATGACTTAGTATATTTTGTTGTAAGTTTTTAAGTATGCTCTGAATTTGACAACTTTATTTGGTATCTTGTTCATAAAACCATAGCAATACCATGGTACTAGTTCATACTTCATACATATGCCATATGAGCATACTATGAACCAAAAGTAAACCTCAGCTCGTACCCCCAAGGTCGAGATCAAAGTAAAAGTGTGAATTAATATTTCTAATCTGTAATAAATAATCATTTTATCCTTCACACATTTGTAATACATGACACTTCAATGTTTCATAACCTCGAAATAAGGTAATACATACAAGGTCAAAAAGGACATCACCAAAATCACTTTCCAAAACATTTTAGCAGGAACAGGGATGTGCTTTATATTTTACATGATTATTGTAATTCACTTATATTTCGTGTGACTTAATTTTCACTAAGTTTTCACTTTTGATATTCCCAAGACATAATTTTTGCAAGTATATACCTGTTATGTTTTCATAGGCAGGTCGAGTAGAAAAGACTCTCTTTTCATTTGGGGTCATATTTGTGAATTTAAGCAAAATAAAGTCCACATGAATGAAATGCGATTTACAGTTTTACCCTTGATACAAGTTTGTAATATGACCTTGACCCATGATCACATTTTCAAGGTCGGTATTGCCCTTAAACCCTTTATCCAAAAACAAGGAAGTTGCATCAAAGATGCTATATGCCAAGTTGCAAAATGTTTCCATACATGTACCCTAGATTTTATACCTTTTTAAACTAAGACTTGACCTTTGACATTTTGATCCCGAAATCAATAGTTCACATTTTCGGCTCATGGGGAGTACATGTATGAAGTTTCATAACAATCGGTGGAATGTAAATACATTTATAGCCAGGAAACCACTTTCACTTGTCAAGATCCTATGACTTTGACGTTTAACCTTTTGATCCCAAAATCAATAGGGCATATCCTCGGCTCATGGGAATATGTGTGAAGTTTCATTACTATACATAAAATGCCTACACCGACCACCACCCCACATTTAATTAAACTGTTTAGTCTGCCACAGCTTATCAGAACCTGGATATAATTTTAAACAATATTTTATTCAATAAATGAAATATATTAGGCAACATGCAGGCTTCACCTATATCAGCTCTCATCATGGTCAAGGTGCAATGTTATAACCGATAATTACGTGTAGAAAGTAGCATAAACAGTGGCAGATCCAGAAGGCAAACTGCAATAGGGGTTGTTGTTAAGTTTGGGAGGGGTTGTCCCCCTCCCGCTGTGTGTGTGTGTTGGGTGGGGGCCTCCCCGTTTCATAAAACGGATAGTAATGGTGCAGTATTAAACCTCTTTTGAACCTGTTTCAAGCTCCATCTTTCTTATTGTCTACTTTCTTAGATATCTTATACGCATTAAAAATTTGAAACAATAATCAGTTTGAAAAGTTTAATCATAAAACTAGGCAACTATTGGATAATATGAGATATATTAAATAATACTCTAAGAATTTGGGGAATGAGCGAGATAATAATACATAATGTCCAACAACAACTATTGGAGTATTTCTGAGATCTTGCTGATTTTGCTCACCATATAGCATGCATTAATGATAATATGAATGTTAAGCCTAGACAATACATATGATGAATTGCTTATAAAAACAACTACTATTAATTTAAAGCAAATCAAAGGAAACATTTAAACTATTTACAGGGATAAAATTAGAACTAGTATGTGGTTGGTATCATAACTTATGAGTAGTATCTGTTTGGTATCATAAAAACAAATTTCAATATATACGCCACAAACAAAACATTAAAGAGGAAAATGTTTAAGGAAATGATGCAACATAGTCAGGGAGCGCAAGCGGTCCACCATTTACCAGAGCTCCCAGCGGAAGGGGGATACCCACTCTTGGGCAGTCAGCCTTCAGGATCCGCCACTGCGTAGGTATATTCAAAAGTTGCTGTTTTTATTGAGTATAACAGATCACCTTAAAAATGGATGGTTAGTGGCAATATTGTACTTTCTGGTTGATTGTAAGATTGCGTAGTTATATTCAAAAGTTACTGCTTTAATTAAGCATACATAGTTTAATGAACTTTGGACCTTTTATGCATGAGTCATCAGTGAGGTTTGAAAAACTCAGATAAACGGTTTGGTAAGAATTACAATCAAACATATTGACAAGCAATTCAAGCTGTTGCTGACATACTGGATTCCTCCATTGGTTGACGTCCGAAAATTATATATCTGCCACACTTTTCCATGATGTACCTGTGGTGTAATTTCTAACTTATCAGCTAATTTCTTTTCCCAGGTTACATGTTAGCTCTTTTTCCCATTCAACCGATGTAGTGTTGCAATTTTTTTTTTAGCTCTCCAGGACAAAATGTCGGGAGAGCCATTGTCATACCCTCGCGCATCGGCATTAGTGTCCTTGTGCACTAAATTTTAACCTGGACTATGTCTTTTCAACCAATAGGGGTAGGGCTTTGATACTTCATACATAGGTTTCTCATGACAAGAGCTATTATTTGATATACCATGACTTTCGACCCTGTGACCTTTACCTTGGAGTTCGACCGACCTTTCAAAAACTTTCACTTTGGCTACTTCTTTTGAATTAATAGGGGTGGGGTTTGATACTTCAAACTTAGGTTCCTCATGGCAAGAGCTTCCATTTGATACCATGACTTTTGACCCTGTGACCTTAACTTGACTCTGACTTACTTTTCAAAAAAGTTTATCGTAGGCAATATCTTTTTAATCAATTGGGGTAGGGCTTCGATACATCACAAATAGATTCCTCATGACAAGAGCTTTCATTGATACCATGACATTTGACCTTGTGACTTTGACCTTTGACTTTGACCTACTTTAAAAAACTTTAACTTTGATTATATCTTTTGAATAAATAGGGGTAAGGCTTCAATACATCACACATAAGCTCTTCATGACAAGAGCTTTCATCTGATATAATTACTTTTGATCTTGTGACCTTTGTCTTATACCTACGTTTTAAAAACCTTTATCAAAGTTATATCTTTGGAACCAATAGAAGTAGGGCTTTGATTCTTCAAATATAAGTTTTTCATGACAAGAGCTTTCATTTGATACCATAACTTTTGACTTTGTGACCTTAACATTTGATTTTTACTTACTTCTCAAAAACTTTGCCCTCGGCTATATCTTTTGATCCAATAGAGGTAGGGCCTTGATACATCACAAATTGATTCCTAGTGACAAGATTGTTTATTTGATACATGACATTTGACCTTGTAAGCTTGACCTTTGATTTTGACCTACCTTAAAAATGTTAACCTTGGCTATATCATTTGAACCAATAGGTGGTAAGGCTTTAATAAATCAAACATAGGTTCTTCATGAAATGATCTTTCATGTGATACCACGACTTTTGACCTTGACCTTTGACTTTACCTACTTCTTACAAACTTTATCCCGGGCTAATAATATTATCTTTGGAACCAATAGAAATAGGGCTTTGATTTTTCACACATAGCTTTTTCATGACAAGAGCTTTCATTTGATACCATTTGACTTTTGACTTTGTGACTTGACCTTGGACTTTGATTTACTCTTCAAAAGCTTTAACCTGGGCTATATCTTTTTAACCAATAGGTTTCACACAAAGGTCCCTCATATCAATGTCTTCCATTTGATTCCGTGATCCTTGAC
Source organism: Pteria penguin (assembly GCA_035048485.1). Classification (NCBI taxonomy): domain Eukaryota; kingdom Metazoa; phylum Mollusca; class Bivalvia; order Pterioida; family Pteriidae; genus Pteria; species Pteria penguin. The sequence continues at coordinate 17,090,775 of CM068592.1, forward strand.
CTTGAACTTTGACTTACTTTTCCAAAACTTTTACCTGGGCTTTTTTTTTTTTTGAAATGTCAGGGATAGGGATTTCACATGTAGATTCATTGTGACCAGAGCTTTCATCTGACTTAACTTTTTACCTTTACCTTGGACTTCCCCATGAATTAAAAGAATATTGAAAATACATGCTTTCCCTCTGACAACTTTTGAGTACAAGAATTTGAAGAAGAAGAAGACAATGTCCCACCGACGAACTATGTTTAAACGACATCTTTCAGTAGAATTTAGAATTACAAAAGTTCAAGTGAAAGTCAAATTATATTGAACGATATGGTCTTTTTACTTTTAGACGTATCCAATACATAGACGTACTTTCACTTTCACTTTCTCAGTCTCAGTCATCATGTCGCAACAGAGGAAACTGTTAAAGGTATATGTAAACAACTAGTTAATACAAAGCTGACATTTGATTATACAGTGAATATTGATAGAGTTTTCCACTAGACCTCCTTTCTACTATGATATGATTTAAGTTTTATCATGGCCATGGGTATTAAAATAAGAAGGGGAGTGCATGTGAAAGCCAAATGTCCTACGCCAGTGATTATGGCTATGCCACATTATACAAATATCATGTATGACATAACTATTTGCTTTGATTGATTGATTATTGTTTCACGTCACTCCACGATTATTTCACGTATATGGTGACGGAATCTGCGTGATGCATATAGCTTTACAGCTTACCCACCCGAAGCAGCTAGCTAGTGAGGGATCTTCCACATGCCATGTCTACCGTGACACGGGACCTCGGTTTTTACTGTCTCATCCCGAAGAGAGGACACCGGTGTGCCATGGGCAGAAGTCAAACCCGGGACTTCTTGATCACGAGCCGAGCACCTTATCCACTGGCGAAATATTGAAGCTACTTATCCACTAGGCCACATGCACTGGCTTCGTGCTATTTGCAGTTTAGTTTATTTGCAATATACACTTATAACAAGAATAATTTTAGAGTACATAATGAATTGAGATTTGCAATGTAATGCATGTTCGGTATATGATTTCTTCAATGTACAGCATATATTTTCTCAAAATCTATACAGTTATATTTTCATCCGTTGTAGGTTCTGTGTCTGCATGGATACAGGTCAGTACCTATAGCAACAAAAGACTTGACATTGTCATGATACTGATGTCCGAAGGCATGGTATAGTATGTCAAATGTGTCACAGTGATGACAGCTGAAGTGGCCCATGGTCGGTAAATAGAATGTGCAATTCAAGATTGAAAGGTCCAGGTTCAAATCCAAAATGAGTCTTGTTGATTTAATGTCTTTTGGTAAGATAGTAAAAGAAAACTCCCATTAATAGGAGAGGTTGGTATTAAAAAGACTCTTACTAATTTGAGTTTGTGGATTAAAAAGGTCAAAATCTGTGTTATGCAATGCACCAGACGGATGAATAAATCCTTGGGTGGCAATTTAAAGCAAGTGATCATCAAGTAAATTATATCAGTTTATGGTGTCTTTTTTTATCAAAATGTTTTAATTATCAGAAAGAACTCTTATGACTTCCAAAGGGAAGTGCATTCGTTGTAGTAAAAGCAGCACCTCTGAAAGTGAAATGATTCAATGATATATATACTTTAGAATGAGAACTTACATTATTTTAATAAATCATAATGATTTCATACAGAAAATGATATGTCTTGACTATTTGCTTGATGTTGTTTATATTAAATTAGACAAAATGCTCAAACTTTCAAAGAAAAGACGGGATCATTTCGCAAAATGTTGAAGAAACATGCAGAATTCGGTATGTATCTAGGTTTATTATATTATCAGTTTTGATATTTATGGTTCTAATTAATGATAACACTTCCTCAAATACCAAATCTTTTTCGAAATTTTATTTGTTTTCAGATTATAAGTGAATGGCACAAAAGACATTTATCTCATTGTAATTATTACAAAATAAAACTGTAGTGATTTGTAGGGTATAATCATCCCCAGGTTGTAATGTGAAAAGATTTTCAAATGGATTATGTAAAGCATATCTATGTATGCATTAACAATTTTCTACAATGTAGATAAATATTATAAATGTTACAAGTCTTTTAATAATTTTTAGCTCACCTGAGCCAAAGGCTCAAGTGAGCTATTGTGATCAATCACCGTCCGTCGTCCGTCTGTCGTTCGTTGTTAACTTTTCACATTTTCGACTTCTTCTCCAGAACCACTGAACAGAATTTGATGAAACTTGATAAGCATGTAGTACTCATGGTCCCCTACAAGTGTTGTTGTTTTTCGTCCAGATTCATCAACAGGTGGCGCCACCACAGGCAAAAGTAGGTCAAAGAGGGTACCCTCCTTTGACAAACTTCTTCTTCAGACGGGGGGCATACAGAGACAAACCAAATGCATAGGAATGATCTAGAGGGATGTGTGAAGAAGTGTTGTTATTTTTGGTTCCATTCCGAAATCAAATTTTTGACGTTTTTTTGTACTTGGTAGTTTTAATGCAGAAAAGAGGTATTTTTTTCTTTTAGTAAACATTGATGCATTAATTTGGTTTAATTTGATCATTTTGATGGTAAGAAATACTACTGCGAAGAAAATTTTTCAATATTTTATGTTTTGGATTTTTTATGAATTTTTAAAGACTTTCAAGAAAAAGGGGGGGGGGGGATAATTGGTGTAAACATTTCACAGTTTGAACTTTTTCTTCGGAACCACTTGCTGGAATTCAATGAAACTTGGCATGCATCAAATACTCAAGGTCCCCGACAAATGTGGTCATCTTTGTCAGGATCCATGAACAGGTGGCACCACCACAGACAAAAGTAGGTCACAGAGGGTACCCTCCTTTGACAAACTTCTTATTCAGATCGGGTGCATACAGCGACAAACCGACTGCATAGGAATGAGATAGAGGCATATGGGAAGAGTGTTGATATTTTTGGTTTCATTCCGAAATCAAATTTTTGACGTTTTTTCATTTTTATTTTGGACTTTGTTATTTTAATGCATTAAAGAGTTATTATTTTCTTTTAGTAAACATTGATGCATTCATTTGGTTTCATTTAATCATTTCTATGGTAAGGAATGCTGGTGTGAAGGAATTTTTTCAATATCTCGATTTTTGAATTTTTTATGAATTTTTTAAGACTTCCAAGAAAAGGGGGGGGGGACAATTTTTCATATCTTCAACTTGGTTGGTTGGTTGGTTGATTTGGTGTTTTACGTCGCTTTCAACAATTTTTCAGTTATATCGCGACATGGAAGCAGGAGGTTACCAACCTCTTAAACATAGTGGCGCAACCCGGGAATCGAACCCGGATCGTCGGCGCCGCAAGCCAAGCGCTTAACCACTACACCAAGCCTGCCCCTTATCTTCAACTTGATCTACAGAACAACTTGAAGGATTGTGATAAAACTGGGTAGGATGCAAGTACTCATAGTCCTTTTCAAAGGTTTTGTTTTTTGTGCGGATCATCCAAATTGGTTAACAGATAATGCCACCATGTCTAAAAGTAGGTCTCACAATGGTACATTTACCACTTGGTAATTGAAATATGGAGAGTAGCGGTTCAAATCCAGCTGTGGTCAAAAAATTTTTTTTTTTTTTTTTTACACATCAAAATAAGTTTTTAGATGTTTCTCAACACTCAACATATGAAATTAGGAATTTTACGTTTAAGACTTCCAAAAAAAAAAGGGGGGGTTGGCCATTTTTCACATTTTCAACTTTTTCTACAAAACTGTTTGAAGGATTTTAATAAATCTTGGTAGAAATAAGTCACTTATGATCCTCTTCAAATTCTGTTGTTTTCGTCCAGACCTCTTTACAGGTGGCGCCACCATAGTCAAGAGTAGGTCACTCGTTTAACAATATTCTTTTTCATACGGGCTGTATACAGAGACAAACAGAATGCATAGAAATGATCTAGAGGGATGAGTGAAGATGTATTGTCATTTTGATTCCCTTCCAAAATCAAATTTTAGAATTTTTTTCGACATTTCTTTGGACTTGGTGATTCAATGCAGAAAAAAGTGTCATATTTCCTAGTTAATTGATAATGATGATTTCTTATGGACTATTGTGATCATAATTATGGTAAGGATTGTTACTTTGAAAGAATTTTGTCAATATCTCAATTTTTGGATTTTCTAGGAATTTTTTAAGACTTCCAAATGAGGGTGTATAGGAACAATTCAATCACATTTTTCACTTCTGCTGTTATACCACATGAAAGATTTTAATGAAACATGGAATACATGAAGTACTAAAAGTCCTCTATCAATTTGGTAAATTTCATCCAAATTGGTTAACAGATAATGCCACCATGTCTAAAAAGCAGTTCTCACAATAGTACATATACCACTTTGTAATTGAAATATGGAGAGTAGCGGTTCAAATCCAGCTGTGGTCAAAATTTTTTTTTCATTTCTTTACACATCTAAATAAGTTTTTAGATGTTTCTCAACACTCAACATATGAAATTAGGCAATTTTAAGTTAGATCTGGACAATATTGAAACAATTGTTGTTCATGACCCAGACTTGAAATCAGTCAACAAAAGGCCCCACCTAAAGAAAATGACTAACTTGTTGCCCTGAATGACTTCTTGCAGAGACAAAGGAAATGCTTAATATCAAAATCACCTGAATGGATATGCAAAAAAGTGTTGTTTTTTATTCTAGCCTGAAATAAAATTTGACATATTTTCAACATCTGTGTTGACTTAGTCACATTAATGCAAAAATAAATGAATTCTTCCTTCATGCATGACTGATAATATAAGTACTCAGGTGAGCGATATAGGCCCACTTGGGCCTCTTGTTTTTAATCATTAATAATATATATAATCTTTAGATATAGGATGCTTTATATTTCACCACCAATTCTTAATGACTCTATAAGTTGGTTACATGATTCTAATATTTAGTTTAGAGGTTTGGTTAAGGTCTCGGTATATTGTAGTGGTGACAGATGGTCATTATCCCATCCTATATTTATATTCAGAATAATTATGGGGGTTCGGAGGGCCAGGTAGCGCAGTCGGTAGCACGCTCTCCGCTCACCAATGTGACCCGGGCTCGATTCCCGGTGTGGTACGTGAGACCTGTCACCAACCTGGCTTCGTGGGTTTTCTCCGGGTACTCCGGTTTCCTCCCACACAAACGACACCCTTACGCCAAGATCTGTGCCAGCGAGCAAGATTTATATATTAAGTTGTTAACTTGTTTCTTAATCGTTGTAAAATAAAGAAAGTTTTAAATTAAAAAAAAAAAACAAATTAATTTGCATTTTTTTTTCGTATTTATTTATATAATTTACAAATATATTCTTATGGTTTATTTTTTAAAAATTCATTGATATTTCTATACGCCATCATCTTGCCCAGCTGTTTACGTGATGAGCTCTTTGGAATATTTGATATTATAAATAGACAATTTTCCTACTGATGTTATATTTCATTCCTGATGCCGGACATATGATAATTTGCCGTAAAAATTTGGATCATTTTACTCTGACGTCACTATGCTAGCATTAACGTCATAATGAAAATCTCGGCAAAAGGTAGCATGTCTTGCATAAGGTCCATTACATCATATTAAATTGGAAAATGTCTGTTCTGTCATCTCATCACATCAATGGGTCAAAATTAGCCTTATGTTGAAATATCTTCAGATAATTAGAATTTGCCCTTCTTCAGTATCGATTTTATATCCTGCATTTATATTAGGCTATATATTTCAGTGTTTATAACAGCTCCTAACAGGGTGCCTCCTATTGTTGCTTCTGCTGAAGATGGTGCAGAAAACACAAGCACTTCAGGTGAGAATCCAAATTGTAGTTCTTACAATACCTTTCACTATGGTACATTTTTCTCTGGATAAGATAATTAGTCTTCGTGTAATCGCACCTCTTTTTGATACAATGGGAGAAAATATCGCCAAATTGTGAGCAATCATGTGGGTTTGGAACTGGATCTTAATTTCTAATATTCAGATTAGATAACGTAGGACGGATTGTCTTTACAATTGATACTTCAAATCTTGACAAAAGAGTATTTATGAAATTCTTTTTACATTGCACATGTAAGAAAATTTCACAAATTCCTTGTTGAAATAACATGTTGATAGCTTGGAAATACAACATATTGCTAAATACTATTCTAATTGTAACAGCTATAAGAATTTTATTCATCATGAAATATGGATATCAGACTTACTACCAGCATTTGCAGTAATCAACTTGCAATGTTCAGTAATGTATGTTTCCTAATTCAAATTCACATAAATTTGCCTATCATACTTCTTTAATGATTATTACCTGTCTCAAAATATTCAAACCACAATGGCTTCCAGTTCTGCTTTGTAAGTCCAGTGTATATTGTGAGATGGTTTATTAAGTTTGCTGTGTGTCAGTAAGTAGTAAGTCGAGTAAATTACGGCTTTGGGATATGAAAATGTCTTCAAGATAAGCATAGTAATGGACAGACAGAAATTTGACTCATCAGAGATGCATTTAATCATGTTACGAAAGAAAAATTCTGGACTAGTATGTGGGTTCAAGTTATTCAAGATATCAGTGTTCAAGATTTCAAATTTTTAATTATGTCGAGTAATTATGAGGAAAGTAAGATATCTGTTGAATTAGAGATCACCATTCTAAGGCCTAGGTCACAGTATTTGAACTTTATAAAGTCAAAATATAGCAAAAAAAAACTTGTTTGTAAATGAAAATTTCGATTCAAACCAAATTTTGATGTATACTTAATTATGAAGAAAAGAAGATGCTCATTGCATTTTAATCAGAAGATAGAAGGTGAAGGTCAGAACAAATAAATGCAAAAATATAATTGATATAATATCGAAAGAAAATACAAGTATTAGGTACTGCTGTACATGTTACAATAAACATGAAAATACTTTTGTTTTGGAGCATGTTTTAAAAAAATTCTCTAGCTATAGTAAGTTAAAAATAAGATTTGAGTTTGGTCACAGTTGGACAGGTGTCCCTTGATGATGTTCAAATTAATTGTTTCACCTCTGAAAATATTTGTGAAGTGTTTCATGCAGACAACATCACCATGAAATAATCATGGTATGATATAAAACAAGAAACCAAGATAACAATTTTTAAAAGAATCTTTTTCATTTCAGATGAGAGAGGATGGTGGTTCTCCACTGCAGACAATCAGTATGTTGCCCAGGACTATACAGACTGTTGTCCTGGATACCAAGAGTCTGTTGACGTTGTTAAGCAAGCTTTCATTGATGAGGTGAATTAAAGTTGCTTTTTATGATTTATTAACTCATATTTCTGAGCCAAAGGCACAAGTGAGCTATTGTCAGAGCGCCATCCATTGTCGTTCGGTGTCATTGTCTTCTGGTGAAAGCTTTTCACATTTTCGACTTCCCTCCTCTGCAACCGCTTTACAGAATTTTATCAAACCTTACAAGAAGTAAGTGCTCAAGGTCCTCTACCAAGTTTGTGTTTTTTCATGGAATCTGTAATTAAAGATGTGCTCTTACTGGTTGACATAAATTCAACTTCTTCCCCAAAACCGTTGCACAGAATGTCACCAGACTTTACAGGAAGTAAGTACTATATAGACACTGTATATTTCACTTGCCTATAATTCGGTTGGTACATTTATGGCTTGAAATTTTGGATTTGTCATTGACTCACCTATAAGTTGGTTCTAAATTTTCAATGTACGAAGCTTGTATTTGGTTATAGCATCTTTTCAATGACCTTCAATAAGTCTTTCCACTGTAATGATTTTGCAGTATTACATGTGTGTACTTATACATACAATACAGGGGAATATAAATGACACATTCAATAGTAGGGCATTTAAATTGCTTTCAGATACATACGGCTTCATTTTTTCATCCAAAATCGCCGCCATGGGCCCTGATTTGTTGATACATTTTTGACTTCTCCACAACTCCTTCATAAATTTCACAAGACCTTATAAGAAGTAAGTAATCAAGTTCTCTTCCAAGCTTTTGTTTTTCGACCTGATTCATAATCCCAAGATAGTCGTCATGGGCTCTGATTGGTTGACACATTTTTACCTTCTTTTCATTAACAGCTTAACAGAATTTCACCACATCTTACAGGATTTTAAGTACTCAAAGAACTCATAGTCTTCTACCAAAATTGAGCTTTCGTTTGTTTGTGAATAAGCAAATTGAGCTCAGGTAAACGATATAGGCCCACTTGGGCCGCTTGTCTTTTTTGCTCTGTGTGTCTGTGACAAATGTCTTTGTCATAACATGTGAACAATAAGATACAGGGCTTTAATATCTCATATGGAGCCAACGTAATTCAACAGGTTAGGTGCTTGGATTTTGACTGAAGGGTCAAGGACTCAAATTACTCTGGTGACATGCGGCATTCTGTGTTTCTATATTTTGTATGAAACAGTAAACACCAAGGTCGTACATCGCAGTACACATGGCACATTAAAGATTCCAAACTGCTTCGGGTGGGTCCGTGCATTGGTTTTAATTTCTGTGCATTGTATCAGACAGATACCTTCACCATATAAGCACACAATCTTGGTAAGACATAAAAGAAAAATCATACAAATATATTTCATATCAGAAACATATATATGTGTATATATGTCTCTGCTTATGTACATATTTATCGTAATAAAACTTTATTGTTGACAAAAAGCTTAATTGTCTTTAACTCTAACCTTTAACTTCCATTTCAAAAACTTGGAAAGACCTTGAAAAAAGCTTTCAGCTTAAAAATGAGGGGAAAAATCCTTGAAAAGTGATGGAATTTAGTGATAATTATGTCAATTATTTTTAAGTGATTGAATTTTACTTTCCAACATATCTTCCTGCTATAAGAAAGTTATGTCTCTTAATGAGTTTATACTTGGTTATTGCATACCAAGGACTTATAAACAAGACATATAAGTCCCTGTGCATCTGTAGAATGAGCCAGAAAAACACATTGAGAAGTGCTGGAAAACTGCTTTCTGAATTACTTCTAAAATATATTGTATGAACCATGGCAGTTATGTGCAAATATAGATTAGCAGAAACTGAGTCACATGCTTTCAGAAAGCAGAATGATTTTTTCTGCTGTATGATAAAATGACATAAAAGGGTCTGAAAAGCATCTTACACATGATTTTGTTAACTTTCATCTGTCTTGTATCATGGATTTGAATGTCCACTCAGTTTACATTGTACTCTCGATAAAATATTTGTTTTAGGGTCCTTTTGATGGTGTTATTGCATTTAGCCAGGGAGCTGCCATGTTGAGTCTGATTTGTGGATTAAGGGAACAGAATCAAGGTAATTAATCACACACTGTTGTAATTTGGAACAAACAGTTATGGTTGAATTAGGAAAGGGACTCCAAAACTGTCCTTTTTATAACCCAAACATTTGATTTGGGAAATATTTCCATTTCTCTGACTTCAGCTGTACCCTTCAAATCTTTCAGCAAGTTTCTTTTTAAATTCAAGGCCTTGTCAGTACTACAAAATATTAACACATAATGTAGTTGAATTTTGCATTTCTATGCTAAATAAAGCCTTAATATAGCTTGTTCACAAAGACATAAATAATTCAATATACCAGTTTTATTTTCTCCATCTTTATTGTTGTTTATTCTCTTATTGTGCTATTATCAAAGAAAAAAATCTGAAAGCATGTCTTTTTTTTTGTCCAGCATATATTCATTATGTCTAATGTGTCATTTCAGATAGTCCTTTTAAATTTGATTTTGCAATATTTGTTGCTGGATTTCGTAGTCGCCAGAAACCTCATGAAGAACTGTATAAAAAGAAAATCACTATCCCCTCATTACATGTGTTTGGTGATACAGACAGAGTTATACCAAAAGGTATTAACAAAATTCATCATAGCATTTTGTAATTAACTTCTCATAAATGAAAATCAATATCAGAAAAATTCCACATGAGGTTTTGCTTATGAAAAAATCATACAGTGCGTCCTTTATCTATTATTTCATTACCATTTACATATTTGGTTATTTTTGTAAGGAAGAGATTAAGAGGAACTCTATCTCTCTTAATCATGTGCTTAAAGAATAATGGTATACCGTACTGGTCGAGGACCAGTTCCCAACTAAAACCAGTTACTAACTACAACTTAGTAGGAGTATTCAAAGCTTGAAGTTACGAAATTTTTATATGTAATGGTAGGTGCCATATGTATTGCAGACAATCACATGATAAAATTTTATAAACTCATGTTTCAAAAGCTGAAACAACAAGGTTTTAGCCAGGAATTGGTCCTTAACCAGTATGTTGTTTGAAAATTTAATATTCTGGACTTTAGTGAGATGAGGTTTTAATACATTTGCCTGACATTGACTTATTTTAAGTAGACTTATTTCTTGAATTAGTTTTATTTATGATAAAGACAGAGTACAACTATAGGTTTCCTGTCTGTCTTTCTAAGGCACTTTGGTTTTCCAGACTTGTTACTATTAAAGTTATGGATTTAATATTTGGTATTTAGCTTTGCATCAATGACTTACAGATGAAGTTCGAGTTTGGTCATGAATGACCTGATTTTGTAGGAGTTATGGCCCTTGGACTTTGTAAATTTATGGAAACCAGTGGGGGACATTTATTGCTTCAGCATAGTCAATATGCTTGTTATTATTTTTCAGACATGAGTGAAGAACTTTTGCAGTATTATGACAACCCAGTAACCCTTCAACATCCTGGCGGACATTTCATTCCTGCTACAGCTTCTCAAAAGAATGTCTATTTACCATTCCTTGATACATTTTTGTCCCAAAAAAATTCTTGATTAAAAATGTATTTTAGAGACATTTAGTATTCTAAAAATTTTCTGTTGTTGTTTCAAAAAGAGTAAATTCAATCAAACACTCTAAAAAGTTTGATTTTTAACAATGAATGAATAAAGTAATGCTTGTTTGTTCGGGTAAGTGCAGAGTGATTTGCTGGTTTTTTTTATGTTGCTCCAAGATTATGTAACTTACGATTATGATGTTTCACACCACAACAAAGATTATTTCACTTGAAATAGTGATGGCATCTGCCTGCAGAATTGCGTAGAAATTTCCATTTTTGTATTAGTCCCATATAAAGAAGTGACCAATGTTTTACATGTCAACAACTACCATGATAAAGACTGTGAATTTTTATGTCTCTTGTTAAATGAGACTTCAAAAGTAGAAAGTAATTTTAAAATACCAGGAGGAATTTATAATAATCACTATACATGCATTATTTAGATGAATCCAGTAACCTGTAATTTCAATGTAAGAAAGACAATCTGTGTTGGATGGTGAATAATGACCAATGGTTATAGAATTTCAAACCATTACATATCTTTGAATTCAGAATGCTCTTGAAATTGACGGATCAGCTTTAGCATACCGTAGAATTGGTTTCAAGTGTCCTTGGAAACCTGTGGTCCACAATAACACCCACCAAATCATACAAATCTAATGAGACTTCAAACATACGGTTTGTTAGTAGAATACCAGTTAGAATTTATGAAATGAACCCTCTATGTATAATTTGGTTATGTAGCCTTCTTCATTGTTCTTGTGCCAATTAAAAATTAAAGTGATTGTGCTTGAAGCCAGGACCCCATGGCCGTCAACCCAGGAATGCTACCAACTAAGCTACCCATGCTCCACAGTAGTTGGGTATAGTATATCATGAATTGGGTAACATAATAAACTATGTCACACAATACATATTAGAAACTGATACAATGAATGCTTGAAAATAGGTATTTTGTTTGCCAGAAATTTTATGACGAGTTACTTATCCCATATATAAAAGACATATTGCAATGATTCTATGATTGATTTTTGTTTAACGTCACACCACGAATGTTTCACGTATATGGTGACGGCATCTACCTGATGCTGGGCATATAAATTTTGACCTTTGCAACAGACCCACCCGTAGCAGTGAGGTATCTTTAACGTGCCATGCATACCACGACACGGGGCCTCGGATTTTACTGTCTCGTCCGAAAGACATTACACCGGCGGGACTTTAACCCCGGCCTCCCGATCAGGACTCCAGCGCGATACCACTAGACCACGCCGGCTTTGCAATGATTCTAATTAATTTCAGTATGTCAATGTAATTCTTGAAAAAGTAAATTATAAAAACATCATTGTCTTTATTATTTGTTGACTTTGTGAGATGTCGCATCCATCTCACCAAAAGAGTATGTAACATGATATGCAAAGGCCTTTATTTATCAGAGACACTTGCCTGCATATGCGCATGTACTTGATATGCCACTATGTCTGATATCTTTCCATACCCCTGTACATCTGTTTAGTTGTGACAGCCTCTATACAGTGGGAATGTCGTCTATTTTAGAACATACATGGTGGGTTTTTTTCCAGCCAAACAGGAGACGCTCACTACTCCCGGGCACCAGAACTTGCCTCTGATTTTCAGGAATCCATGAATATACATCGTGGTCTGTCGCTATGATACACCGACATTGCAAAGGTTACTTTCGTATTTTGCATTACTTGATATTAAGACAGTTTCATGGACATCAATAACACCCCCCCCCCTTTTCGTTCCTCCTGGTTTCTTGTTCAGAAATCCCATAATGTCTTGTGTCTATATTTGGTTATACCGAGGTTGTCTTGTAATGAGATGGTTGCCGATCAGAGCCTCCTTGGACTTCTGTATACATGTATGTTGAATTCACATACATATATTGATTGAGCAAAACCTCAGTCTCAAACTCGTACGTGGGACGCAGGCCTGATCTACAAAGATAAATTGTAATCCTTGCATGGTCTGACTGCGCATAGAAATGCATATATATAAGGGGCGGATGCAGGATTATAGTTTAGAGGGAACGTGAAAAATAATAGAAAATCAAGGGTCTGGGACCGTCTTAATTAAGGCCTTAAGTGAGTCGAGTCCGAAGCCGTGATGAGGGCCAGGAGCGTGACCCCTAAGCTAACGAGTTTTCATGCAGTTTAATAACAAAATATTGTGTAAAATTAATCGTATTTTTAGTTCACATGAGTGTATTTGAAACAGTAGTTAAAGTATACCACAATTAAGACATATACGAAAATTGAATAATGTTAAAAAAAAATTAACCAAGTTAGCTGCAATAAAGACAAGGTCGGATCCAATGATATTAATTACTCCAGTGCATAAAGTGCATGAAGTCATTTGCAGGTAGTCTTCCAGTTTGGCTGAATTAACTGACATGAAATACTGAAAGTGATGTAAAACTAATTCATATATATTTCTGACGTACTAAGGAAGTATTTTAAAAGGTCTGAACGTACCACAATTTTTACACAAAGATCGCGCTCATACGTGTATTTCACCTGGTCCATGAATCATCAGGTTTTCGGAACACCGCGGTGACCGTGGTGAGTTAACGCAAGAGACGGAATTATTGCACTTTTAGATATAGCACAATCCGTTAAAATTAATGCTCTTTCTCCTTTGTCGTACACCGCACCTGATAGAAATTATAAGTGGTGTGTCAGATTGGTAAGTTATTCATTTATTCCATCGATAACTATGAGTAATCGACTCATTTTTAAGACAAAAAGGTGTATAATGAGGAATGGGGAAGTGAATTTTCAAGAGGAACTATTTGATACATTTTATATTATTCTTCTCTCGGTATGCAGTTGTGGTTGATATTTTCATTTTTCGCCCATGCTCATGCTTTAGCATTCAGCAACTTCCCAATATTGTGAATAAATAACAATTTATTAGATATTATCATTTATTATTTATTCATCATTTATTGTGCCTACGATCTAGAAAATGAATGTGAATATTAAATTGATTAATTAATTAATTGATTATTAATACTAGCAAAAGGGACAAGGGTTTCGAAAAGGGCACATTAAGTATGTAACACTACTAAAGACAAAAAGTACTAAATAGATTTTCAGAGTATTAGATTTATCTCTTAAAAGTCAGCAAAATAAACTTTAAAGAACAAATTTCCAAAGGTATATTTTGTATATCTAAAATCAACTGGCTAATCCGGACATTTTTTACTTCCTAAATGAAGTTTTAAAGCAATTGTTGCAGATCCTATTTGGTTTGATGCATCTAAACCGTTTAACGCCTCTCTTCTGCTGTCGATTATTTCTTAATCAAGTTAAACACCGTATTCACCTGGGTTTACCGAGAGCGATATGTTAATTCATTATCTGTCCAGTCAACTAACAATAAACAATTTAACGTCAAACTTCATGTAAGTTGTCTTAATTGTCTTTGATTGGTCAGTACCAGATAAGAAAGTTGTCTTCATTTAAATGATAGCAAGTAATTGCTGATTTCACACGTTCATGTCGATATGCGGAAGTTGATGAGAAGCGCAAACGACACAACTCGAACAGACGATGGAATGGGGGAAATAAAGCGCATTGGAAAAATAAAAGAAAACTATGAGTAAAAGGTGCAATACTACACGCCACTTTTTTATGTTCTAAAAACTACGTCTTGCAATTGTCACGCTCAAGACTCGAACCTTGAACCTTGAGCACTCTTTTTAGTATTCTCTTTCAGTCCCCTTTTTATTTTTCAACGTCACACCAGAATGATTTTATCTAAATGGATATAGTTGTACATTGGCTCATGGAAAGGAGAGTTACTCACCCACCCACCCTTACACACGGTTTTTGAAGTGAAATTTTATCGAAAAAGGAAAATTTTGGAGTTGTCACTTTGGTAAGATTTTACTGTAAAAGAGCAAAAAACCTTTTGCCCCATTTCAAATTATTGGTGGACCAGCGCCATAGCAAACAGAACTCGGTTGCACAATGCGTTGTTAATTTTAACTTGGATTTAACCCATAGTTAAACTCATGGTTAGATTAACTTCAAGTTAAATCTGTTGCACAAAGTTAACTTAGAGTTAAATACCCATAATTTAACAGTGGTATAAAGCATAATTACAATGTAAATAATTATCTGCGAACTGAAAATGGTGGATCGTCATTCCCCGTGTTTCCTGGAATTCTAAAAATAAAGATGTACCGGTGTTATATAGTAGTTTTTGCCCCCGGAAAAATGGCTATATAGTAGTTTTTCCCCCATGGCGGAAAAACTACTATATAGTAGTCTTTCCCCCATAGTAGTTTTCCCCCTTACGTAACGGTTTGGAAATTATACACGTTCGTTCTGTATTAGTCAGATAACATTTTAAATACAAATGTACTATAGTAATAGCCTGTGGATCAAACCGGTGGTGTTATGGTTAATGTGTTTTTAAATACTGTTAAGTGTTTTGTTTGTGCGTGTATGTGTGTGTATTTATTTACAAGTCTTTCTTTTTATATATTTACCATAGTATGCTATTTTCTTCTATTATTTCATTGTGAAAGTTGTCGTTTACTTGCGTATAGATGTCAATCATGACGTCAGGCTGTGACTCAAGATTTGATCCCAGGCAATTTTTCGTAATACAACATATTACGTAAAATATGAATTTATCAATTAAAATGTTCCAATGACAAATAGAAGAATTGAACGTGCAAGAATTCCTTGAACATTCAATTCCTAAATAAATTAAGACTGATGCATTATATATATCAAAATATCGCTCATCATGTACAGAGTACATGATGAACATGAAAATAACAGAAGGGAATTCCACCCAGGTGTCTACGATTTGCAATCTACGACAAGGCTTGTCTAGTCGCAGATGTTGTAAATCATGATCACAAGAATGCGATTTCCTTGTCCCTTACGCAAAGTATGAAAGGTTTCATCTAAAAGTATTTATATGCTAAGTTTCAAAGCTCTACACACATTTGTGTAGAAGATAGTCAAGGTTTAAGTTCTTGAAAAGTAGGTCACACTTCAAGGCCAAGGTCATTAGGTCAAAAGTCATGATCCCATATTAAAGATCCTATCACAAGTAATCTATATATGAAGTTCAAAACCCTTTCTCCTTTTGGTACAAAAGATACAGCCAAAGTTTAAGTTTTTGAAAACGTAGAGCACCAAGGTCAAAGTCACTAGTTAAAAAAATCATGGTCCCAAATAAAAGGTCATCACAAGAAAACTGTATGTGGAATTTCAAAGCCATGTACCTCTTGGTACAGACGATACAGTCAAGGTTTTTGCCACAGGCAAAGAGTCACAGACAGGCCAAAAACTAGATTCCCCCGAAATTCATTCCGGGGGGCATAAAAACGAACTTGTTTTTCATTTTTCCATTTGTATATATAGGGATTTCTCGGATTAAATGAAGATATCTCGAAAGAAATTCTAGTATATAAATATCTGTTCTAAATCTATGCATTTGTTTTTGGAAAAGAGATTAAAACTGAAGACTTAAGAAAATGAGATATCTCTAAATTAATTGGATATATCTCTGTATAAAAAAATTGAGATATCTCTTTAAATAGAAATCTATTCATTTTTATTTTAACAAGGTAACAAGCTGGATTTACTTACATATATGTGTGAAAAGAAAATCCGGAATTTCACATTGGGGGGAAAATCCACTATATAGTAGTTTTTTCCCGGGGGAAAAGTGGCTATAAGAGGGAGGAAAAATGGCTATATAGCCAAATTTCCCCCGGGGGAAAAACTACTATATAGCCATTTTTCCGGGGGGGAAAACTACTATATAGCCATTTTTCCGGGGGGGATGGCTAGGGGGAAAACTACTATATAACACCGGAAATCCCGAAAAGTTATATCTACCATTTTTAACTCGCACCCGTTACAACAGTCTTTAACATACCTAACAAAAACGTTAAAGCATTTGAAGCCATCGTTCCTTTTGTTTCGCTGTTGCTTTACATAACATTGGGTGATATTTCAGTCATATGTGAAGGCACATTGATAGATTGCATGAGGTAATCGCCGTGTTTGACCACGGGGAGAGAGGGGCAAACTTCCTGTATGAATATATACAGACGTGCAGCTGGAGTGGGGTATAATTTTAAGTCAATCAAAGGTATGAATGGGTGTTATTTTCTCTCAAAAACATACATGTATTTATGGGTATTAACTCAATAAAAGAAAATATGAATGGTTAAACGTAACTATGTCCTGTAAGCGGAGGTGGAAGGAGAAGAAATATTGGATTTTAACAGTTTATATAGCAAATGTAATTACTGCATATTTCGTACGGCAAATTTAAGTGTTCACAATGAGCAAGGCTTTGAGGACACACACATTTATATGAGTATAGATTTGAGTGAAATATTTATATATGATTGGGTATGCTTTTCAGTATGTCCCCTTCTTCACCCATAATATGAATGGATAGAGTGCTAACGACTTCAGCCATACGTCTGTACCCAAATTCATTCCAAGTAACCCTCTGTACGTTTGGTCTCCTGTCCGACGCCCTGGCCATGGACACGCAGGGTTCTTAAACGTACCCAGTCAAGCATAGGAACTGGAATTTTCGTAAAAATATTACCCTTTTCTCTAGTGATCGGACCCTTTTATTGTTCAGTGGGATTCGAACAAGTTTACGACCTTAGGGAGCATCTGTGTTTCACAAACACAGCTTGTATGATTTTGATATTGATAAAGACACGAATCTCACGTTAATATACGTATATCATGGTCGCAAATGGGAGGGGTGGGGGTTAAACATTTCTAAGGGAAAGTAACCAAAAATACTAACTAGAAATAATTGAGGAAATAAAAAGACAGGTAAATACTTGTAAAACGCCGTTTTTACATTGGCCTATTTTAAGGAATTTTTATCTTTATTTTATTTTATTTTTATGGCGCGGCCTAAAAGGTCCGGGGACATCTTGGATTTGGATCGTCTGTCTGTCTACTTTACGTTGAAAAAGTAACGCTTTACGTCATTTTTATGATAAATTTATCACGTCATCGCTTTATGTACAAATATGGTCAAAATTAAAATGTGAATTATCACTTGAGATCTTTTTTTTTTTTTTTACTTTTTAAAATTATTTATAAATAAAAATGCGGGAAAATAACGGATATCGAATGCATTATGGGTAAACTTGCCAAACTTTGAGCTAACTACGAGTTAAAATTTTAACCTCGAGTTCACTAATAGTTAGCTAACTACACGATTGTGCAACAAATTTTAACCATGCAGTTAGCAAACACAGTTAAATTTTAACTTATAGTGAACGGATAACTACAAATTAATTTAACAACGCATTATGCAACTGAGTCCAGTACTTAATGACCAAGGAAACCAGAGAGAAAAATGTACAACACTAGACCAGCTTGCATGTAGTGAATGGCGGGGAGAGGCGTAGCTGCACTTTGAAAATTGGTGGTGCTTTATCAATGAATATATTCAAGCAAAAAAGTTTTGATTTCAATTACTTCAACATAGTTGTGACTCCTCCCACTTTTGAAAGTGTGTGTGTGTGTGTGTGTGTGTGGGGGGGGGGGGGGGGAGGAAAGGGGGGGGGGGGGGGGGCTTGCCAATGTAGTGTTTTAGCTGCCAATAAACTATTAAACTATTATATAAACAATAAAATGACTATAACATAAAATTAGGGGCTTTTTTATTTTAACAGTGTATAGCAAAACAATAATGAGAAAGCACAAACTATACATATAAATTAATATATTAAAAAGAAGATCAATTTGATGAATACACATTATTATGCATATGAAACCATATAAGGCTTACAGGAAAGGAATATGTGAAAGATAAATATTAAACGTACACCTTTTAAATAAAAGAAACAACAGATACTACCCATATATTATTTACAATCATTATGGGTTATATATCTCGTTATTAAGCCCTTTATCGCGTTATACTGAGCTGTAGAAAGGAAACGAGAATGACGTTATCTAGAAAACGACTTATGATGTCGCTATGTTAACGTTGTATTTGGTTGATATGTCAAGCGTAAACAGGTAAAATGAACTGAATCAATCATTCGCACAGGAAATACGCACAGAAAGAAAAAGAAAAGAAAGAAATAGTTATAAAAAAAAAGAAAGAAATCCCGCGCTTAACATTCGTGCCATCTATTATGCTGTAAAGTTGTAACACTTCGCGACATTCTTTAGCATCCATTATGTTCCATTAAACAGTTTTATCATTGTTTTTGGTGACTTCAGGACCGGTGCGATGGAGCACAAACCCATCAACTAGCCAATCCTCCTCATATGATATAAATGAAGCAATTTTAATTCGTTGACGCTGTAAATGGGCGTGTTCGATTAGAATATTATCGACAATTTATGCGGGGGCACCCTGGAGTGGTTGAGTGTTTATTGTCATCGTGCGTTTCGTCCAGTAAGGATGTGTGGGAACTTTAAATGATGATGTACATGGGTTTGTACTGGGCTGACATTGTTTTTGTATACACTTTATCCTCTCTTGTCCAGATTTTAAACAGCAAGATTTGCATAACATTGCCGCTATAATCTCCGCTATTGTGACTTTCTCATCCCATCCAGACTTATTCTTTATACTACTGGTGCCTCCACCTAATTGGAAAAAAATTAACATATATATGATATATAATGAAATCATTTATATAATGAATATTGAAATGAGTCCATTTATCTGAAAAAAGGATTGTTTATTGAACAAAATTAATGATAAATATTAAATTCTTAGGTAAACTGTTGTGTTACAAGAATAATAAACAGGCCCGTAGAAACGGGAAGCGGGACGGGGGGGGGGGGGGGGGGGTTGCCCACATCTTTGACATTTTTATCACATTCCGAAACGAAACAAAATTTAAGGTTTCCTTACTTTTGAAATGCTTCTTATAATTACGGTTCTGATAAAATCTCCTAATGTTATCAGTTCTAAATCGTCTCAGGGCTTAATTTATACCATCGAACACATAACCGGTTTTAAGATATTGCCGAATATCGTGATTACTTACATTGATGAAAACAACATCTATCATAAGTGCAACCCCCCCCCCCCCCAAAAAAAAACAACCCCCCCAAAAAAACATGCAAAACAAAACAAAAACAAACCCCCCCCCCCCAAAAAAAAACCCCAAACTGTCATCCTATCAAACCATGCTACATTATCTAATTATTTCAGGTATTTAAACAATAATATAAATAAATACTTTCATAAAATCAAGATCCACAACTTAAATTGCATCTATCTATTTATGAAAATTGGTACATGTACTTAAATACCAAACTATTCAAAACCTTCAGTATTCAAATCTTTATATAAAAACTAAAGACATGCAGTCTTTATCATTGTAATGATAATTATTATTATTTTGTGTGTGTGTGTGTGTGTGTGTGTGTGTGTGTGTGTGTGTGTGTGTGTATTTTCGAAATTCATGTTTGAGTCCTTTAAATGTTTAACGCTATTTTAAGCATGCAGAACATCCAACAAGGGTTGCTAATTGTTTCCCAGTATCTGGTCCTACTTCTTACATTGAGAGTTTAAAAGTGACATTAATATAAAACACGGTTTAACACATTTTATATGCTAAGTTTGTGTAAATCGTCACAAGCTATTTAGTAGAACATCAGTTGGCCATTTAACCTGCATATAAACAGAATACATTTCAAAAAATTGAATTGTTTGATAATACAGATTGCAAAACAGATTACATGCACCTATTCGTCATATGTTAGAAGTATGTCAAGGTGGACTGGCTCTGTGGATGAGGTGCTCGACTCATGACCGAGATGTCCCAGGTTCGACCCCCACCAACGGCACACCGATGCCCTGTCTTTCGGACGAGACAGTAACAACCGTGGTCTAGTATCACGGTAGGCGTGGCACGTAGAAGATCCCTCACTACTTCTGGAGGGTCTGTTGCAAAGGTCTAAATTTCTTTGTAATGCCTTCACCATATACGTCAAAATAATCGTGAAGTAGCTTAAAACAATGATAAATCAATCAGTCCAAAAATGTCTAGTATTACCTTCCAATTAACATCGGTGTTCCCTCAACGATTTCAATTTACAACCGCATCGCATACTAATGAAGTACTAGTAATGAAATATCCATCAAATAATAATATAAGGTAAATTAACAATAATTCCTGTTAGAATAATAGCTTAAATAGGATATATTTACCTATCACGCGTCCTTGCGTTGAAAATACAAACAAAATACATAATAAAGCACACGGCAATATCGGATAGTTTCTCATGATAGCAGTTCAAGGATTGAACAGGTAATGTTAGAGCATTTCCTACAAACACCGTTTTATACCTCTCATTGTAGGTGGACCGAAAACATCTTACCTTTACCTGTCCACGTCTGGTTTATTTGACGTCAGAGGACTGTCACAACAAGGCGAAGATGAGACAATAGATTTATTTTTAGGTATGAATAATACTTTAAAATGAAATCTTGAACAAGGTTTTGTTGCATTTTCTGTTGCACTTTATACAAGATTATGTAATGACAGACGCTTAAAAGAAATTTATTTTCCAGGAAACGTCTTCGAAATATATTCAATGGAAAATATAAATCTTGATGTAATAATACGAAAAAGACTAAAATGAAAAAAGATAAAGTACATGTATCTTCATTTAGATAAACCGATTCTGATCTATAAAATATGAAAATTAATATTTCAATGACATTGCGACTTTTAAAATTGGCTTTATGATATGTATGTAACTTATTCATGAAAGATGTACTATTGTGGATTGCCATGGGGAGGTAAATAAGTAAATATAAAACATCATACAAAACTCATAATGTATAAAAGGTTGTTAAGAGCGTCAACTATAAATATAACACATGGTCATTTTGTCATACGTTTAGGGTCAGAAAAAAACCCCTAAATCTACCTCTAATCTGTGTTCACATATTTAATGATTTCAGATTTGGACTAATCCAAACATTCCTTCTCCATCGCAATGTCATCATCTTGCGCACACAAAAATCATTGTAACATATTTTTTTGTATGTGTGTGTGTGTGCGTTTTGTTTTGTTTTGTTTTTTTTGGGGGGGGGGTTGTTTTTGTTTTTGGGGTTTTTTTTTTGTTTTTGTTTTTTTGTTTTTTTGTTGTTTTTTTTTTTTTGGAGGGGGGAAATATTTTTTCATTTGTCACATATTTGATTACACTGCTCGGTGTTATCATGATAATTAGAAAGGGAAATCCCATCCCAGGAACTTGTTAACCACAGCCACATACATATACATCAACTGACGAGCTCGAGTGGTAATCATGCTTACCGTCTAATTGTATTTGTGAAGTTATACATAAGCTACTTCCTTAGTTCATTTTGCTTTGTCCGAGGTGATTTCCATAATATAATACTTTATTTTTTCATTTTATGTTCCCTTTTACTGATAACAACCCATGTTTTTCAGCATATTTCATGGCATATACTCGTAAGCATGTTCATAAACAGATAGATTGTACGTAGTTATATTCTTAACATGAAAAAATAATACTCAAAGTATCTTCAAAATGATTTTTGACAATACACATTCATTGCTCCATTAGTGAGAAGATTTGTTCAATTTAGAAGCGTGTCTCATAAAAAACGCACCGATAGGAGGACATAATATATGACAAGGTGGGTGTAAAAAAGAAAATATATGGCTGGTTAAAATGAAGAAAATCAATCGATTTGTTGTCCCATGACTCAGAGCAAAGTCATGCAATTGCTAAAGTGTGAAAGAAATGAAAACCTGATCATGCTGTTTCATTTCCACGAATTGCAATTTTTTTAATTCCGGTATATCCGTAAGTTCTATAATTAAGTTGTAGACGGAATATCCGTTGCACCCAGTCATAGCGTTACACACCTACAGTAATGACTAATTGATATGAAAATAGATTTGGAATTTAGTAACACATGTGACATAATAACAGCAACTGATGTAACATTGTTCTTTATGTCATGCTGACGGACGTACCATCATGGCGTGTGGCAGGAGCTTCTGGATATACAGTTTACTTGCAGTTATTACAGTTCATGGAATAACTCTAAAACTAGGTCAGATTTTGAGAATAATTTCATATATATTATTTTTTTTCATTTTGCATTTTGTTTTCATATACTGTTTAAAATAACGCATGTCACACAATATCAATGTATCATGTTATGTTATGTGATATATGTATTTTTCTAGAAGGCCAGCAAATTCATTCATCAGTAATTACTCTACTAGGAGCGATCTTAATATAAGTTCTCCTTGTTTCTAAATCCTGAATCTTTCTGTATGCAGTATGTAATCGGAAATAATTTCATGAATAAGTATTGTTTAAACCAAAATCAATGTATACATTACATGCTTAGTTTCAAATGTTAAATAATCATCAATACATGTTTTTATTTATAGATTTACAGGATAGATTAAAGACTGCTAAAACAACTACTAAAATTACAGACAAGATAGCAGATAGCCTATGTCAATTTTGTTGCTCTCAGGAGAACGAAAAAAGAAGTACGTGTATACAGCGACTATGTATAAGAAAGGACCCATGTTTATAACAGAGTCATTAAAGTTATCACATATTTGACTCACTGATGATATAAATCAAGTGAAAATTGTACGTAGAGTTTGAGAAGCAAGTGGTATATTGGAAACGCTTAGCAACATATGATTTATTTGAAATCGAACGAATAAACATTTCTTTTTTCGTTGTATAATGTGATCTCTTCGTGTTTTGCTCAGTCATAACTTTATAAACATTAAACATTTTGATTTAGTTCAGGTGATTTTGCTTTATGAAGATGGACGACGACGATGATTATGATGTGTGTGTGTGTGTGTGGGGGGGGGGGGGGGGGGGGGGTCGATCGCACATTTTTGACATTCATGATGGATGGTGAAATCCAAGAACGTTCTTGGTATCTAGATAATTAACGTTTCTATGTGATACGATAGTACGTAGACTGAAATACCTTGGTTTCTTGCTTTATGTTAACCCATAGAGGAGGATGAGCATGTTCAGTATATGATTCGTCATTAATTTGTATTTTTCCTACATTCATGTAAAGTAACGCTAGCCATACTGACACAGCTTTCTCTTCTCCTGCACCTGGTCTCGCCCCTGGACTCCATGATCGATAAACGACCATCCTGACATAATTTGTGAGTGCTGTTTGTGTTTTCTTTTATTACATTTATACACCTATTATTACTTACAAATAAAAACCGCTAGACAATTGCAACGATCCGCTTTCTTTTCTTGTTTTACTTGTGTCTGACCTAACCTTACTTTACATTACTTCATAAAGTATATGAAATATATATCGGTGGTCAACAATGTATCGAATTTGCCAAGATCTTTTACCAAAGTGTCACAGAAAAATCCTGTATGTGTTATACTTCTACTCATGTTTCACTTGACACCGTCATTGTTCCATGACTATGTAACATGAACAACGATTGACTATAGATGGTGTAGTGTAATGGATCTCAACCATCAAAATCTGACGATGCACGGGCTTCGCCTGCAAAGGATTAAAGGAAAAGAAAAATTGTTTTGTCAAATTTGGCTAACGAATATTTGTTACAATATACTGGGGAAGGAAATCAGAAATATATTCTTAGGCGACAAGCTTTTTCTTGTATTTATGTCGTTATCAGTAAAAGGTACATTATTTAATGAAATGTGTATCTGGTGCACAAAATCATTATTAATGTATACTATTATACGTATATACTTAAACTTAATGCAAATTTGTTCACCTAATTGTTAGTCATATTTGATTATCATTTCGGATCGCTTACTAATGTAAAATCATTAAGTGCTTAAGGCAGATCTGATTTGACAGCTGGCGATGTACTTACTTCATAATGACAAATAATCCTACCTCTGGGCTTTTTCTGAATGGGGAATTTGTACAAACGCTTAGATGATCCAGATTCGTGATTTGTTATGAGGTATACTCCTCGGGATTTATCTTCAATTTCTAAGTAAAATCTTATTTTTTAATCTTTTGTTTTACCATGATTATTATCTTAAATGAGAAAATAATGAAATATATATAATGTATGTATACTTCTTCATTGAATTCAAATGTGGATTTCAAAATATTTATAACAGGATTTGTAAAAAATTACTGAAAAATTGCATTATTACCTAGGATAAAACCAAAGTCATACCCCCTCATGCATTCGGAATCTCTCCTGCCTTTACTCATAAAAGAATACTGCAATATGTAAAACTCAAAACAGATACGTACAGTGAAATAGCCCCATTCAATAATTACATTTTTGTGCATCATTTTACATGAGACTGTAATACTTTGAGTGTCACATATGATAATGCTGCATAGTATAATAAGTATGCATATCAGTATATTCTTAACTTAACCTGTATTTCTCATCGTTGTCCTGTATTTCTGATGAAACAATAAAATTCAAGATCCCATATTGAAAAACATTTACTGTTGAAAAACGTTGGTACCAAGAAGCGTCATATTTACTTCGGTGTGATCTATGCTATATATCATGCAGATGCTTTTATTACGGGAAGATCATTTTCAGGTGACATATATAGATTCGAAAGAGAACGACTGGATGGTTTTGTTCAGCAAGAACAATTGCGAATTCTAATTGGATGGGACCAGGTGTCCAGAGGGAGTGAGAGTTTCCTGTTAGCATGCTATTCTTCATAACAAATAAACCCGCCGAAAGTACCGAACTGTCTCGAAATCCGATAGCTAATAACATCGAATCCAATAACAAGAACAATTCTTTACAAAAAGGCTAGAAATACAAGACACCACTTTGTAGTAGGTAGTATAACTAAGGCTGCCAACAGTAGACAAAGGCATCGCCAATCACCTAGCACCTACGATGAGAAAGTATCTTCTGTCGACAAGCTACCCTCTCTGTATACATTTTGTAGTTTCACTGTAACTGGGGTACAAAATACGGGAATGTAAATATTTTATCTTTTTTGGATTTATGCATTTATCATAGCCATGCTGACATAATAAGAAATCAGAAAAAAACTCCAATATATGGAGTTAAAAACATGATTAAAGAAGTGATGAAACACAGAATAATGAATACTTCCAGAACAGAAATGCAATATATGTTTAATAGTATAACCTCCATCTGAAAAATATTCAATGAAAATATAAGCAGTTTAGTGTAATATCTTTTCGACACTGAATATTAAAAAGAAAATTTATAATAATGATAATAATAATAATAATAATAATAATAATAACAATAATAATAATAATAATAATAATAATAATAATAATAATAATAATAATAATAATAATAACAATAATAATAACAATAAACAAAAAAAAATTAACAACAACAATAATAATAATAGACCAAAATAAAAATGGACAGACAGACAGACAGGTAGGTAGGTAGGTAGATAGATAGATAGATAGATAGATAGATAGATAGATAGATAGATAGATAGATAGATAGATAGATAGATAGATAGATAGATGCATTTCCTAGTAAAAACGGAAGCCACAAATTCAAATATATAGTTATAGGCCACAATAAAACTTTGTTAGGGAAAATGCGGATTCCAAAAATAAATACACTGAAACAGATGTCATCCAGATGTTGAACTTTCTTATCAATAACATTTTTGTGGTATCTGGAGGAAAGGTTTTTCAACAAATTGTCGGCATTCCAATGGGCACTAACTGTGCTCCGCTTCAGGCTGACATATTCCTTTACCCATAAGAACTGCATTCTTCAGTCTTTGCTTTCTCAAGGAAAGACACAACTGACTCTTGACTTCAATTTCACTTACAGATATATAGATGACTTGCTTTCAATTAATAATCCGTCATTCGCAGATTACCTTAGCATCATCTATCCAAGTGAACTGGAGGTCAAAGAAACCACAGAAAGTAGTAATTCTACTTCGTATTTAGATATTATGTTGTCTTTCGACATTAATGGTCAAATGAACACCTCACTCTATGACAAACGTGACCATTTCAATTTCGCTATCACAAACTTTCCTCTCATAAGTAGCAACATTCCATCATCGCCCACATACGGCGTATTCATATCTCAGTTAATACGTTATTCAAGAGCATGTTCAAATTACAATGACTTCTGAGGGCTAGGCGACTTTCAGATAGCTACTCAACCAGGGTTATATACGTGCTAGACAAGCAAAGTCACTGAGGAAGTTCTATGGTCGTTACGAGACTCTTATTACTCCATATGATATCTCGTTATCCCGACTTTTAAATGGTATTCTGGACTGAGACCGATTCCGATCATTTTACACAGATTTGACACCTTCTATACTAGAAGGTTACCTATTTTGATTTCTCCATATATAAATATATATGTAATTTACACGATCTGACTCTTTCTACTGGGTATATGTGACGGGTGTTGTTAGCAAGCAGGAGATGCTCCCGGGCACCTGATCTCACTCCATCATAGGGATTTCACATATGCTCTTCAAGTAGATATATTTTGTTATTTTCCACTTGTTTTTCATTTTCACTGATTTTGTATGTCCTCTGGTTTCATAATTTTAAGACTTAAGCAGTTTAGATTTATCCATCATCTTTACACTAGTACGACAAGTAATTAAATTTAAACAACGAAAGGTTTAATCATCTGCGAGACATGATATACTATTACTCAGACTGTCAGGTGTGCACCTAAGCACCATATTTAACTAAAACAGACCATAAAGGAGGAAAAAATATTCCCAGTCTAGATGCAAACAAATGCATTACATTTCAGTTTCAAGGTTAGAATTACTACACGTTGTTGGGCAGTATTTTTGCTTTATACCTTGAATTACATGCACCTCATAATTCTGCCATGTTTTAAATACAGAAAATTAATGAAATGCATGTGGTAAACAAAAATATTTACCACAGGTAATAACTCGGTTTTGTAGCAACTTCCCCCTGTCAAAAATAATGGATAATTTAAAGTATATAGGAAGACGTATGTATGTATATAATTGTACACCTCCTATTATAATTCATACTTTTGAATTTGTGTATATTTACAACAACAATGTCAACAAAAGCGATCTTCACTACCAACCCAACACATACATGAAATCTAATAGCATTTTGTCAACGAAAAGAAATGAAATTGAAAACACGGCTGACCATTCACACACACACACACACACACACACACACACAAACACACACACACACAGAGAGAGAGAGAGAGAGAGAGAGAGAGAGAGAGAAATATTTGATTGGATGTATTCACCACTTCCTTTCTAATTACTCATATAAAATATTATTCAATATTACTGACGATAATTCTAACAGAAATCAAACATGGTCTTCAAAAATATTGCATTAATACTTACTCGAGAAGCGGAATCAATCAGATGTGGATCCTATAGAATTCCCAGAAACTTCTAGATCACTTAAATCTCCTATTTATAATAATGTCACTAGCATTTTAACTCTTTATACAACCTATTCCACATCAAAATCTGAAGAACAGAATTGCATCAATTGTTCAAAAAGCATTCTTTAACCAAATAAGAATTCGAAAGTATAAGTATCTCGTTTAGGCCACAACGACACAGCCATATTTTGAAAAGATACAGTCTGATTCCAGCAGCAAGTATACAGAAAAAGTTATTTTTGACGGAAAAAGAGACACATGGTCTACCTCCATTTAACTGGGGTTCAAATTTGTCTGAATATGACACTGTACAAGGCATTGGTCTACAAGATATGGTTAACCATTCGGTGCTTCTTCCTTGTTTACATTGCAATAATAATACGATAATAAATTAAAAATGTGTCACGGGCATTAATCAAGAAAATTGTCGAGAGGGGGTACATCCCCAATGGATTTTCAGAGAGGGATGAAAATATCTCAAGAAAAGTAAGTTTCGCTGAGAATCAAGGTGGGTCCAGATCCCCGATCCCCTCTTCTAGATCCGCGCATGTATTAGAGAGAATGAAGCTAATTTTGTGATATACATGTACATAATGGTAGCATTGATCTTATGCGTATATTGTTGAAAATTCTGAATGTTTGAGCAATTATTTTGGATGAAGCCATCCAGACAGGATACCCTTCTCTCCGGACACCTACTTTCATCTCTTATATTCTAGTGTCAAGAAATGTCTACCCTGATACGCTATTTAGAGCGCCGCAGTGAAAAATTACTATTTAATTCTGTCATTATTTTTAGATCGTGTAGTTACGTAAAACAATTATCAAATAAGTAATTTTATCAAAAGTTGTATACTGATGTAAGCATCTACCGTGCGATGAATGCTGATGGTGGATAAAGCTAACTCAGTAGACCACAAATCATAATACGAAATGGGGTTTCAAAATAAAAAAAAAAAGGAAATAGAGGAGGAACTAGCTCCCGGGATGAAGAAACATCTCCTGTTTGTTAAAACAAGAGGTTTGGTAAAACTGATGTATGCTCCCCGAACGGCAGTTATAATGCAGGAACTTGAAGACTCAATTCATATAAAAAAACCAAAAACAGTAAAACTGATGAATGCCACAAGAAAAGGTGTAGGAAATATACGTACTTCATGATATTTTGATTCATAGTTAATAAGTGACCTTGACCATTCAGAAATTACCCTGAGTGACCTTTGTCCAAATGTTCTTAACTTGGATAACGTTTTTGATGAAGTATGATCAAATTATTATAAAAGGTATAAGAGATATAAGTACGTCATGTTACTTTTAGTCAAAATTAATAAGTAACCTTGACCTTTTAGAAATGACCTTGAATGACATTCCTCCAAAAGCTCTTAACCTAGATAATATTTTGTTGAAGTATGATCAAATTCTGTTGAAAGGTGTAGGAGATATACGTACTTTACGGTATTTTGAGTCATAGTGAATAAGTGATCTTAACCTTTCAGAAATGACCTTGAGTGACATTTGTCCAAAAGCTCTTAACCTAAAAATATTTTGGTGAGGTATGATTAAATTCTGATGAAAGGTAAAGGAGATATAAGTACTTCGTGTTACTTTAATTCATAGTTAAAAAGTGAACTTGACCTTTCAGAAATGACCTTTAATGACCTTGGTCCAACAGCCCTTATCCTAAATAATGTTTTGGTGAAGTATGACTAAATTCTATTAAAAGGTGTAGGAGATATAAATATTTCATGGTATTTTAGGTCATGGTTAATAAGTGACCTTGACCTTTTAGAAATGACCTTGATTGACATTTGTCCCAAAGCCCTTTTCCTAAATAATATTTTGGTGGAGTATGATCAAATTCTGATGAAAGGTATAGGAGATATAACCTCGAACGGTCGGACAGACATACGGACACGACAGGGACTATATGCTCCCCCGACAGTATTCGGGGAGTATATAAACCTGTCACTTAATTCCGGCAGAAGTTGTTGAATCTCGTATATGCCATGCAAAGAAAGTGTTAAAAGTCCACATGAATCTCAATATTATTCAACATTTTGGATAACAAAAAAAAACCCGTTATTGTAGGATACAAATTTCGTTTCGATTAAAATCTTCCCCTGAGACAATTTAAGTATACAACTTACATATAGCTGGTTGAAGAGTTAATATGAAAGACACTTTGCCTCTGATAGCACAAAGGCATTGCAATTGGTTAATATAATTAAGAACATTCTAAACTTTAAGTGTACTCTACATTTATCTCCTATTTCTTGATTGACATTCGTAATGATCCATGTAAAGGCCTTTAACGTTTAAACAACGCTGTGTTAAACACCTTGTATTCTGTGATTTGACAATGATGACAAATTCTCCTCAAATAGGTATGACAATTGACTACACAGGTTTAGGTGTATCATTATTTTCAAAACTTTATCTTACACATTACTCGAAGAAATTTTACTATGTTTTATAAAAGAAGATCTACAGTTTTTATTCTACTGGTGCATATATTTTACATAGCTTATGGGAGTTGTCGTACACAAGGTAAGATGAGTTGGTTCCTAAAATCGTATATATTAAAATGATCATTTATATCTATATTTACACTGCGTTTAGAAAAAGTGTTTCCTCAAAAGCAGATTTGAAACTTTTTCCAACTGTGCAAAACTGTTTACTTCATGATTTTTAAAATTTCATTTATAGGTCTAGTTGCTAAGCAAGTTAGTCAAATAACTACTAATATTGCTGACAAGATATCGGATGGATTATGTAAAATGTGTTGTATAAAGAATGGAGAAGAAAGGAGACTGTGTATAGAACGATTATGTATTGGATCAGACCCGTGTAGTAACTCTGACACGGTATCCAATCACTCCGACAAAACAATATAATCAGTATAATCCAGTAGTTACACATCGACGTATAATATATACCAAAAAGGTATTGGTCAAGTATCTGTGCTGTGCTCAATCTGTGGATATCAGTTTATATACAGAGCATAACATTTCAATAGAATGTGTTTAGAATAACTAATATCATCATCATCATTAATATCATCATCATCATCATCATCATCATCATCATTAAGACTATCAGCTGCATAATTTTTGTGTGATGTCAATATTAAAAAGTTTGCCTTCTCCTAATAGTTTGGAAGTCATCATTTAAGTTAGAAACTAAATTACTTCTATACTTCCATATTTATAATCTGTAAAGAATTGACAATTTGTATTATCGAATAATCTTGATCAGATACATTTTACCAACAGAGGTAAAAAATTTTTAAAAGACACAAAATTGTTTGTCTTCCACAACAGATGTATTCCCTGCATGAACGAGCTTTAGATTAACTATATTATCGAAACGGTAACACCATAAAGTCTAGAAAACAAAATAAACATATATTACAAATGTAAACATTCCTTCCTCGTAATTTAACTGCACATTGCCATAGTATGAAATAACTTGAGAGAGAACCTTTTTCACAATATACACGTTTTAGGATAGATATTTTACCTGTAATAATTCGTCTGCATGGCATCTTCATATATTTCTGAAAAGTTGTGTAAACGCTTGTAGCATTGGACTATGATACTTAATATGGATCTTCCTTCAAGATAACTTGGATGATAGATAATAAATCATGTATATACCTGTAAATTGCTACAGCATACTGTAAGGAATGCCAGTTGCCTTAGGTGTATTGTAAATATACACAATTCAATCAATTTAATGTCGACCACGCAGTGATCATTGTATGTAGATTTCAACAAAACACCGTTGCGGTTAATTCAATAAGCTAGAGAATTAATAGGTTATGTTGCTGGAATTGTATTATGAATTGTTGGTTAAATCAAGTTTAACCACATATATAGAGTTATGATTACGTGATTTAACACTCACAAATTATGTAAATTATGAAAATAACTGGTGTCACATGACTATGGCACTAACAACAATGTACCACAGTGGACATTCACGGACCCCTGAAATTCAGAGGTGAGACCAGGTGCCCGTTACAAGTACATTTCAAAATCTATTTTATCAAACCATGCCAACTATCAATTTTCAAATAATCTAAATCACTCGAAAATACTAATTTCTAATA
This sequence comes from Pteria penguin, assembly GCA_035048485.1. Lineage (NCBI taxonomy): Eukaryota > Metazoa > Mollusca > Bivalvia > Pterioida > Pteriidae > Pteria > Pteria penguin. The sequence continues at coordinate 17,123,147 of CM068592.1, forward strand.
TTTATTGAGATGAATTTCAAAAATAGAACAAAGAAGGTGTAAAAATACATGCTTTGAATGACTGGAGAAGTGAAATCTTAAAGATTATCGATATTCGAGTTAATAGTTTTACAATTAATCCCCAATCATTCAAACAGTCACATTGGATTCCAGTCCAGTCTATAAAAAAGAAAATGGCTTATTTTATACAATACTTATGTCTTCGTAACTGCTGGCAAAGCAGCTAATAATATTATGATTGTTTGAAAAATATACTATATTACAGTTCTTAAAACTGAATTAAACTCTACTTCTACGTATGCTGAAACCCCATTGTTTAAAGACAAGATCCTATCTGATCATTGTAAAGCTATGTGTAACTTCAATTTAAGCATTGATAAACGCGATCTTCCAACTATGTATTGGCTTCCCAAATTATACAAAAATCCATACAAATCACGTTTTATATCATATTCTAGCCATTGCTCTACAACAGTACTTTCTAAACATATTACCTCCGCTCTTACAGCAGTTAAAGACTAAGGTATCAAGTATCGTAATACTGTTTTAAGCAATAGTAACGTCAATTACTTTCGGTCTATCAAAAATTCTAACGAAGTCATTGAAAAATTCTGTTTGAGGAACGACACTATATACCTATCTACCTTATGACTTAATAAAATTAAAATGTTGTCTCTCATATCTGATGTTTCAACAGAGAGTCTAAATCCTACCTCTGTACTTCAGTTACCTCTGGATTTTTCTCTGACAAACAATATGATAATTATAAATACTGGATTGAGTTGTGTACTGCCATCATATTTCTGATGGATAACATTTATGTACAATTTAATGGCAAGACTTATCAACAGATTATTGGGATTCCTATGGGCACTAACTGCGCTCCCCTTAAAGCAGATTTATTTTTATACTGTCATGAGAGAGACTTTATGCATTCTTTTCAAACCTCTAAATGTTTCGACCTTATCGATAAGTTCAATGACCCCTAGATATCTCGATGATATTTTAGTTATCGATAACCCTGAGTTTGAAAACTATATTACTGACATTTATCGATATGAACTTCAATTAAACAAAGCCAATACTTCCAACCAGGAAACACCTTTTTTGGATTTAAATATTAAAATTGTTAACAACAATATTCATACCAACATATATGATAAACGCGACGACATTGGATTTCCTGTTTTAAATTCCTTTATCTAGATGGTGATGTCCCTAGAATCCAATCATATGGTATTTATATTAGTCAATGAGTTCGGTTCGCGAGAGCCCGTATTAACGGTTTGGATTGTCACGCAAAAAAATTCTTAGATTACTTTTAAACGTCATACTCAGGGTTATAGATATCATAAACTTCGAAAAACTTTTGGTAAATTTTACAGGTCCTATTCAGACATTTTATCTAAATTTGGAAATGTCACTTTTCAACAATATGTATCCGGCCAAATATCCCATCCCAATTTCTACGGTGATCTAATGTAGAAACTAAGGAGGATCAAAGGTACCGATAATTTCATATCGGCGGTTTCTGATATTATTAAACGCCTTCGACATCGGCAGTATGACCCCGAGATCATCGCTAAGACCATAGGTCTCGTATTGGGTCCCTCTACAACCCAATACAGACTATTACTTGAGCGTTGCACTCTGACTTACAGGGCAGTAGGGACTCTATGACGGGTCTTGTCCAAACCTTTTCAGTGGAGACAAGGTACTGACCCTCGTCCCCTCAGACTGTTAGTCGGGACTCCTATTGATCAAGGATCAGCGCTCGGCATACAGACGGGCAGAGCATGGTTTACTTATGTTGATGTCGCCTTACATATTTTTGATAGCAATATATTTTTCTATAAACTTTTCGTGTGTAATATAATTTTTATGACCTCTTTTCTTGAGAAACCTGTTGATCCTTGTTCTCTTTATGGAGGATTATTTATAAATTTTTTAATTTGTGTTCTTTGAATGTGCTGCTTTGGCGGTGAGTGGGAAGGTGGGCGCCCTTATACCGGTTAACCACACCAATGGAATGATTTTACTTAAATTGACTGGCCTAAGTCAGTATCATAACAGCAGCATAATCGAATATTTTTGTAATGTCGTTTTTTCCATGTATATTCTACACTTATCATGTTTTATGTGCAGGTCCTTGGTGATTTTTGTCATATAGCTTTGTCAGATGTCTTGTTTTCTCTTCACTATACTTCTGCAATTTCTGCATTTCTTTTCTCCAACAAACCATATGACTCGTACAATGTAATGAGTTATGTGCAATGACATGGTGTATATCATATCTCAGCTGGTTCCATTTGGATATTTATACAATATCTACAAAATATTTTTTACTGTCGACTCAGTGTTAAACATACTACGAACTTTTTTTTACTCGCAAAATGTCTTATCTAGATCTTTGATCTAAACTCTCAATTTGAAAAGCCTTTTGGTTCATTTTTCTTTATAACTGTGATAAATTAATGTCAAAGTTCTAAACAATCAAGTCCAAAACAAATTTCGTCATAGCAGATGTGTTCATTTATTTGTACACCACAGCACATTACTTGTAAGTATGACGTCATGGAAAACAACATACATGAAACGCTGAGTGGAGAAATTGTTTCTTTTCCTCTTGCGCAGCTCTCAACGCGCAAATGTCACGAGAAATCATCTTTTTGATTTTGGGACTATAGTTTTGTCGACTTGATGAATAAGGATAGATTTTGAGGATGTATATTAATAATAGTCTGTATCTAGAGCATTTATGACGGATGTTGCCAGAACAGAGATACAAACTCCTCCCTGACACTGATTCCACTATTGAATTTTATGGGTCAAGAAATATCACGCACAGTGACATGTTATTTTTGTATTTTAATTTTGAACAATTGATTAGTTTAATAAAACCGTTTGTTTTATCTTCCCTGCGAACTGTCCATATAGAATTTTCATATAGATCACAAATATATTAATACTTTTTGTTTATAGCAATGTTTATTCTAATGACTGAATTACTATATGACATTAAGTATATATTTCTCTCACCTCATATAAGAATGGCTTTTAAACAATATAAGTCCTAGTCCGACTCTTTATTGTATATAATGCTTTAAGTGTACAATTTTCATAGGCATTTGTGTGTGTGTGTTTGCATCATTTGAAAATTACTTTATTATCAAAAATATATCGCAGAAATTTCCACTTCTGCTAATTCTATATGCCAATAGTATGATTCTAACGAAGCAGAATCCTTCTTAAATTCAACAAATCTGCCTAGAGTAAATGGTGGACACTTCATCCTCACCCAATCCTTGTTTAGTGGGGGACCCTTGTAAAATCCACACTTCTTATGCACATTTTTGTCGTTATCGTAGGCATTAACGTGAATATTCTGCAGCCGGTAGTCTGAAATTAAAAAAGAAGCATTGTTCTGTCTAAATAGAATCAAATGATTGAACGCAATATGTACACACTGTAAAACAAATCACCCAGTGTCAAAGAGAGAAAAAAAGACGTCTGACTCCGCTGTAAGGTAAAATATGCAATAAACATAGTAAGCAAACAAAAAAGCATCGAAATAGACATCCGACTATACTGCAGGTGCGGCACCGACTTTGGCGGTCAATTCATTCATTAATTTAGTTAGTATGGTTAACTGGTTTAATACACACCTTACAACTCTCCACAAATGCAGTGCAATCAAAGAACAAAAAAAAAAAAACAAAAGAAAAAAGATTTATATATTTTGATAAAGGATTTCTATTTTAACCTTAGTAATAGATAGAAAACAAAACATTGTCTGGGCTTATAATAGAAATATATTTCCGTCATCCTATGATATTTTCCTGTGTCTTTTTAACAATGATTATATTTGTATGCTGCAATTTTCGTGGGGGAATTTTCTGCGTATAAATGTATTTAGGTAAAGGAAAATATCAAAATAAAAAAGAATTCAAAGTCATACTTGTATATGAAGAAAAACTTATATCTGCATTCATTTTACACAAAATAAGATCGTGAAAAGCAGAAACTGTATGATAATCGTAAAACATGATACATGAAATAAAAAAAAAACGTTTAACTAATTACGGTAAAAATCATGAGTTTCTCTGAAGGGAAGGATGCGAACTTCAATAATCCAGTATGTGTCTCTAAGGTCCACTTTCCACCAAGGACTTGAATCGTTATCACCAGTGTGCATTCTATTAGCAAGCTTGCCATCCACCGCATTAGCAGCAAACTCATAAAAGTATACAGAGGACTGTACAGCAGGCTTATTAAGGGCAACATTCTTCAAAACTGAAAAAAAAATCAAAGAAAATAGAGGAGTTATTGGCTCAGATATGTGGCAGAAGTCACCATGGAGTAGTATTTTTTCTTTTATGTGCAAAATTAAAAACGACTTTTTAAGCTAAATGATCTTTGCTTTGAATAAATTGACTGTAATTCAAATGATTTTAAAAGAGTTTAGCACATATTTTACATATTAAAGCAAAACCAGTCGGGTAATTTATTTCTACAAATATTTATTCTTTCGATTTTCTTAGTTTAGGCCTTGAGCATCACTGAAGCAGTTATCAAATCCGTAAAATTCACGATTATATGTTCTAACATTTATCGAATGCATTTTTCTGTGCTCTCTCACGCTACTGTCGACTGCTGTTATAAAGTAATGGAATGTGGGAGAGCTACCATGCCGTCTCAAGGCCCATAATGGTGCTTGCTGATAGCGAATCACAGTCCCTAGTTTTCCACATGCTTTGTCTCACAAACAGCAGCGAGTTTTCTTTAATAAGTATACTAAATATACATATATTAATTATTTATTAAGCTATTAAATCAAAAGAAGATTCTTAAGTCCAAAACTTGGAAATCCGAAGTATCCAACATTTGAATAGGAAATGAATTAAGTTTTTATTCATTTATTGAACATTGAACAACGAAAAGAGTGAAATAAGGCTGCAGGATATATGTTTGGGAGGTATATCTAAAAGGTCTTTCAAACGTTTACAGGAAAGAACACTTTCGAAACATATTTTAAATTCAGATTATTTAGATCTAGATGTTAGATCAATATGCACTCCCGTCGGTAGGGGATGCTTACCTGTTCACGGCACCTAAACAAGAAGTTCCTTATTGACTAGTGCAAAGTATTTTCGCAATTTAATAACATTACTATATGTTACACATAATTTTAACAATCATATCAAATGCAGTTTTATCTCTTTGATATACCAGATACAGTTAAAGGAAGAGAAAAGGATGCGACTTAAAACATAATTTGGAGAAGATATTATGATCACAGCATTGGTCCTAATATAGGTAATATAGATCTTGATGTTGAGGAGAAATTAACCATATGAACCATGCATCCTGTTTGCAATACAGTAACTACGTTTTCAGATGAAGAAACACAGCTGTAGATCGTTGAACTAGATATCAATGAAGCATACCACCTGCATTTTACCTATGTAATTTTCGAAATACGATACACATGGGAGTTATCTTTTCATACTCTGTCTACCTTGTTCGGCTGTTACACTACCATATGTTAGAGAATCGAGGACCTTTTGTTGCTTTTTATTTTACCCCACATATTGAATAATTGGGACGTTAGCGTAGGTTGGGATGTCAAAGCGTATCGTCTGAGACTGATATCTTTTGATCTGGGACGAGAAATTACTCTTTATTCTTTTTCGCGCCAAATAAAACCCCTTTGTACACCATTTCAGTGCCACTTCATGCTTGACGCTATACATATTTTTGTGCTAGTTTCAATATTACGTTTAAAAAAGTCCTTTAAAAAAGTCCCTAAAATGTATTTTCATAAAAATAATATATATATCTTGTGAAGGATTCCAGCAGCAAATATACAGAAAAAGAGATCATCCAACTTCTATAATTTCTTATAGATAATATTTCTCTGATTTTGGGGGAAAGTGTTCCAACACATTGCTGGCATTCGGAGAGCTATAAATTGCGCCCCACTTCTGGCCGACATTTTTGTACTCTTACGAAGCAGAATTCATATAGTATCTGCTCTCTAAAGGCAAGAAAGTATTAGTATCATCTTTATATACAGATACATCAATGATCGTTTTGTCCATTAACAACCTTGTATTTAAAGATCATCTCAACATCATATATCCAAAGGAACTCGAGATAAAAGATACAACTGAGAGCTCATCTTCTACTTCATACCTAGATATACTTCTATCAATTAGTGACGATGTTTCATTAGTAGCCTCTCTTTACAACACACGTGATGATTTCAATTTTATTCTTACCAACTTCCCTTTCATGAGTAGCAACATACCTTCCTCTCCAGCATATAGCGCCGTCATTTCACAACTTATACGCTATGCCAGCAGATGTTCTAAATATAAAGATTTTGTTCTGAGAGCGAGGCTCCTTGCCACGAAACTACTCTCACAGGGATATAGTAAGAAACCTTTCAAATTGTCACTGAGAAAGTTCTATGGTCGATATAGGGATCTGGTGCAATTTGAGATCCACCTTTCAAGAATGTTAACCGATATTTTGGGATCTGACCATATAACTAAACATCTTAACCATTTGACAATACTTGTTTTGACAAAAAATGTATATATACAGACATTTGTTCACGTGCATTTCCGACGTCGGAATTTCAGTACAATGTTGTTCAGCATTTCATACTGTGAATAGGATAATTTCACTTCGTGTTCTTGTCTCCTTCATGTGCTCATATCCGTATATTTATGTATTTACTTCATCGACTTTTTGTGGCAGGACTTTTGCGACGAGTGTTGTATGCAACCAGGGGACGCTAACTCCTCCCGGGCACCTGGTTTCACCTCAATTTAATTTGTGTTCGCATTAGCCTGAATATGACACTATACATGATATTGCCCTTTTATTCTATGGATTAGGAAATACGGTTAAACATTCGATACTTCTTTCTTGTTTCCTTTGGCAACAATACTATTATCCTTATTCGACGGTTGTTGCTAGAAAGTAGGAGATGCTTATTCTTCTCTCCATCAAAGTAGAATGTGTGGTAGAAGAAATATATAGATGGGTGCAGTCTTAACGTGACAAGAGATCACAAGGACTGCTTTAGCACATGCAACAGGACTACTCGACCGAACGCGCGTGCGCTCTTCACGTAACGCGAGAGTAAAGTTGCTTTGCCTTCATTTATTACCGCGTGAGCTCAGTCCAATCATACGTTCAAGTCTTTGTTTTTCTATGTCTTGGTATGGATGAAGCAAATAAAACTGTTCTTATTACATCAATGAGATTGTCGTCATATATATGTGATTTACCAATCTGGTTAAAACCATATCTTTATTCCGCTTCTCTATTTGTCCTATTGCGGATAAAGATCTGGCGAAACACCGTAAGGGGTCATGTTCAGGTGAACTCTGATTTTCAGCCAATCGGTGGGTCGGCTACAAATTCCTAGGAATGAAATTAACATCCTCAGCGTGCGTGACGTACAAGGTAATTTTTGAACAGTGTTTGTTACATATTGCGTCACTATCACGTGCTTATCTGAGTCATTGATTGGCTATGGGAAATAACGGTTTCGGTGACTGAAACGTCATCAGAGTTCATCAGAACATGACCCCTTATGGAGTTTCGCCAGGTCTTTATCTGCAGTGGGACAAATAGAGAAGCGAAATAAAGATATGGTTTAATCAGATTGGTGATTCACTTATAATTAATTTTAAAATAACACATGAATCTAAACAGATAATTGAACAAATGAAATTAAGCCGGTGTGGCCTAATGGATGAGGTGCTCGGTTATTGACCTAGAGGTTCAGGGTTTCGTTTCCGCCCTGGGCACACCGGTGTTCTGAGGTCCCTTGTAACAGTAGGGGTGGCACGTTAAAGATCACTGCTACGAGTGAATCCGTTGCAAAGGTAGAAATGTCCGTGCAATCCATCGGCAGATGCCGTCACCATATAGGTGAAATAATCTTGGAATGACGTAAAACAATGATCAATCATAAACGAAATTACCGCTTAGACATGAAGTAAGGTATTCATGAAAAACTTTCTTTATTCTGCTTATGCCATCGCGTTGTTAGTTTCAATCTTATTATATTTATCTATATAGTTTTTAGTTTATTCATGTACATATTTATTTATATACATATTTATTTATTAATTCTAATAATCATTATTTATTATTGTTATTATTATTATTGTAGATCTATTATTATTATGACTTTTCATTATAATTTTTCATTATAATTTTTTATACTTTTATTCAATTTATTATTATTATTATTATTATTATTATTATTATTATTATTATTATTATTATTATTATTATTATTATTATTGTTGTTGTTGTTGTTGTTGAATTTCAGGGGTCTGTGAACATCCATTGTGGAACATTGTTGTTAGTGCTATAGTCACTAACTATTAGTTACTTTCGTATTTTACTTGTATTTGCGAGTTGTTAGTGCTATAGTCACTAACTATTAGTTACTTTGGTATTTTACTTGTATTTGTGAGTTAATAATCACAAAGAGAATTAATTTAGTGATTTTATTCTATAAGGATCTTAAATTTTCAGTTCTGACTGATAGAGCTTAATTCACTGAATCAGTCATTGTTCATGGAGGCTAAATGAAAAGATGAACGATTCAACCAATTCAGTTGTCAGTTAATCAGAGATAGAATGGTATATAAATTGCAAACAAAAGAAAAAGAAAAAGGACAGAAAAGAAGCAAAGCAAAAATAACACAATGTGTTATCGTATCAGGTAGAAATGGACATTTTGTGCAGTAAACGACTTTTGGGACATTTTTGACTAAATGGTCCGTATTGACCATAAGAATAAATACACTAACTCTCATTGATATATTTTGCCGAATGAGGTAATTATGACGTCGTAAAGGTGACGTCATATATAACACTTATGATATTAGACGGTTTAAGCGCGATCATTTAAAAGTTTCAGGGTTTTTTTTTTCTGTCAAGTGGATTTTCAATAGCCTTTGTTGTGGTGAGACATGCTATAGGTGTAAGCACTCTATTAATTTCTTGTCACGCATTATAGACAGCTATGGAGTTTGTCACGCCGATATCAGCGGGCTGAACAATAACGTGTGTACAACATAAACCTTATTTCAACTATAAAATGATGACCAGAAAGTCATTGCTAAAACAATATTAACTGATCTGACAGCCAATTTTATACTCACAATACGTCGATATGACCCCAAATTCCTAATCGAAATCGTTATCAACACGTTTCAAGCTTTAGCGCTGCTTAATAGACCTGTCGCTTAGTTTGAAGGAATTTTACAGGATGGTGATATTCTTCTCTTTTTTCTATTAACAAGAGACTGGATTTGATGCATGAGTAGACCGACTTTAAAAATAGAAATCCCCCTATTTTATCATCAAAATGACCTTGACCTCAAAACTCAATTGCATTTTTTTGTCACGGCATTGTCAATCTTCATGGTAAGTTTGAATATCTAAGGACTAACTGTTTGTTTTTAATCTTGTCAACAGTGTAGTGGGGACAGTTGCACAGCCTTGCATACAGCACCATGACATAATACATCGCGTCAAATAACGGGCGCATAAATTACAATATAGACAAAAACCACGATTTACTTTTTTATAGCGTAAACATAAATACTTGTATGAATGGTCATGAAAACCTGGTTCAATTATTAAAATCCGTTGTTTTTCTTTTTTATAAATATGTTCTTGATGGACAGCAACGCTATCAGTAATTAGGATGATTGTCCTTGGTGGTATACAAGACAAACGTCTTTCGTTGTCTGTGATTCATCGGTCATACATGACTACAAGGTTCCTTTTCTTAGCCAATGGGAGTTGTTTTCTTTTGTACAACATCACACGCACAGGGCCATTTTGCGTCTTCAGTCAGAACCTACACGTGTTTAAAATACATGAATAGATATATTGCTGATGCAATGAGATGCAAAAGTACATGTGCAAACAATTTGAATAATGTCTCTTTTGTCACAAGACAAAGAAAATTTTGTGGCAATTTGCAAACACCTTTTTAAATACAATCTTGTAGAAACTAAACGTTGCATTACCTTGTGAATGGAGTTTCTCCACATGCCCGAGTTGCATCTACATTTCACTTCCATTTTTATCTTGCCTATTGCTCTCATAGTCCTTGCTTTGAGATGCTCAAAAATCATGAATTTTCTGTATTCCTGACATATCTGAGTATTTTCTGCAAATAAGTTCCCTCCAGTTCTGTACGATAAACGCGTAAGCATTATTGGGTAAAATAGTAACATGGCCGCATATTTCGCATAAACTCGCCAGTTCCTTCACAGTAAAAACGTCATATATAGCATATGACAACACGAGTCTATATTTAAAGACCCTCATGTAGCCAGAGAACTCTCTGAACTCCACGAACAATTTATTATTGTCCCAGATCACAAAGCAGCAAACAATTATACCTTCGTTTGCAAAAGATTTTACATTAATTGTCTGTTAGAGGAACTTGGATTACACTCTGCACCTGGAAATCCAACATACACACAAACAAATTTATCTATTTCTGAAATACTTCAATACCACAAATCTGTCCTCAAGTCTTTTGGAATTACCACAACAAACTCTAGATCTGACCTTGAATTACCGTATATTTATTGGATTCCAAAAATGCACAAAACCCCTTACAAACATCGTTTCATTGCTGGTTCTTCCAAGTGTACCACCAAACTTCTATCCATATTGCTAACGAAGATATTGACACACATCAAGCATGGTCTTCAAATTTACTGTGATACCGCATACTCCAGAAGCGGAATAAATCAGATGTGGATCCTCAAGAATTCTAAAGAACTTTTAGAGAATCTAAAATCTCCGAAATTTAATAATATTTTCAGCATCAAATCTTTTGACTTCTCCACGCTCTACACTACAATTCCGCATCAAAAGCTCAAAAACAGACTTGCTACAATTATTCGAAATTCTTTTTTCCATAAAAATGGAAATCGTAGATATAAATATCTTGTCATTGGGCGGGAAGATACATATTTTGTAAAAGAACACTCTGATGCAAAACACAAGTATACCGAAGATCAAATCTTCAAAATGCTGAAATTTTTAATAGACAATATTTTCGTGGTGCTTGGAGGGAACATTTTTCAGCAAATCATTGGCATTCCCAAGGGAACTAACTGCGCCCCTCTTCTTGCTGCCATTTTCTTATATTCGTATGAGGCACGATTTATTCAAAACATGCTCTCCACAGGCAGAAAAAGTCTTGCAATTCAGTTTAATTTTACGTATAGATATATAGACGACGTATTGTCAATCAATAATCCTAACTTTAAGGATTACATACATGAAATCTATCCCCATGAACTTGAGATAAAAGAGACAACCGAGAGCAATAATTCCGCTTCGTATCTGGATATATTTTTAACTTTCGACAGTAATAGTCATTTGGACACCTCTCTGTATGACAAACGTGACGATTTTAACTTCCACATAACTAACTTTCCGTTTCTTTGCAGCAATATCCCGTCCGCACCTGCCTATGGAGTTTTTATATCTCAGCTTATAAGGTACGCAAGAGCCTGTTCTCTATACGACTGTTTTATTCCAAGGGCCAAACGACTGGCCAATAAGTTGCTCCTGCAGGGATATGTTAAAGGACGTCTGAAATCGTCACTGAGGAAGTTCTACGGTTGCTATGGGGAACTTGTACGAAAATATGATGTGCCTCTTTCTAGAATGATTGATAATATTCTGGAATGCGACTAAATGACCTGTTCAGTGAACACCAAATATGACTTTGTATACCAGTTTTGTACGTTCGTATGTACAATTAGGAAACCAAAAGTCTTGATTTTGACATGTTTCTTAAGAACTGCTGTGACGGGTGATGTATGCAAACAGGAGACGCTTACTCTCCCCGGGCACCTGGTCTCACCTCGGAATTTTTCAGTATTTCGGGGTTCACAACAGTTTCTTTTTGAAACTTACACGATTTTGTATCTGTCCTTGGACTTTGAGAATGATTAACGGTTTGGTTATTCTTCGATATTGATTTGCTATCTTTGCCATTACCCAATCAGGGGGGAATTTTGTGTGTACTGCATCCATGAATGATGCCCGGATTTCTTCAAAATATGTGCCTCGTACCTTTCTGAAAGCCAGCCACTAAGATATCTGTTTTTATTGATTGTTGCATTATCCATGAAAATTTGAACATGCTTGACCCAGTTAGGCAACCGTGTCTTTAGCAGAAATGTTAATAATGACAAGGTGTGATTACTGTTCTTGGGGCCGTATGTCTCATAAAAAATAATTATGTGTGCTTGATTGTCGTGATGTGTTATAGCTACACAGATATCAACCGCCAATTGTATTTGCTAGCAGTCGGTTTAGCGGTTCTCCCCCAGTGTGGTATCAATTTGGTCATTTGCTAATCCAAGAAAACTACACACTTGAATCTCTTCTTTAATCTCTTTACTTCCTACGAGTCTTGCTTTATGCCTTCAAGTAATTTGTATTTCCGAGCGCAGGCTTCTGTCGTAGATCGAAAATACCTGAATGCCTCCGCAGCATTTAATTTATGTGTAGAGTATGCCTTTGAATAGCCTCTTTTTAAACTTTGAAGACGTATCACGTCATCTCCTTTGTTGCTCTGTCGTTTTCTGTTTATTTCGGTCTGAACTCTTCTTATCTGTCCTTCAAAATCTTTGCATACGTCAAAACAGTCCTTCTGGTGTGGCATAATTGCATGTTTTGGTCTGCGTGCATTTAACCAATTTACAACCGATCCATTGCTACATTTCTCAATTCCTTCAGCCTCCTGTCGCTCGTTAAAAACCACGGAACTTGGCAACTTTTGGGTGAAATTTTTGTCGCTGATCGACGGCATTTGTATTCTGCTGAACAAAGGAAGGAAGTAAAAATGAGGATCCGCAGTGCTCTCTGATCTTCCGTTATGTTGGGAGTTGAGGTCAAGAAATTCTAGAAAATTTTGCAGTGTGTCTTCCTTTTGTTTTGGAATGTTTTCCTGCCAAACCATGCGTTCGAATTTCAACGTAGTCCTCTGCGTCTTAACTTTCCAAGTATTGCTATACAGAAATATCCCGGTCTGCTATAATAACTCTCTGCGTTAAACTCTGAGCTTCAGCTTCTCGTTTCTTCATCTTCAGCGACAGACAAAAACGCTTCCGATAGTTTGATCTGTCTTTGTCTCGCAAGTCTGTTATGGCTCACCTCCAAGACGGACACAATACATTTTTGACAATAAATGTAATTACCAACAGAATCAAACACCATTTTCTCGTAGCATTTATTTTATCCTGTAATATTTTTTCATGCCTCTGTATCTTCGCGTGTCGGATTTGGATAAGATGCTTTACGATTTATAAGTGCCATTTCATCATGTTGAATCGACTGATATTGATCTAATATTGTATATAAGACGTCTTACATTTACTGCATGGGAGTGTTGAGTTTTCAAATTCTATAACGTTACTATTATCCTGATTTTGGTTTTCAAATTGTTTAATATTTCGAAGAATGTTTGATTTTACACAATACACAGATTTCGCCATGCCATCTAGGAAGGCACCTGCATGCATTAAATCTTTCGTTTCTCTAAATCCAGGCACATAATCCGAATCCTGGGAACTACTATAAGAGTCGCAGTCTGATTCCTGTGACATGCTGAAAACTCAAATGAAAGATATTAATTCTACGGCAAACATGCAATAGCACAAAGGGGGCATGAAAGATATTTGTATACCGTGTGCAAGCGATAGCTACCGCGTACACACTCAGTTGTTATCACGTGCGCGATAGCTACCGCGTACGCAGTCAGTACGCTAGTTATCACGTGCGCGATAGCTACCGCGTAAACACTCAGTAGTTCCACGTGCGCGATAACCATCGGGTGGGCACGTGATATGAAAAATACCTTCCATGTTTCCTATATTATGTAGACTGGTTTCATTTAGGGATTAATTATACTGGTTTGTTGCTCGATACAAATGATCACGTGTATATATTGTAATGCAGGAACCTCTGACTCTGTAGTCCAGTACAGTACTGTAGTGTTGTGTCGCAACGGCCAGATGAGATTCTAGATCTGCCATGGTTTTTAGTATTCATAACCACAATGAATTCGAAGTACACCATCAGTATAGATATAACACATTATGATACGAAACGATACTGACAACAGACTCTAACATCAACGTCATTTTTAAAACGTTATATATCGTATATATATTATATATTTGTATTATATATCATATATGTATCCACTGTATTACAGATACCGGCACGACTACAGCGGGATTCGAACCCGCGATCTCTAGGCCACTACTGGCAGTAGGAGTGCGCTCTACCACAAGACCACATACGCCGGTTTCGTTTCAATAATGATCTACTATTATGTCTAAAAGGTGTGTTAATTTACTTGTTTTTTATACGTACGGTATGAATTTCAGTTAATATGACACAATGACATTATTTCATAAGATGCTATTTATCTGCATTTTGTTTACTTTTAATATGAAAGCAAATAATTTAATACTTTGTAAATCACATCGCAATATGCGATTCTTAGGAAATGCAGTGTAAAGTGGGATTCATTGGACATTAAAGTTACATTATATAGCCGGCAAAGCGCACCGAGGTGGAATTGGTGAAGTGGTTAAGTACTCGCCTTGCGGTGCCGAAGATACGGTTCGATCCACAAGGTTGCACCACTATGTTTGAGAGGTTGGTAACCTCCTGCTACGATGTTGCGATATGACTGAAATATTGCAAAGCCCTAATCAACCAACCAACCGTCTAGCCGGCGTCCAGATTCGGGAGAACTTATTTATTTCCGTCTGTCAAATTTAATTGCACAAGCGTGTGCCTTGGTCGCAGAAATTGCATAACATTGATTTGATTTTTATACTTGGTGAAGGTATCTCACTGATGCATGTTACACAAAATGTTGATCTTTGCAACGGACCCGCCCGAAGCAGTGAAGGTTCTTTAACGTGCCACGTCTTCCGCGACATGGGGCGTGTTTATTTACTGTCTCATCCAAAGGACAGACACGGGATTGACCAAAGTGGAACTAGAACCCGCGACCTCCCAAACACTATACGAGCACTCTACCACTGAGTCACGCTTCCATTGCATAAGGTAGCAGTGTAAAGTAAATAAGATGTTGGAATTTATATTGATTTTCCTATGAATGATTGTGCATGCCATGTAGTACAGTAACACTCGACTCTGACGAGAGGAAAACACAAAGACTAAAACATATTCAACAAACACGGGATTATCATTGGCTACATACCTGTTCATATTAACACACGGCAAAAGAGATGTGATTAGCCACCTTTAATCATCTTCGTCTGCTACGGTTTGAACAGTGGAAATGAAACCTGATGCTGCAACGTCATTTTTTTAAAACGTCACGATATTTTGACGAACGTCATTATTTTTAGCGACAACGTCATGATTTTGGCGGCAACATCATTATTTTGGCGGTAACGTCATTGACGTCAATTACAATAGCCACTTTCGTCATAATACCGTATTGCACTTAAAGCTCATTTCTACTTGATACGATCACATATACTTATGAAAAATATGCGAACCCCAAAAAGTCAGATAAAGTTCCCACAGAGGAGTAATCATCTCCTACTCACTAGCACCACCATCCCTTACGTCCAGCTGGAAAAGTCAAATGAGGTAAGATTCTAGTATAAAAGGTGTCAGATTTTGTGATCAAAATGGTCGGAATAGAGTCTGTATCCAAATACCTCTCAACAATCTGGATAACGAAATGTTATATTGTGTTATAAAAGCCTTAGATTTATTGTAAAGCTTTCTCAGTCACGTTATCTGTGTAATGCTTATTGATATCTTACTGAACAGTTTATATAATAAAAGTTGCTTTGCCCTAAGAACAACATCAATGTAAATGTAACTGGAACTTGTTCTGGCATAACGTATAAAATGGAAATTTGAATATGCCATGAAGAGGCAATGATAGGATATCCCTGCTGATAATGTTTGTGATGCTGAAATAGAAATCGTCACGTTTGTCACAGAAAGAGGTGTTCAGCTGACCGTCATTGTCGTTAGAATACATGGTAGATATCTATAATCAATTCTCGATCTCCGTTGTTACCTTCATTTCCTCTTCAATTCATATATGATTCTACGGTAATAGGTGAATAAAGAATTTTTAAATTGAAAGTATATATTCAACTGATTGATCGATTATTGCTTTATGTCACACCACGATTATTTCATGTATATAGCATATACCTGATGCATAGCATAGAAATGCATACCTCTGCAACGGACCCCTTCGACGCAATGAGGGATGCATAACGTGCCGTGCCTACCATGACACAGCATCTAGGGTTGTAATGTCTCATCCGAATGACATGACTCCGTGCGTTCATGATGGAAGTTGACCCTGGAACCTCTCGGTCATGAACCAAGCACCTCATACACTGAGCCTCACCGGTTTTGGAAAAAGTAACACAGGATGTCCGATATCCGGTGCAAATGGTGCCAGCAAGAACAAATACTAATCCTAAATGGGATGGTCAGGGTTGCCCGGAATGATAGAGCGTCTCAATGTTTTGTACACCCACTCGTGTTTATTATAGTGACATGGCGCGCATTTGTGACGTCATTTCATCCATGCCGTCATCGAACCATGGTCTTGACAATACTGTAGACCACTCATATGCGTAATGTAGTGAATATGAAAATATCGGCAAAATCGCGGTCAAATCAGTCAAAAATTGCTCTTTGTCCGTTGTGGGAGAGGTAAAAACAAAGCACTATATCATATAACAATTTCGATAGGGAACTCCATACCGTCCAACACCTTTGTAATAATTCTCGATCATTAAACTTCCTCAGTCACTAATATTTACACATCTGTTGAACCAAATGTTTAATTACTATTCACAAAAATATTATCAGAAATTAAATCTGGCCTTCATAGATATTGCGAAACAGTATATTCCAGAAGTGGAATTAATCAAATGTGGATCCTTAAAAGTTCAAAAGAGTTGTTAGAACATCTAAAATCAAAAAGTTATACTAAAATTCACTCCATCACTTTTTTTGACTTTTCGACTCTGTACACAACGATCCCTCATCAGAAATTAAAAGACAGATTAGCGGAAATTATTCAAAATGCATTTACTAGTAAAAACGGAAGCCGCAAATTCAAATATATA
This sequence comes from Pteria penguin, assembly GCA_035048485.1. Classification (NCBI taxonomy): domain Eukaryota; kingdom Metazoa; phylum Mollusca; class Bivalvia; order Pterioida; family Pteriidae; genus Pteria; species Pteria penguin. Next base: position 17,140,378 of record CM068592.1, read on the forward strand.
GTAATAGGCCACGATAAAACTTACTTTGTTAGGGAAAATTCTGATTCCAAAAATAAATACACTGAAACAGCTGTCATTCAGATGTTGAACTTTCTTATCGATAACATTTTTGTGGTGTTTGGAGGTAAGGTTTTTCAACAAATTGTCGGCATTCCAATGGGCACTAACTGTGCTCCGCTTCTGGCTGACATATTCCTTTATTCATACGAAGCTGAGTTCATTCAGTCTTTGCTTTCGCAAGGAAAAAAACAATTGGCTCTTGGCTTCAATTTTACTTACAGATATATAGATGACTTGCTTTCAATTAATAATCCTTCATTCGCGGATTACCTTAGCATCATCTATCCAAGTGAACTGGAGGTCAAAGAAACCACAGAAACTAGTAATTCTACTTCGTATTTAGATATTATGTTGTCTTTCGACATTAATGGTCAATTGAACACCTCACTCTATGACAAACGTGACGATTTCAATTTCGTTATTACAAACTTTCCTTTCATAAGTAGCAACATTCCATCATCGCCCGCATACGGCGTATTCATATCTCAGTTAATACGTTATTCCAGAGCATGTTCAGATTACAATGACTTTGTTCTGAGGGCTAGGCGACTTTCAGTTAAGCTGCTCAACCAGGGTTATATATGTGCTAGACTAGCATCGTCACTGAGGAAGTTCTACGGTCGTTACGAGACTCTTATTACTCCATATGATATCTCGTTATCCAGACTTTTAAATGATATTCTGGACTGAGACCGATTCCGATCACTTTACACAGATTTGACACCTTCTATACTAGAAGGTTACCTACTTCGACTTCTCCATATATAGATACATATGATATTCACACGATTTGACTCTTTCTACGGGGTATATGTGACGGGTGTTTCTAGCAAGCAGGAGATGCTCACTCTCCCCGGGCACCTGATCTCACTCCATCACAGGGGTTCACATATGCTCTTCAAGTAAACATATTTTGTTATTTTCCATTTGTTTTTCTTTTTCACTGATTTTGTATGTCCTATGGTTTCATGATTTTTGGACTTGTGGTTTGGATTTATCCATCATCTTTACATTTCTGTAAAGAGGTTGGTTGGTTGGTTGATTGGTGTTTTACGTCGCATTCAACAATATTTCAGTTATATCACGACATGGGAGCAGGAGGTTACCAACCTCTTAAACATAGTGGCGCAACCCGGTCTTTAAAGAGGAAACGCTGAATGAATTCAGTTAATTGTGAGTAAAGTAATATGTCGTTGAGGACTGACGTGGTGTTTGTGCTCATTGGATGCACACAAACATCATATCTGGCAGATAGTTCAACTGGTGTATGATATAGAAATGTGTAAATTTTAAATGTCTTTAACCCGATATATGCTTTAAATCTTCTTTGTAAAAAGTTTAATAATTCTAATACTAAATAGTAGGCTTTTTCTTTTAGGTTAATTTGGTAATGAGTTTGCTCTTCATATATTTATATCAATTTCCACAGGTTGTGTTTTTCCACAGGTTTTTGGCAACCTGAAACCTATAATTTAACTATGAGGCAGTTTTACTATAGTTTTTGATGCACTATGTTCAAATATCTGTTAGTGATTGAATACAGCTTGTGACGGCCGTTTTTACTAAACGCAATGCATGTGTTAAGCGTGATAATAAGAGGAAGACTTTCTCCTAATTGAAGCCGGTCTTGCCTTATAGATAAGCTGCTCGGCTCGTGATCGAGTGGTCCCGGGTTCGACTACCGCCCTAGGCGTACCGGTGTTCTGTCTTTCGGATGAGACAGTAAAAACCGAGGTCCCGTGTCACATTAGGCGTGGTTCGTAAAAGATCCCTCACTGCTTCGGGTTGGTCCATTGCAAAGGTCTAAATTTGTATGCAATGCATCAGGCAGATGCCGTCGCCATATACGTGAAATAATCGAGGAGTGACGTAAACAATATTCGATCAATCAATCAATCTCCTAACTGGTACTTCTCCAATCTATGGTTTAAACTGTCCTTGTTCTTATTTATGAATAAGTGATGTCGCGCAAACAATATTCATAGAATCCATATGTACTCATCTACATGTTAATGTTTTACGTAAAACAGATAATCATCAAATACTTATTCATTTAAATTTTGTAAATGCAAAATGCATACCTCGTTTCTCGTGGTATTTCCAGTTTGTCATTTTGATGCCTTCGTCATCGGGTAAGATCCAGCTAAGGTAAATGCATACGTTGTCATGTCTTATGAATGATAGACATTTCGTATTTTGGGCACAGTTTGTCAGGCACTGATAGTGCTCAATAGATATGTCTTTAGATATGGTGTATCGCTCAGATTCTGCCAAATTTACATATAGTCTTTGTTCAAATGACGGACACCGATAGTGATGAGATGAAAGGGCATTGCTTTCTGTAACTATAAGTGTACATACTAAAGATGTTTAATATCAAATTATCAATAAATCAAACACATATATAATTCACACAATAAATAGCAACATATAATAAATCTAATAGATTTAGTGCACTATATGCGCGTTTCTATAACTTATGTCTCTTCAGTGATGTGCATGACAAATTTTCTTTTCCAGTAAACGTAATTTTACATGGTCATGACGTCATCTAAGGTCCAACAAATTTCAGATAAATAACATTTTTGTGTTTTAAGACATCATATATACACCAAAAGAAAATCCTCTGAACATTTTCTCTAAATGTTCATATAGTAACCGTGAAAGAGTCAGTTACAGAGTAGGCATATAGAATAAAGCTGTGAATGCAAGCAAGAGTCGGGTTTTACAAGATTTTCTGACCCCCTCAAATTGAATGATCGTATGGCGCACAGTAGCATATGAATGAGTATTAAAATATATATCAATACAAATTTCGTGCACCAGATGCACATTCTGCATCCCGTCCGTGATGTTCAATCTTACAATAAAAAAATCAAACAACTTGTAGTGTAAACTGAATAATTCTCAAAGGAAGAGCTGAAAATGTTAACATATATTGAATACAAAATTTGTTGGTTAAATTACATATGTAGCTGAATCGAGGTTAATTAAAGTAATTACACAATGTCTTCATGTGTCTCCTTATTCACATTAGGGGACTGACGCAGAGGTCGTAATATGATATAATCACCCTGAAGGAACATCATATGTGGGAAAAAGTTTGTGGGGTAAAAGGCCTTGTAGGAAACGATCGAAATAATCCAAACGGTTTTATGATGAATATTCAATGACAACTCTTCAGGCATTTCATTTTATATCACGACAGTTACAGGAAAGGTAGACCGCAGTTCAGTTATAAGCATATATGTAAAATGATTTTAAATCTTACGTTAAAATTGATCGCGATGCTTAGTCGAAACATCAGAAATTGCGTGAGGATATCAAATACTATATACTTATATACTTAAAATTTACTATACATAATGGTTGTAAATTTTTATACAACTGGGAAGTATCTCCATCATACACAACTCTGTCCTTAGATGGATTCTTTGGCTTTTACTTGTATGTCGATTTCGTTAATGATTTCTCAAATATCTATACGTTTAATTTTCAGAATATAAGCCATGAGCATTGCTGAAGAGACACAAGTTGTCGAATTGTTATCACTGGGGGACACTTTTTCGTATGCATCAATTAAGCTTCGGAAAACATCAGATTCGACGAACTGCAGCCGAAAGTGTGTTTGTTTGTTTCAAGGCAAAATGTTCACTTATTTGAGAAGACGTCTACATGCATAATCTCTACCTCAGGTCCGTTCGTTGCTGATGTCGATATTTTTGTATATTTCATCAGGTAGATATCGTCACTATATTTTGACGTTCAAAGTAGAAGTTCAAAAGAGAAAACTGAAGACATCGGACAAAGCTGTATGACAAAATCACCAAGGACAAGCACACAAAACATGATAAAAGTACAATATACACTTGAAAACGATATTACAAAAATATTCAATTGTGCTGCGGTTACGATACCGACTTAGGATAGTCAGTTGAAGTAACAAACAACATTCAATTGGTGGGGTTAACTGGTGTAAGGGCACCCACCTTCCCACTCACCGCTAAAGCTGCACAATCAAAGGACACATTAGAAATTGCTAAATAATCCTCCATATAGAGAACAAAGACCAATAGGTTTCTCAAGAAGAGAGGTCATAAAAATTCAATTACACACGAAAAGTTGCTATCAAAAATATGTAAGGCGACATTAACATAAGTAAACCTTGCTCTGTCCGTCTGTAAGCCGAGCTCAGATCCTTGATCAATAGGAGTCCCGAATAAAATATTTATGGAAGTAAAACTAATGGAAGTACAGATCAATATATATTAAATCATAAGTTTGTACAGACAAACGTTGTCATGTGGAAAGCTTTAATTTCTCACTGACATCTTCCTCGTTTTTGTAAACAAGCAAATAAATAAAACCCAGACCAAAAAGTAAACAGAAAAACCGATAGATTTTGTAATACAGAATACAGAATTTTCTCTCACATACATTTATATATGAACAAGAAAACAGAAGACATTTGACAAAGCTGTATGACACAAATCACCAAGGATCTGCAGTCAAATCACCAAGGACCTGAAGTAAATTAGCAGAATCTTGACAAATGAAAATATCTAAAAATCACAATATGAGTTGAATTGTCAAGAAAATCTGTATACATCATTCGTCCCGCACGCATCAGTGTCGGAATGAAAAAGTGATACCGATACATTTTATAAAATGATAAATGCTTCATAAATATTATAATATTTCGAACAAACTCGCACTGAAGCGGTACCTACAGAGCTGACTGCATGATATTGCGTTTTGTTTTAAGCAAATACGAAATGTCTATTCCTTATACAGTGATATGCGTGACTTCTGGGTAGTCTCTGTTATCAAATACGGCTCTAATTAAGATTACTTTACATATGATAAAACTATAAAGATAAGTATTCTATATTCAATTTTCTATGTATCTTGTGATAGGAATATTTAAGGAGTCGATTATGTATCCGTTTATGACGACCGAAAGAGACATACGAAATACGTCATCACTATTACTCATTTTATAACAAAATGAATTATAAAAATATAATATTTTTCACTCTATTACCGATTCATGACTTCTCTAAATAATTCTATTTTGAATCGTAACGATTAAAAGATTGACAAATTGTAAGCATGCCTAAGAAACACTACAAAATGCGGTGTTCATGACCACGATGAATGAAGAACACTTTAAAATTTTGTATAGTTTTAGCTGTTTTATCTTCCTACTAGATAATTAGATTACTATTCATATATCTGTAAACAAAACGTTAGTTTTGCTAAAGTGAGCATGTAAATACTTTTTCATTAATTCACAATATTTTCGACATATATTCGATATTTTACCTTTTATATGCAGCAATAGCAAACATGACCAAATAATCCAAAAGGTCATTTCCAAACACTTCAGAGTTGAAGATCAAATCTATGACCATGTATACAATGCTGTTTTGACAACAGTTAGTAAAGCTTCACTCTTCAGAACTTGAAGGCACTATACTGTTATAACACAACCAAAATAAACCAATGACAAAACATAAGTCACCTAATACTATGGTGTTGAAAATAAAAGACTCAGTTAAAATTCCTTTAGACATATTTGCAAAGCGAATACATCATTTGGATGAATTATGCAGAGGACCTTGATATTCATAATTCATGAACAATATCTTAGCATGCGCAAAAAAAGGGTAAGACTCTGTACATCGATTACTATTGTTGATTACGTCATGAAAACAAAATGGATGAGTACGGGAGAAGTTATTAAGCTGTCCGTGTACAAATTAATTATATCCTAATATAATAATAATATCAATGTGAAAATTCAATTCGGAAGACAAATAATATGGTTTACAGAAATGAAAATATAAGAAATAAATGTGATATTGCTAAATTTATGTAAAATATTGCCAAAATCTCTTGTGCAAATTATCAAAAACTCTCTTCGTACTTTACGAAATTCGTACGTGAAATGCTAGCTTTGTTTTCCCCTTTTCCATGATAATAATTCATATGTATATTATAAACACTAATAATGAGTAAACAATGGAGTTGATATCAGATGCCAAGGAAGAATAAGTAATTTCTGTTTTCACAAACGAAATAATTAGTCAGTATGCACAATTTAACATCGGCTAATATCAAAATGATATATTCTATGTATATGATAATGAAACTTCTCGTGGAAAACAAGTTTATTCTAAGACCATTCAAATTATTCTTGCGATATCTTGGTGACTAATACTAATAAATATGAAAGAGGGATTAAAGTTTAGGATCTAGCATGTAAAATGAGCTGAGAAACACAATTTTTCGGCTAAACATTATTTTATAACTAAAAATTATTTCAAAATAGTTGCAACCCATATGGCCCTGCTCCGAATGAGATCAACAAGGTTGGTTGTTCAGGCGTATATAAACAATTTGACTTTTTCTACCGGGTATATATGGCAGGTGTTGCTAGCAAGCAGGAGATGCTCACGCTCTCCGGGCACCTGATCTCACTCCATCAGGGGGATTAACATATGCTTTTCATTTGGACATTTTTCGTTGTTTTCTATTTGGTTTTCATTTTCACTGATTTTGTATGTCCTTTGGATTCATTATTTTCGGACTTATGGTTTGGGTTTATCCATCATCTTTACACTACATACAAACCATGCAGATAGAATAATGATTCGGTGATGTGGAACTAAAAGGTTTATGATCATTCTACACACAGAAAATGACGCTCATCGGATCTGATTTTCTGATATAGACACTACTCTCTTAGACTGGCGGTATACAAAGTCTTCTATAGAAACAGGGTTACTCTGCAGTTACTTTCTAGAAGTTTAGGAAATACATTATTAAAATCATCATAATATTTCATAATGTATTATGGGATGAAAATAACGTTGGTCTTTAGTAAAATACATATAGTTTTATGCTGCACTTTGATGTTGATCGAGTTAATATATCAAGAAGAATACTCTAAAGAAAGCACTTAGTTTTGATGTTTTCTTAATGTCGGTTATAAATATTTAAACAATTTCCGTTAATATGGCAGAAATGATAACATTTTTAGGAGAAAAGAGATTGGTGGTCCAATGACCCACAAGACAAGTGAGGCATTCAAGCATAAATGTTATCTCTTTTAAAGAATTTTAATATCCAGGTGCATATACTTTTTCTGTCTGTCTGTGTGTTGGTTACATAAAATATAACATTATTTATTGTGAATGATAGATATATATTGCAATAATACTTTAATCTTGAATATGAACTTAAGCCGGCGTGGCCTAGTGGTATCGCGTCGGACTCCTGATCGGGAGGCCGGGGTTCTGTCTTTCGGATGAGACAGTAAAAACCGAGGCCTCGTGTCGTGGTATGCATGGCACGTTAAAGATCCCTCACTGCTTCGGGTGGGTCCGTTGCAAAGGTCAAAATTTGTATGCCCCGCATCAGGCAGATGCCGTCACCATATACGTGAAATATTCGTGGTGTGACGTTAAAACAAAAATCAAAAAAAAAAAAATAAATAAATGAATATGAACTTTTGTCCACATTTCAAATATTTTTAACATTGCCTATCCTTCAGGAGTATAAGTATTGAAGAAGCACATCATCTTTTTCAGTTTTAAGATTGCTTAAAATGTCACCCTTAAATTTCTTCACATTGAATTCGTTATTGTGATAATGGAATTTTAAGACAATGTCCTTTTCCTGAAAATAAAAAGGAGGAGAAAAGTTAAACCATATATAAAATTGTCTCAGTTCTACTTCATTGCTTTAAAACATTAGTGACCTATGGATTCAGTTTAGATATTGGGATACATGAATCAGATGAAGTGGTACGCTTAAGACGATAAAATATGTATTTAAAATAAAATGAACTCTGTAAAAATACCAATGTATCTACGATATTGAAAGAAAAAAAAGGCCACTTGTTAATAAAATGACCAGATAACCACGAATGAGCTTATATTGCTTATTTGAGCACAAGACGCAATAAGGAAAAATCTTAATGTCATCCAAAATGAGTATCCTTTGTCGAAAGTTTCATTTCATAATCGTTTTCAGTGCGATTCTGAAATTGAATTTTGATCCGACTGTTCATCGGTTCATACGTCTTCTTCAAGAATATTGAAATCTTATTCATTTATGAATATCTGAATATATATACATATATCTTCATTTCGACAACTCATACCCTAGTGATGCTCTAGGTAAACTATGGAAATATCTGAAGAGCAAACTAACAACCTTGACATAAAAGTAGGAGCCAAAGTACAAACTAAGGCACAGAGTGGTGGATGGTACATATGGAAGATACACCTCAGCTTTTATACCCCCGCAAACAAAGTTTGGGGATCTGTCCATCAACCTTTGTCCGGGACATAACTTTTTTTATTCTTTACCATATGATGATCATACTTGGTAGATTTGTTCCTTTGGAGATGCCGGTTTGTCATGACCCTGAACCACGGTCGTGGGTCAAAGGTCAAGGTCTCTATGCCCTATTTTGAATTTTGGTGCCGCGGGGGATATTTGTCCCGTAAGGACAGTTCTAGTTATCATTGTTTCGCTTTTAGGATACCTGAGGAGAAAAGGTGTTGGGATTATTCCACTTGACATTGGTATTTTTAGTGCATATACTTCTCAAGTCTCAATACAATTAAGGTTTTGATATTTAAAGCTGGTCTCTCACCATAAAAACCGAATGTTTTGAAAAAGAAAAATTAAGGGGGGCAAGTTTGACCTAGCTCGAATTGAGCTCTCGCCCACAGTATAAAAGAAACAGGCGGAGTCATGCAACTGTGATATTTGATCGAAAATATCAATGAATCGCAAACAGAGTTACATGTAATTATCTTTATATATTTCAATTTTTTCTTCTTATTTTGAAGTAACATACAAAAATAATACAAAGTTAGTTACAATAAACTACATGATACTATTATGTTGTGTGTATTTCGCCACGAAAAGGCCACCCCCCTCCCCCCAACCTTGCGTAACATAAATAAACAAAAGTTGAACAAACAAATTATATTACATATAATAGTTATTTAGATATTGTATGACCAGGTATGACATATATATATCATAATATACAAATAGTATCGTAAGTTCTAGTGTACTTGTTGCGAACTCCACTCTCTCCATGGAAATGTAAAAAGACAAATGATATATAGTTAATTTGAAAACTTACGATATTCAGGTAATACTATCCTTTCTGCAAATTATAAGAGCCAAATTCCAATACCCCATAACGGACCATATATTTGGAAAGTATAATATCAGTTTACAAATCAGCTGGTTGACACAGGAAATGGTTTTGATTGAAGACGAAGTCTTCAAAATTATACACAAGATTATGTTTAAGATTCTACACAGCGGGTACATACTGAATAATGTTATTGTAAGGTATAAGAGTCATGGAACTAAAATGATCAAGGACGAATGAAGCGATTGTGAATGAAAGGGGAAAGGGTTATCGATCTAATATGGTAACTATACAGCCATGAAGAGGGCTTATCTCTTATTTTGCCAGGAAAGAATTTTATGACATAAATGATGTGTGTGTAATGGAAGGGCATTCCTATCATCAGGATTATGCCATCATCTATACATCTATTCCAGTCATGCTCCTTTCCCTGGATCTGACAAAGAAAAACCACCCAGATTAGTTACCTTTTCGATTTGGAAGGGGGATAGTATTTTCACACTTTTTCACAGACCTTTAAGAACGCATATCCACACTCCAATACAGACATACTGAACAACTAAATGCAGCGTCTAGAATGTGAGAGAAGAAAAGAAAATTTGCATTAGGTAAAAAGGTTCCAGCCTCCAAATTAACGCAAAATGACCTTGTTTGTGAAAATATCCGAAATGGTACTGTTATTCCGTCCAAGGACCCCAACCCACTTCTGGCATCTGGATTCACAAAGGTATTATTTTATCTTATTTTATATTAAGTAGAAATATTATTATCGAGTACTGAAACAGAAAATTATAAGACACTTTTGTGATAATTTATGTTAATATTGGCGAAGTAGTGCGTTGTTTAAACAAATTCAAGAATTTTCAGCTAAACAACCTGCGTTTTTGAAACACAAATGCAATTTAATTGAATTAATTTGATTGAAAGTCATAAGGCAGTGCGAAATTACGGAGGCACATATCTACCATTGCCTTTTGCACGAGGTCTGTTAAATCGGTGCAAAGGAGGGGGGGGGGGGCGGTAGAGAAAGAAATGAAATGTTTAAAAATCATATGTTAATTTGAAATAATAGAAATGCCATTCGTTTATAGCTTTTTGACGTCATATGGATTACAACACATCCACCCCCATTCACCTTTTCCCTTCTCTCCACCATTTCTGTCTCTTTTAACATACAAATGTAAAAATACGTATAGTCGAACACTCTGAAGTCAATAAAGCGTCTGTGGAAATGCTATTTACCAATCATTTTATTTATGAGGTGAGGTGAGAAAGAACGAAGTGATGGGGGAGGGGAGCCGTGTAAATTTGAGGGGAGAAAAATTTGCCGAATGCGTCCCGAGGAGCATATAGAAGACGGGGCTACATGATAAGGCAAGAAGCGTGAATGTTTAGCCAGCAATTCCCCCCTGTCTGCTTTATACACTGTGGAGGATCATGGTATGAAATGTAATAACGTATGATTGTTTATATCATACATGTTTACTTGCATCCGTATTGTATAAAACCAGCCAAAATAAAATCATAGACTCATAACTAAATGTCGTAAAGGAATTAAATAAACATAAGAATGTAAAGAAATGAATTTGCTTAGTGCTGTATTTGTTAAATATCGATGTACTGTGCGTTATGAGGACATGTAGTGTTTTGATACTTTTTGTACAGCCATGTTGACCTTCTGTGCAGGTAGCAGCCAGTTAAATGTGACGGTTTGTCGATTTGACATTTTTTATGTAGTGAGTGACAGCATTTTGGTCAGACGTTCATTTAGTATTGATAAAAATAAGGGAGAGGGGCTGACTTTGAAAATCGTTTGGTAAATTTTAAAGATCTTATCCAGAAATTTTATTAAAAGTCGGAAATGTGACTTTTCAACAATACGTATCCAGCGGAATTTCTCATCCCAATTTCTACGATGCTTTCATATCTAGTATTTCTAATTTAATTAAACACCTTGGATATCGACGGTATGATCCTAAGATCATCACAAAGATCATAGATCTTGTATTGGGTCTCTCTACAGCTTTATAGAGACTTTTACTTAAGCGTTACACGTTGATTAACAGAGTATTAGGGACTCTATGACTGATTCTTGTCCCCTCTACTGTTAGTCGGAACTCCTACTGATCAATGATCTGAGCTCTTTTTATGTGCATGTCACTGGTGACTTGCGTCATACAGCTTGGTCAGATGTCTTTTGTTTTCTCTTTTTAATTAAGTCAATAGAACAGAATCTCTCTCTCTCTCTCTCTCTCTCTCTCTCTCTCTCTCTCTCTCTCTCCTCCATGGCACCTGATCCCACAGAGGTTCGTGATTGTTTATATTATATGTATTGTCATGTTTCATCGACTTCGAGTTGTGGATTTCGGAACAATATCTTTGGTTTGTTCTCTCTCTCTCTCTTTTTCAAATCAGCATTAATTTCACTCAGTCTAGAATTTTATAATATAGTTTAAATTATTAAAAATCATTACGGTTTCATTGTGTATTACGGGCTGAAAACAACATGATTGTCTATTTTGTGCGCCATATGTGCATTTCGTTTACTCGTGTCTCTAGTTATGGCTAAAGTATATAAACCAAGGAAAGATGCATGAAGGAGATACTACTTAGTTTGAAAAGAATTTACAGACTATTTTTACCTAGATATCTATAATTCCTCTGGTCACTCTGCACCATCCCAATTATTTCCAAGTGCATTAGTAACTGACTACTGAATTGTCCACATGTTTATCATTGTTTTGTTTTTGGGATCAACGATGAAAGACGGTACCTTTATAGTGCGTGAACTTTCGAAGTCTCAATACAATGGGTTATCCGGAGTTCAGGAGTTAACAATTAATTAACTGATATGAATGACTAATAACATTAATCCAAATGCTAATTGAGACATAGGTTTTGATTGACAGCTTTTTTTCAAGTATAACCAAGTACAGGTATAATAAAACTATTTCATCCAGTAAATTCATTGGTCGTGAAATGGAGTGTAAGTAAGTGAAAGATTGCACAGATCTATCTTTCTAAGTAACCTTGATTATGCTGTTTTTATGACGTAGAACAGGGGCCCTTAAACCGGTGAATCTTTGCAAGTGATTGTATAAAATAAAGTGTCGATAGCATGATTTTTGTGTACTGTACATCATTTTTTATACGCCCGCATTTAAAAATGTGGGCGTATTATGCTATACCGCTGTCGTCTGTCCGTCCGTCCGTCCGTCAGTCTATACATCGTTGTCCGGGCTTCTCCTCCTTAACTAAAGGGGGAACAAAACTTTTGACGGTGTCTTATGAAAGGTTGTGGCTTGTAGTTGTGTATATGTGTTTCAAAATTGGGGTCAGGCCCCTGGGGTGGGGGAAAATGGGCGGGATCCAAAAAGCTTGTCCGGGCTTCTATTCCTTAACTGAAGGGGAACAAGGGGCAGGCGTGGTGTAGTGGTTAAGCGCTTGGCTTGCGGCGCCGACGATCCAGGTTCGATTCCCGGGTTGCGCCACTATGTTTAAGAGGTTGGTAACCTCCTGCTTCCATGTCGCGATATAACTGAAATAGTGTTGAAAGCGACGTAAAACACCAGTCAACCAACCAACTAAAGGGGAACAAAACTTTTGATGGTGTCATATGAAAGGATGTGGCTTGTAGTTGTGCATGTGGGTTTCAAAGCTGGGGTCAGGCCCCTTGGGTGGGGAATAAGGTTTACAGTACTGACGAGGATTCATTCATTCACAACATAGATGTCTGGTTCATTGAATTGTGTAGGACCTTGAAAGTTTCTCCTGTATCAGAGTTTGAAAACTTAGTTCTTCTTTCACACATCCATTACCACCACATTAAAACATGATGCGGGCGTATCATGCACCAGTTAGCGGTGCCCTATTTCTATTCCCAAGAATTTATCACCCTGTACACTCGCGGCGAGTATGAATTCACTTGAAAAAAACGTTCTCTCAACCCATGATATCCTGTATATGGTCTACCGAGAAAATTATGTCTCATGTTCAGACATGTTCAAATTATGATTTATACATCGAGCATATAGTATTAACAAGCATGGGTGATTGAGTTTAGAACGGTTGTAGCAGATGGATTGTTTAATAGGAAGTATCGAGTTTGGGTATTGCTTTATCAGTTGCTTTATCAGCTGTCATTAAGTATGAACGAATAAATTTCTCGATGTATTGATTGATTTTTTTAACGTCACATCACGAATATTTCACTTATATGGTGACAGCATCTGCCTGATGCGGGGCATACACGTTTTGACCTTTGCAACAGACCCACCCGAAGCAGTGAGGGATCGTTAACGTTCCATGCATACCACGACACGGGGCCTTGGTTTTTACTGTCTCATCCGAAAGACAGGACACCGGCATGACCAGAGCGGGACTCTAACACCGGCCTCCCGATCAGGAAGAGAGGGCGATACCACTAAGCCACGCCGGCTTAAATTTCTTGATGTATCTTGCGCCATGTATGACATTAACTTCACAGGGATTACGGTTACTGTTAATTAAACATAAAGACTGCTGTCTTTCTGCGTATGGGTACTTACCAGTTGCTGCTGTATGACTGATATGCTGTATGACATATGCTGAATGAGATGTACATATAAACATACCACTTTGATATTTTGTAAATTATATAAAGGATTATTCATAAATATCTCCCTCATGTACGTCTCCAATCCTATATGAATAATGTTCTTCCTTACCGGTGACTATAGTGCTTGAGTACTACGTTGCATGTACCTTAAAGATACTGTATCTCTAAGAGTCCGTCGGATGCACTTCTAAAATGTAGGTATATGTGGTAAATTATTCCTTCGATTTAGATTTTACGTTAGATTCATACACCATGCATATAGTATTAACACGCATGGGTGATTGAGTTTGGAACGGTTGTAGCAGATGGATTGTTTAATAGGAAGTATCGAGTTTGGGTATTGTTTTATCAGTTGTACTGTCATTAAGCATGAATAAATAAATTACTCGATGTATCTTCCACCATGTTTGACATTAACTTTACAGGGATTACAGGGACATCATCATCAAGCTTCAAAGAAAAAAGCTCCGGCAAAAAAATAACATTATTGTGTTTTAATCATTGTTATTCCATTGTGGTATTAGATCTAGATTACTATTTCATTAGACAGAATTTTTATATAGAATTTCAAAATCTGGTAACGAATGAGGTTTAAAAGTGTTTTAGGACAAACTTTATTCTTACATTTTACGTAAAGTAATGATTAAGGTCGATATAGAGAATATGTAAATGTGTTTGAAATTATGGTATCGCGTCTGATGTAACTTATTTCCAGTGAATGAAGAAGAGCAAAAAAGAAAAAAAAAGATACTTCATTTTATCACGGAAACCTAATGGTTGAATAAACAAATAAACAACGAGTAAGTCCCGACTTTTAACCACATCTCGAAGTTCGTAGAATGAAAGAGCAATATCGTGTACAATGTCATATTCACGTAAATGCAATCACAGATTAAACTGAGGTGAGACCAGAAGCCCGGTGGAGCAAGTGTACGAGTCTTGGTAGCCGCCGATTTTGTTGCAAAATCCGGAAATCCAGATAGAATCCATTGACTCTCAGTAGTGTAAACCAGCTATCCATCAAGCATTTCAAATTTAAAATCAATTTTTTGGGCATATTTTGATCATGATGGTCCATCAATTAATAATGTGTCGAATGTTATGTTATACTAGCGGGCGGAAAGACAGGGGAGGGGAGTTGGTTTGTGTTAGTGTGGGTTTTTCGGCGCTTTTTTCTGTTTCTGTTCGTTTTTGTTTTGTTTTGTTTTTATCATTCCTTACTCTTAAAGACATGGTTTGATATACTAAACGCGTGTTTGAGTACTCAGTTTTTTAAAAATCGCATTCCAGTTGCCCCGATGACTACATCACGCTTTTAAAAAGAGTTTCGTGCCAAAGCTGCATGTGGTTAGTAATTGATTAGAATTTCTTGCCTTCATTGACAGTATGTAATGCTCCGAAAGAGAAAAATATTGTTTTTTGAATAAAATTTTTATTGAGAGATAATTGTTTGCATGTTATCGAGATGCCGGAAGCTGGGATATTTCAAAGTAATGTGGCATGACAGTTTGGTTTCATATTAACACTGTAATTGCTTTTGTTCAGCAAAGTGACACCGTTCGGGACCGCCTACGTTAAGGAGGCCCACGTGTGTCATGTCGACGCGATACGTATATACGGACGTCACATTTGCTTTATCGATTCCACTCTGGTTCTTTGACCGATAAATGGATCCCTGGGAATCGAAGGATAAGTCCTCGTGTCGCAAAGAACAGACTAAGAGGGCTAACATTCGACCTTGACGTCTTGCTATCTGTCCTGTTCTTGTGTCAGGAGCGTTGCGAAGTCAACATGGTATAGGAGGCATTGTCGTTTCAATATCAGAAATTGGGCGGAAGTTCCGTTAACGGAGGCGTCGGGATTTCATCTCGACAGCAGTAAGGATCATGCTGGAGAACGTTACAAGACGCCTGCGTAATTCAACGCCGTCAATTTGGCGGAGGCAGCGTTATGGTCTGGGGGAGGGTGGTTTAACCAGTGTACTCTACAGTGGCGAGATTATACGTCAGCACGTCATTCCTTCCATTTACAACAATAAGCGTAACGTTATTCTGCAGCAAGATAACGCACAACGGCACACCACACGCGTTATTATTGACTACAGCAACAATATATGATTGTACTACCCTCGCCTGTGATATCACCGGATTTTTCGTCTATCAAACATATATGTGATAAAATAGAACGACGTCTACATCAAAAGACAACCGCACCCTCTTGCTGCGAATGACGGGTTGCACCATTCTTTATTGTGCACTTGGCGGAACATTCCCCAGGTATTTTTACATAATCTGATGTGTTCAATCGGTCGTACGCGTAAAGAATGCATCACTGCAAATGGCGGTCATACACGCTTTTAAACTTGTGAAACATTTTCGCACCCTCCTTACTTTCAATGGCTGTTCGTGTCAATCACTAAGGACATAAGCCGTGATTTAATGTTTGAACTGAAAGACAATGCATTATAATAAACAATGATATACATTATGCAACACAATATTTTATATATAAATCTATAAATGAAGTAACTAAATGACATAGTTTCTTTTTCCGCTAGCGTATATAACACCATACTCTGACCAATTCAGCTTTAAAGGCGGTAGGTATCTTTAAGTGACTGGGTACACCAAAACACTGGAAAAATACAGGAAGAAATGAAATGTTTGATAATCTCAAATTTAAGACCTATGCAACGATGACATCAAGTCAATGTGTGATCTTTAATATGCTACTTCGCAAGACTTGGGTATTTCTGTCTATTTTGTCGGTGTTGAATTCTAATACTATAGACGAGACATCGACAAAGAATAGTTGAATATATCATAATCAAATTATAAGAAATACTGTTCAAACATAGAACAAAACTATCGATGGTATCTACCAATTAAAACTTCGCTCTTAAATGATAATATTCAGCATTTAATTTACAATATTTGATAGAAATTTGTCGCAAATTACTGTAAATCATAAACTACAATTATTTATTATCAATTAAATGTCTTGCATGTAAAGTAAATTGCAATTTTCAGATAAATGTTTTCGTGCAGAAAATCTGAAAGAAAAGGCTGCAGTTTGAAAGATATACAATTTTTAAGATCATGAGGTAAATAGTTGTCTAAAACTTTTAAATTATATTACTTCTTATGGATGTTAAAAATTCGAACCAGTAAACACAAATTCTGCCTATCATTTACATTAAAGTAACAAAACATTTGACTGATGTTTAAAATACCACCACGGACATAAAGACAATAAAAGAATAAATACACAAGAAGACATCACAAAACTTCTAAGGGGGCAGGCTTGGTGTAGTGGTTAAGCGCTTGGCTTGCGGCGCCGACGATCCGGGTTCGATTCCCGGGTTGCGCCACTATGTTTAAGAGGTTGGTAACCTCCTGCTTCCATGTCGCGATATAACTGAAAAATTGTTGAAAGCGACGTAAAACACCAAATCAACCAACCAACCAAAACTTCTAGGCATTTTAACCACACCATCAACTGAGTGTCTTTTGGTATTTGCATTGACCGTCCTAAGTCGGTATGGTAACTGCAGTACAATTGAGTGACGTTTGGTATTTGCATTGGCCGTCTTAAGTCCGTATCGTAACTACAGTACAATCGAATACTTTTGTATTTTTGTATTTTGTTTTATTAGCATGTCCTGGTGGTGATTTGTGTCAGATGTCTTCTCACTTCTCTTCTGTAGTACCAAATGGAGATCAAGAAGTTGTTTCTAGTTAAATCACTAGCGTATGACAAACAACAACTTAGTTTTAACTAAATCATGTGGAAGAGAGGTATACAATGCAGAAAAATCAAATGTGGGGACTTTAGTGGCTTAGACATTTCCTGAAAGTAGTTTCTCTATAACTTTGCCAAAAATTTTATCAACAAAAGTGATTTTGCTATTGTGAAATACGACATTATAGTATTTAATAGTATAATCTTTCTTGTTAAAGCAACAGTCGTAATATACTTACAAAGTACAGAAGTAAACAAGTAGTAAAACAATGACTGGAATATGAGATTTTTCTGTCATTTTGGGGAGTCAATACCATGTTGGAAGATCATATTTATCAATGCTAATTTTGAAATGCGATTGTCATGCAAAATGTTGTCTTTAGGCTCAAGAGATGAAAATATGTGCTGATAAAGTTTAATTGAGTTTTAACAATATCAATGTTGTATCGTGTTCAAACAAGGATGATATTATTACCTGATTTATCAACCGATACAAAGATACATGTAGTTTATAAATCAGTCATTTTCCTTTTTATAGACTGAACTGACAGTTTATTTGGCTCCTAGAAATTGTTTTTAAAACTTCATTATTCCAAGAATTTAGTTCATGAACGTTTACATTTTCCTTTTTACACCAATGTTTACAGAGAGTTTGTAACGTTTTGTCTCAGATATCATGGCATTTATTGAAATCTATCCTGAATGGCAATTTGTATTACTGTCCTTTGAGAAAAAATTGAACGTACGCATGGGGAAACTTTTTAGTTTGAATAAAACAGAATGCTTATCGACTTTAAGGACAAGTTATAATAATTCATAGAATTGAAAACAGATGTTTTTGTATAGAAGTGTTGTGGCACATAAGAGCAACTGCACTGGTTCCTACCAAACTGAGATACGGAATTGATTGTGGAGAATAATTTTGAGACAAACTGGTATTCATATACTTGTATTGGCAAAAGCTATACACAGAGTGTAAGTGCAAATTTGGATTGGTGTTTTGGTGGGTGAATTTTGAACATATTTAAAGCCTTAAATAATGAAAATAATGTATCGCATATCAATGAAAAGAATGAGTATCAAGAATGCAACATGTAATATATCTACAGAGTGAATCAAGTACTGGACATTTCCTTTAAATTAACAAGTTTGGATGAGGATGCTTTGCTATGAAACACGGAAAAAAGAACAGATAGTATTCTTGAAATATATATATATCATTTTGAGCTTTTCCGCTTTACTTTAGTATTGAAGTGTTAAGAGCATGTCTTCGAGAAAAGCCATGCAAACACTAAAAATCGTCCGGAGGCAAGGTCGTAATATCAACCTTTTTTAATATTTGATAGAAAGATATCATATCACAAGTTCTTTTTACTGAATTGAGGGTTGGTCGTCATTCCAGTTTTTTTGGGGCAGCCCATTCTAAATATAGCCTAAAAGTTGTATGGAAAATATGGCTATTTTGATGCCAAATTTCTCTTTCAGAACCATACCTTTATGTTGATATGCATATATTACATATATTTTTTAGTCAAATTTATGTTTCACCTACATTTACTCTTTTGCAAAATGTTACCTTTTTGCACTTAAATTCAATATTGACAAGTAATAAAAGGAAGCTACAGTTTCAAACATAGCAAAAGCAAGCCTCATTTATATATCGATAACATGCAAAATATTGTTTCAAATTTCATAATTATACCTACCTTAGCATACAAGTATTAGTTCTTTAATCATGTAAAAGGGTTTGCTGGGAATCTTAGTATTTCTCATGATATATTCCACGAAAAATTATGATAAAATATTTATTAAATATGGTTCAAAATACTTATTTAGTAAATAATATATCTATTATATCTGTTATCATAAGCACTGAACAGAGGGGAAGAACCCTACTAATTTTTCGGTCACAAGGTCAAAGGTCAAGATCACAGCTGGCAAAAACAGACTATCATTATTGGTTTTCGGATGATAACTTAATACTTTTCATCATACTCAAACAAAATTTGGATATATGCTTACTTATCAAGAGAGGGAGAACTTTTTTGATTTTTTGTAAAAAGGTCGGGGATCAAGGCCACTGCTGATAGAAAGATTGGAATTATTGGCTTCCAGGTGATTTTCATATATTATCATACGTCCTTTACTGCTCATCTGAATTTGATCATATTTCACACATTTTTCGGACCAAGTTCTTTTAAAGGTATTTTAAAATATTTTCTAAAGGGAAGGATGCCTATAGATTTAAGGGTCAATATGTCAAAAGGCTAGGTCACTACTGGTTATATTTATTGGAGTTACGACCCACGAAACTTACAATTTACGAAAGCTTTGTTGCCGTTATGAAATAAGTCCGGAGCAGAGACATATGTTTTAAAAACATGATACAGATTTATTTAGTATCAATCTGTTGTAAGTCGGTCCATAAGTCCATCTGTCTGCCTATATGTCTAAAGAGTTATGTAAATTAATTTTTTTGACATCAATTTATTTACATCAATTTCTATGCAGTTCGTTTACGTTACAATTATTCTATGTCAGATATTTTCACAAAATCCATATAACTCTGTACATTAAAAAAGAGTTAATTAGGGTAAATACATCATAAAGCAGAGAAAAAAAGTGAAATTACAAGGGTTAGGTAAATGTTGAAGTTTTCAACAAGCATTATGAAGAAATGAGAGTTCCATACCGCAACAAATAGAATTAAGCTCGCCATCTCGACATTAATCTGATGATCACAAGTCACCACAAGATTCCTGCTTGGGCACACCGTCTAGTTGAGTAACAAATAGTCAAACCCAACCACAGAAAGTGCTTTTTCGAAACTGTGTGTCTTCTAAGCTACGGGCGAATGTCCGGAGAGCTATTGTCATACACCCGGCGTCGTCGTCGTTGTCATCGTCGTTCATAGACAAAAAAAATACCTGAATCATAACTTTAGAACCATTAGAAACAGGGCTTTAGTATTTCAAATATGTATTCTTTGTGCTTCCCAAGGTTTTTATTTTGTGCATGTTCATTGCGATGTCACGTAACTGCTCGCCATTCCACTGAGCTCTGCCCAGGGTTTCTGCAGTTTTCCAGGACGCCATATGAATGAGGTCGTAGTTTGACATGGTTTTCAACTCTACAGTATTAAAACAAAATGCATATGTGAATTAAAAATGCCGATTCCGGCAACTTTGTCATTATAAGCTGTTGTCCTAAAAGTAGATCAAACAGCAAGATCAAGATCACAAGGTCTTGTTACAAAGAATACACTATTAAATATGAAATCCTACAATTGAAAAGTTATGTGGAATGTTGAAGTGTTTCACCACAGACAAACAGACAGATAGGTCTAGAATTAAATTCCCTTCATTCTTTGATTCCGGAGACATCAACAATCAATTGAGAGGCATTGACTTAAAATAATGCACAAGTTAAGATCTTCCATTGTTATTATTGATGGCTTTGTTTAAAATTATATGAATATGGCAAAAGGCCAAGTTTTCAAGTTACTTGCCCTTGTTAAAATGCATGTCTGAAAAATAATTTTTATTTTTGTAGTGTAAATTTTATAATTAAAACGATAATTAAGTTTACTTTGGTAGTTTAAATCTCAATATGTCGATTAAAAGCATACATTTTACTCGAAACTGTTTTCTATTTAAAAGTATTTGATAAATTAATATTTCGTTACCATTGGAACAGAAAAAATACGATTGATTAAATTCAATTAATAGAAACATTTAAACATTGCGATAACATAGGTATTTTTGTTCAGTTTACTATCAACTGTAATTGCAGTTTGAAGCTTTAATGTTTTTGCTTCGATAAAAAGATATAAAAAATCAATTTTAGGAAATTTTTAAACGTTATATATTTTAAAGTACTGAAAATCCCAGCAAAATTAGGAAAGTAGTTTATTTAAATTGATATTTGCAAAACAATTTTAAATAAAAGTGACATTTTAACACTTATATCACTTTGTGGTTTTTTTTTTTTTTTTGGTTTTTTTTTTTTTGTTTTTTTGTTTTTTTGTTTTGTTACCTGCCCTTGAATATATTAAACTCTATTTGCAATTAATATATAACTTTTGTAGAGCAAGGTCCAATCTTATCAATATATGTTTCAATAATATCAAATGATCACGGCATTTTTATGGTTATACATTGAAATATGTAGGTTTTTCTATCATTTCTTGATGATTTTCATCAGACAATATTGAAATATCAATATGGCGTTCATATGGCAGGAGACATATTAGATTTTCAGAAAAAAAAAATTGGATATGTCACTTTATTCATATGTTCTTCCATCATGCCAAATTTCATACAAATTTAACAACCTTGCTTCCGGACCATTTTGCATGATAGACATGCTCTAAAGTAGTAAATGTTTTGTTTAATTCCTTTTTGATAACATTGTTTATGATGTGTTTATATTATACTACTACTAGTACTACTACTACTACTACTAGTACTACTACTACTACTACTACTAATAATAATAATAATAATAATAATAATAATAATAATAACAAAAGTAATGATAATAACTTGTTCGTCCTTCTTCTCTTTGGAGAATTATTTATAAATTTTCAAATTTGTGTCCTTTCAATATGCTGCTTTGGCGGTGAGTGGAAAAGTGGGCGCCCGTAAACCGATTAACCACACCAATTGAGTGGCGTTTGTTACTTTAAGTGACCGTCCTAATTCGGTATCGTAACCGCAGCACAATCGAAATTTTTGTGATGTCGTTATTGAGAATATATTTCAAAGTTTTAAATATGTATTCTTTTATTGTATTGCCTTTATGGTGAATAGAAAGGGGGACAATTAAGCGGTTAGCCCCACCAACTGATCGACGATTGTCACTCAATACATCGTCCTACGTCCGAACTGCAACTGAATCACTGAATTTTTTGTGAAGTCTTTTTGTATGCTTATTTTTCGTTGCTCTATAGCTTAGTCGTATTTCCTTTAAAATAATTCTTCACGTTGTTATAATACAATTTTTAACAAATATCGAAAATCAGTATTTGAATATGTAAGGAGATTAAGTAGAGGATGTTCATAAACTGAAGAATTCTGTATTTAACCATGTCTAGGACTTCCCACTAATTTGAATATTGTCTTTAGAAAAAAAACCCTCTATATTGATCCTTTGAGTTTAAAACGAATATCGCTACATACCCAGCTTTCAGTTTATGTACCGTTCTTCGTACGTACTTTTTAATAGGACAATGCTTCTTTTATTAGCATTATACAGTACAATTTTACAGACATGGGCAATATCTGTTGACAATTCGTATAACTATATAGGACAGGTGAATGCAGTACCCATTAGCGGATGTGATGGTCTAATTTCCAAATTGTTTTATCCAAGATCCGTCAATCACATTATTTGTGGGACTGAATGTTTGAAAAATGGTAAATGTGATGCATACTTTCATACTCCTGGAAATGGCAGCACGACTTGTACATTAGCTGCCGTATCTGGTAGATGGGATCCAGTCCTTGAACAATTCGGAAAAAGCAAAATGTATGCGAGGGTGAGTAAATATTTGTTTTGTAATTATTTGCATGAAAAACACAAAATGACCCTATGTAAATTATTGAGATATCACAGCAAAGTACCATGACTTATCTCTTAAAGCAATCCAAATATCGTATCTGATGTGAAATATTTGTCTTTAATTTGTTGTGCACTTATACAATTCCATGCGAATGTGAATATCTATTTATGTCCTTACACTGTCAATGCTACACATAAAATATATCTATGAATACATTCGTGAATATAAGGCAAATGCTAATATTCTATTTAATAGGGAATTTTAGAGTAATTTGTATTCCACACCTTTATATCTTTTAACATTTTTGAAATACAGGTACATCATGCAATACACATTATTACGTGTAACACACAAAGCAAAAATAACCTGTAACGTGCAGTGTGTAATTGTTTTAAGTGAGTCGGTGCAGTATACAAAATTGGCATGGAATATGATTGTGCCGATGTATATATTATTCCGGTAATCTATATTAAATCTAAATCAATGTATAGCTAATTTAATTTTTCCCCATTTTTTTAAACATGGATAGTAATGAAGTATGTTATACAGTATAATGATTTTCAAAGCCGAGAGGCCAATACAGTTGAACTGAATATCACATTAAAATGTAAAATCAAGGACACAAACATTTGAAATATATGTGTCCTCATTTGATAGGTAACGCTTACACTTTCCAGGTACCAAGCCTCATCTCAACTTTTAAATAACCAATAAATGTTTATGGTGGTAAATTGTTGTGAGTGCTACGGTCACATTAATTACGTCGTTTACGTATTTTTAATTGATTTAATGTTGTCATTCGTAATTTTACTTCCCTGTTGATACGAAATTACAAAAACACCAAAAAGCCAAAAAGCAGCACCCCTAAGCCAAAAAAAAATAATAAATAGATAAACAAATGAATAAATAAATAAAAAAGTAAATAAATAATAGTAACAAATAGACGCTCAAATAACATATTTTGGTTTTAACTATTATGCATATTTACTTTGTATCATTGTAGGCATGCAATGCTGATGTAAAAATTCCATTCCCGAAAGATTGTAAGTACTTGTTTGACTCCGGTACTACTTGTAATGGAATATACACAATCTACCCTGACTCGGTGACGCCAAAACAGGTGTACTGTGACATGCACACTGCTGGCGGAGGATGGACAGTAAGTTAATAAAAACTTATATTCCTTTTTTACTTCGGTGATCTTATATACAAACTAAGGGACACATGCTCCGATAATTTCATACAATAAGTTTCAACAAACAAACATCGACAATATGGCATCGCAAATTCCATATGTCTTATATTGGACCCAATTCACATTTTCATGGAGACATTTCGTTAAGAGATGCATTCTGACTAATAGGGCGACGGGGACCCTATAGCTATAATAGAGTCGGGTAATTGATTCGATGACTTTATAGGCTTTATATTTTGAAGACAATGGTGGATATAAGTAAAAAGAAAATGAATAATATAATAATTGCAAACAAGAAGTACCCCTTTTTATTTCAAGACAAGGCCAGACGAGAAATACATGGCAATCATTGTAGCTAGTTGTGCTCATTTTTATATATTATTTGTATCGTCACAAGATGATGAGATCAGTTA
The DNA here is from genome assembly GCA_035048485.1 of Pteria penguin. Taxonomy (NCBI): domain Eukaryota; kingdom Metazoa; phylum Mollusca; class Bivalvia; order Pterioida; family Pteriidae; genus Pteria; species Pteria penguin. Next base: position 17,165,131 of record CM068592.1, read on the forward strand.
TAATCTTTGATATATTTCCATCTATGATTCCTTTGGCTTTCACATTTAGATAGATTTGGCCATGAGTTTGCTCTTCTAATATTTATTCTTTCGATTTCCACAGTTTAGACCTTGATTATCACTGAAGAGACATAAGTTGTCGAAATGCGCATATGGTGCTCCACAATAATGCACGTATATATGTTCTAATGTTTATTTATAATACAGTTGTCACAATCGGCAAAAAGTTAAGAGAAGTAAAAATGTTTGATATTGTATTATCACACCATAGATGGGTGAAATCCAAACATAACATTATGTGAACGTCGCGTTAACGTGAACTTTGCTTTTTTCGTGCACTCAGAACTGCGGAGCACACGCGTTCGCGTTAGTGTAGATTTTCATGTGAATTTCTAGACCGCGCTAACTGTGACTGGCGTGAATGCGGTTTACCGCCACTTAAGACTACTATTTATTTGATGGAATATACCTTGTATATATGAATATAAGAACATGTGCATATAAAATATTTAGAATTAATAATGTTTTTTTACGAGTAAAGGCATGAATTTTGCAAATATTGGATGCAATTTCTGAACATTGAATATAAGAATATAAGAAAAATGATAAATAAATCATTAAACAAGAAATAAAATTATAACAATTATAATTAAAACTCTTTATAATAATCAATATTAAAAGAGTTGATAAATAAATGTATGAATAATTGATCATATAAATAAATAAATATGTTCATAACTTAATAAATACATAAAAAATTAAAGAATATAACTCGATAGTATAAGCTGGGAAATGTTTTTCATAAATACCATACTACATGTTTACGCTATAAATTATGTTTTAAATTTTGTTATATGAAACCCATTATTAATTATAAACTTTCCTCGCGATTATGTGCCGACATTCTAGATGATTTAAGTAGATTCATTTATTTGCTTCATCCGCACCACGGCATAGAAAAATTAAGCAGGTAAACGAGCGAGTGGACCGAGCGCATGCGGGAATAAGTCGCGTTTATGCGAATTTCATCCTACACTTAGTTGAAGAGCGCACGGGAGGCCGGTCGAGTAGTCCTGGCGCGTGTGTTTAAAGGCTGATATCGGAGTATAAATAGCGGCCAATCAAGAAAATGATTTAAATAACTACTGACCTCTTTTTTAATTATTCCACACCCATTTCTATTTATTGATCTTTTATCTTCTCTGAATTTTATAGTTCACATAATGGTTATATCTTTTTCAGGCTTTCCAAAAGCGACAAGATGGTAGCGTTAATTTCAATGTTTTGTGGGTAGATTACATCAATGGATTTGGGAATAATATTAACTACTGGATAGGTAACACATTGAAGTACATAATAATAATAACAATAACAGTAATGATAATAATAATAACAATAATAATAATAGAAAAATTACTTTTCATGTAAAGATTTACCTTTTATATATAATAATTTATTACTTATCTAATTGTGTATAAAATAAGATAATATGAAAAACTATAATACAAGATGATGAGTCAAGATCCATATTGTCAATGGGTCACCATTTAAATGAAATTGAAAATTAATATATGTTGAAATAAATGATCCATTTACGCATTCCAAAAAATCATCATCAGCATTTAGATTGCTAAACCTTTGATATATCATTTTTTTTAGGATTATAGCACATGTATATTCAATATATATTTATGTGTTCGTCAGTAGTGAAGTCGTATAATACAATAACTTCAGACCACGAAATTACTGTAAAACTATTTTAAATATTGTTTAAATATTGCACCAAAAGAAATTAAAGCGTTAGATACAATATAAATTCTACCGCCTCTCTTCATAGTGTTCAACACATCCATGTTTATAGCATATATCTAATATAATATTTAAAGGAAACAGATATCTTGCTGATCTGACGGCGGGTGATAATACTGAAATATATATCCGGTTAGAGGATTGGTCATGTAGAATACGGTTTGCAAGATACAATACCTTCAAAGTGTCCGGGGAAAGCGACAACTTTCGACTCACCATTACCGGATATTCTGGCAATGCAGGTATGTATTTTTTCAAGTGTAATTTATTAAAAGCCATTTGTATGTAAAAGCCTTTCTGAATGTCAAATTTCTAATTACTTTATAACGATACTTAATAAAAAAAAGTAAAATTTAACAAACGTTCCTTAAGTCATATAGTTAAGACTTTTTTGAAACTTCATACTCCAACTCGGAAATATTGGATTTTTGTTGTTGTTTTTGGTTTTGAGCAGTCTATATACGTATTCATTCGAAATTACATAGAGATAGAGTTTCTTCTTATTTTCTTTTTGGACGGCTTCCACAAGACACATCTATAAGGCTATAACCCATGTCTTACCTGTTTATTTTAGGTGACAGTATGTACTACAATAACGGATTTCAATTTACTACAAAGGATGTAGACAACGACAATTATCCGATAAATTGTGCGGTAGTATATCATAGCGGAGCCTGGTGGTTCAATGGTTGTACATTAGTAAACCTTAATGGTCTTTATTATAACCATCCAGAGATTTCCCACACCTCTATGCATTGGCTAAAATTCCATAGACGTGCTGCATTGAAAGAATCATTCATGATGGTTAGGCGGAAATAGACATATATATTTTATATGTTAATAATATACGCTTCGGAATGTTGATGAACAAACATTATATAAATATGTTTAGATTAGGAGAAACTTTCGATTCAGGCTTTATTATCATATTTCCATATAGCAAATATATCTTAGTATATATTCTTATTCTTAATTGTAGACCTTTGATTACACTACTGTTTGATAAGAGGGCACAGTAAAGCTAATTTCACAATCAGCTGAGATTGAAAGTTGTAATTCTCTATTCAGATAACAAAACTTCTTGAATTGTGAAAGAAAAAAGAGGAGTTACTGGCTCAGTTATGTGGCAGAAGTCACCATGGAGCTATACAATACATGAATATAAATAATGTATTAGAACATATAACATATTACAAAAATATTTGATTTTAGTGCAATTACGATACCGACTAAGGACGATCATTTAATTTGACAAAAGCCAAACAAATGGTGTGGTTAACCGGTTTACGGGCCCACCTTCCCACTCACCGTAACAGCAGAACAATTAGACAAACAAATCCAGTTATCAAGTATAATCGCATTCAATAAATGTCCTTACTTTGGATACATTACTGGTTACTGGTTTAAACCACTTGTTGAGTAAGATTAGGATTGAAGGATTACTGATAATTATAAGTCTGTTGCAATGTACTCTTATGATGCCGAAAGGGGAACATCCATAATACTAGACAAAATAGAGATAAAGCCTATCACGGACCCTTAGAAGAATCTTAGGCAGGGTAAGATGTTATGGAGGAGTAGGCATCACTCACTGACCGCTTACACGCGCCGTAATTCCATATAATAATTTGAGCTAGCGTAACTTTGATGGAACCGTGGTCACTATGGGTAAAAGAATCACGATAATTAAATATGTGTAATTTTATATTTGAATTTTACTCATTCTTTTTTATGCCTCTGATTCGATAAATAATGGGCATATTGTTTTTGTCCTCTCTGTCTGTTTGTTTTTCTGTTGTCAACTTTAAACTTAGCCATAACTTTTGAACCGTGAGGGATAGAAATTTCATATTTCACATGCGTACTCAACTAATAAACCTCTTCCAAATGACCCCAAGATGGATGATCTTTTGACCTTGATAATGACCTTCACGCTAAAATATTTTTCTAGACTTTGTTGCGAAAGGGAGAATTAGTGTTTCACAAACACGTCTTGTTTTGTATGCTTCATACTTGAATTTATAATAAATAGTAGACCATATATACGTTATTATTTTGTTCACCAAAAGCGCATTTCGACCAATAATATCTCGTCAGTGATAAGAAAGAGTTTCAAAGTATGAAACGGTTATCTTGTATACTATATATGAACCAAGAAAAAAGAGGTACTATGAACTCCAAACACTACTGGTTCCACTAATGTTGGAATAAGTCTTATCTCACACTGTGTTGCTTTATCCTATGAACTCCAAACACTACTGGTTCCACTAATGTTGGAATAAGTCTTATCTCACACTGTGTTGCTTTATCATAGACCTCTTACTTCTCACATTTTTTCATCAGATTCTGAATTATTCGTCTATATACTGGATCTGTGCTATAAGTCTGTTCATAACTCTGGAGTTTTACAGTAGCTTTTATGAAATATTATATTGGACCAGTTGCTCAAAAATTTAACCACTGGTTAAGCTAACCAGTGGTTAAAGCTTGAAAGACAATTACTTTGATTTATAAGATTTCTGTATTAAAATCTAAATTACATTAAAAAGCTAGTTTCATAAGCTACAAATCAGTACACAGATTAGGACTTGAATTCTCATTTCAAAGATATAATCCGATGAAATTTAACCATTGGTTAGCTTAACTAGTGGTTAAAGTTTCGAACAAATGACCCCTGATATATATGTTTAACAAATTTCTGTGAAGAAAATAGTGTCAGGTAATTTTATTACCAAACATATTTATTGTAATCTAATATTGTTCAATTGAAAATGCTAGCACCGAAAACTAGAATATTTCCTTGTTAAAGCAAACTCCGTGAAACTCTTCAGAAATTACAAACTCATGATAATTGACTGATACTAGATTCCTTAACAATAAATATAAACATATATACCTTTTATTTGGTGCACCAGATGCGCATTTCGACAAATTATGTCTCTTCAGTGATGCTCAAGGCCAAACGATTGGAATTCTCGTAATATATAAATATTTGAAGAGCAGTGTTGAAACTAAAATGACCGAAAAGTGAACCAAAGAATATATATACTTGACACTATGACACATGAGAATTTTTCTCAAAGAGATTGGCGGTAAAATGAACCACAAGACAGTTCAGACAAGAGGAGAATAACGCTTCAAAATTCCTGTATCAATATTTCTTTTCTTTTCTCTTCATGTTTTTGAATGTTCATCATTTTTGGTTTAAGATGTTTAATCCTCAAAAGAAATTTGAGTCAGGAGAATATCATTTTGTTCTGTCTGTATGTTTGTTGGTAGACAAATATCAACATCTGTCATTGTAAACTGAAATTAATATTTCATATATATCATTCTTGTGACAATTACAGTATGTAGACCGCATTTTCAGGAGTTCATTATATAATTCATTATTTATTTAATCAAATAATTTACTGTTTATGATACGGATCAGTGCTCTCTCTCTCTCTCTCTCTCTCTCTAAAATATTAGCATAAATTGTGTCACTTTTAGCATTTCAGGAAATAAATTGCTAAAATCATAACTATGTTTCATCGTGCACTATGGAATGAAAATAACTTCAAAACTTCTATTCTCTCAATACTTCTTTATTAATACTCCCTGTCTTCTTTATGTTATTTCCGTATTGTAATTTTATAATAAGATGTTTAATCCTGCAGATGACAAAAAATTAGTATTTCATGCATATTTCTAGTGACACAGGCATTATATAGACACCACACTTTTTACATATTTATTCCTCAAGAGCATATAATCCATATACACGTAAAAATATACACATATCTTTATATATATGTGAGTATATTTTGTGCATCATGTGCGCATTTCGACACTAGTGATGACCAGGGAAATCGAATGCAATGAATATTTGAAGTGCAAACTCAAATACCTAAATGACATAAAAGAACTGGAAATCGAAAGTAATGAATATCAGTAGTGCAAACTCATTTACCTAAGTGAATTAAAAGAAATGGAAATAGAAAGTAATGAATATTTAAGTGCAAACTGATTTACCTAAATGACTTAAAAGGAAGAAAAAGAGGAGTTACTGGCTCAGTTATGTGGCAGAAGTCACCATGGAGCTATACAATACATGAATATAAATAATATACTAGAACATATAACACATTACAAAAATATTTGATTTTAGTGCAATTACGATACCGACTTAGGAGAAATATCTATAATTTATAGTCCTTTTGCATCATCCTAAATATTTCCCAATACATTGGATTAATAATTGACGAGAGAATTTGCTCATTTGTTAAGCATTATTTCGCTTTTGTGATCACTGACAAGAGACGGTGTTTGTATAGTGCATGTACTGTTAATGATACAGAAAAGATTAATCCAAATGCTAATTCAGGTTCTGATTGATAGCTTTTTCAAATAAAACTAAGTTCATGTATAATGAAAGTATTTCATTCAGGAAATGAATTGGTTACGAGGTAATTTACAATAACATTTAATCTTATTGAGCAGAATAATCATACGATGTAGATCAATAAGTTACTTTTATAATTTTAAAGAACATATATTATCTCAGTACTGAAGCACTTTTGACTGTACTTGTGGTACCTTATATTAATTCTGTGTTTGGGTACAGATGGAAGCAGTCCTAACATAACATACACGTTAACACGAAAAGCGGTCACGAGGACTGCTCCAGCACATGTGCCGACCGGACGCGATTTATCCCGCGTGCCCTCGGTCCAGTCGCACGTTCACATGTCTACATTTATAATTACCTATGCAGTACGGATGGAGGAAATAAAATGGATCTAATAAAATTACCGCGAATGTCGCCAGATATACGTGTATTAAATGTAATGTTATAATGTCACCACGCATAAAGGATTTCATATGTAATATATAACAGGAAATTACCGCGTAGACATGCAATAAGGTGTTTATGAAAAAAGAAAAACATCGTCAGTCTATACTAGCATGATTACTTTCTAATCTTATAATTTATTTATCTTTAATTAGTTTATTTATGTATTTATTTCTTATTTGTTTATTTATTTATAATTAATTTATTTATGTATTTATTTCTTATATGTATATTTATTATTATTTTTTAATTCAGCTTTTTTCTATGATATATGAATATTATAATTATCATTATTATTATTATCATTATCTCTATTAATTTTTATTTTATTATTTTTATTATTATTATTATTATTATTATTATTATTATTATTATTATTATTATTAATTATTTACTCATTATCATTATTATTTTAATTATTATTATAATTTTCCTACAATAAGAATACATTCATTATAGTCAATGTTCGGAAATTGCGTTCAATATTTTTAAAATTCATCCCTTAACTCGTACATGTAAGGGTTTTATTTAATTCAAAATATTTTACTTACACATTAATATGTTTTTATATTTAAATATATAATTCAAGGAAAGCAAATTTCACGTTGACGCGACGTTAACATAATGTAATGTTAGGACTGCATCTCACCGTATATGAAAGATAAGAAATTGATGTTATATACGGTGTTCCCGTCTTCCCAATACATAATCACGATTAAATCTGAAAATTCAGTTTTAAAAAAAGGAAAAAACAGCTAACTTGGTTGACATGCAGAAAAAACTAGAATAAAAAATCATAAAAATATTTGATAGCTATGAAAACGTGGTAACAACTAGAATAGTCAATTGTTAATTGTTAATTTATGATATCCATAACCTGGGTCAAAAGTTCAATGATTGTAATGAATTTGTCCAAGAAAGCTGTTTACTTATCAGATTTATCGGCTTTGAAACTGAAACTGAAATACAGGTGAACTTTCATAAATGTGACCTTGATTATAGTGTTTCCTTTATGGTGGAAAATGCACGCTCTTACACTGATTGCATATCACTAAAGCATCAATCGCATCATTGTTGTGTACTGCACTTTTTCTTTCGCGAAGTTCTATTATCAAGCAAACTCGCGAGTATGACTCCACGCGAAAGTGAAGTTCTCTAAACCCTTTACATGATAATAGAACATGTATATGGTCTGTCGCGAAATTATGTCTCGCAAATGTGAGACCTCACCGAAGACATCAAATGAAAAAGATATCCAAAGAGACTTTTCCAAAGACATCAATTGAGAAATATATGCAGTGAGAATTTACCAAAAACATTAAGTGGGAAAAACAACAGTGAGACCTTAGCTAGACACCAAATGAGAAATATATCAAAAGTGAGAAATTACCGAAGACATCAAGTGAGAAATATACCCGAAATGAGACCCTAGCGAAGACATCGAGTGATATGTAGATTTATATGTAAATTACCGCAATCAGAGCCAGGCCAGACTCTATATTTTCTTGGTTTCACGTGCAACCTGTATGTTTAGTTCATGTGATGGAAAAATATCATGTCTTGTATAAAGATTTTTATCTTTGATGAATTAAGTTATTAGATATTCAACACTATTATAATCCCTTTGTTGTTCATGGTGGTTTTGTTGTAATACCACATTTCACTGTTATAAAGAACATACGTCATATGATTTAAGATAGACAGAATAAGATTCCAGGACATGATATGGTTTATATAAGCAATGCTGCATAACTCACACAGAACCAAAAGCTACCTGAACAACATTTCAATGTTTGTATCACTCGGGGGCAGTAAGTCAAATGAATATTCGTATGCAAATCGCTGTGTTATCAGCATGATGTATTTGAAGCTTAGATTCTGAATTCTCTTATCAATGAAAAATCCGTAACACAACTCCACGGGGGTTTGGTGTAGACTTTTGCATGAGCGTTGCACGCTAACAGGGTGGTAGGAACTCTCTGACGGGCCTTGTCCAAACTTTTTTCAGAGGAGACAATGTCCTGATCCTCGTCCCCTCTGAATGTTAGTCGGGACTCCTTTTGATCAAAGATCTGAGCTAGGCTAACAGACCAGCAGAGCACAGTTTACTTATGTTGATGTCGCCTTAATTGTCTTTGATAGCAACATATTATTCTATAAACTTTTCGGGTGTAAATGAATTTTTATGACCTCTCTTTTTGAGATTCTTGTTCTCTATATGGAGGATTATTTATAAATTGTTAAATGTGTGTCCTTTGATTGTGCTGATTTTGCGGTGATTGGGAAGGTGGGCGCCCGTAAACAGGTTAACCACCCCAATTGAATGACGTTTGTTACTTCAACTAACCGTCCTAAATCGGTATCGTAACCGCATCACAATCGAGTATTTTTGTAATGTTGTTTTTCAGTGTATATTCTATTATTATCATATTTTGTGTGCATGTCCTTGGTGATTTTTGTCATACAGCTTGTCAGATGTCTTCAGTTTTCTCTATCATACGCTCATTTGATATCTTGTTTTGACAAATATTTTACACGAATTTCATATAATGCATGTTCATTCATATCGTAAAATTGTTAACATATGTGTATTTGTGTGTTATTAATACTTTTTGGCAAATCTTTGCGGGTAATGTTAAACAAATTTTTTTTTCTCTTTCTGCTGTCGGTGACTTCCAGTTTCGGAACCGCTGCTGTATGATTGATATATGCTGATTACAATGTACATACAATTATACCATTTCAACATTTTGTAAGGAAGTGTTCAAGAATATATCCCTTATGTATATATCCAACCCAGGATGGATTATCTTCATCCTAAAAGGTCATTATAGTGCATGAGTCCCATGGTTCGGCCTTGAGTGTTATCTTAAAGACATTGTTTGTCTAAGAGTCCATCGGATACACTTCTGAAATGTCAGTATATTTAGTTAATTTTTCCTTGATTTCAGAGTTTACATATTATTCATACATCGAGCATATAATTTTAACAAGCATGGGTAATTGAATTGAGAACTGTTGATGGATTGTTTAACAGGAAGTATGGAGTGTGGTTATTGCTTAATCAGCCGTGGTGTCATTTAAGCATGAATAAATAGATAGCTTGATCTATCTTCCGCCTAATATAACAATGACCTTCACCAATCTATAATCAAGGTGAGAGTAGGAACACCATAATCAAGTTTCCAAGAAGGAGCTCAGTCAAAAGAAATTATTATTGGTTTTTAATCAATATCATTCCTTTGTGGTATTTTATCTAGGTTACTTTTTTATCATACCAAATGTCTACATAGAATTTCTTTAATGTTTTAAAATCTGGTAGCGGAAGAGCTTTCATCTGTAGTAATTAATGTGTAATCTATTCTACGTGGGTGACGATATTTTGTGGCAGGCTTTATTCTTGGTGTTTTACTTAAAGTAATGATTAAGATCGATGAGGAGAATATGTATGTGCTTGAATTTTCGGTATCGCGTCTAAAGTAAATTATTTTCAATGAATGTAAAATAGAGCAAAAATATTTTACCCAGTTGTGTCACCAAAACCTCCTACATGGACAAGCAATTTAAAAGAAATAGTTCAAATTTATATCTTTATTAGTGATCTTTTAAATGTCACACTATGATATTACTACCTTTCTGTGGCGGCCGATTTCGTTGCAAAATCCAGAAGGCCTGATGCAATCTATCAAGAGGGTTTAGTGGCTCTCCATTTTTGTTTAATGTAAAACACGATGGAGAACCGAAGGGTAAGCAATATCACGTAGTCCCTGGAACAAAAGGACATTTTCGTATATAGTGTCATATTCAGACAAATGTGAACCCCAATAAAATCGAGGTGAGGCCAGGTGCCCGGGAGAAGTAAGCGTCCTCTGACTGCATGCAACACCCGTCGCAAAAGTCCTGCAATAACTTTTCAAGTCAAGGAAGTAAATACATAGATATACACATATGAGCACGTGAAAAAGACAAGGACACGAAATCAGATATCCTATTTACGGTATGAAATATTTATCTGATATTCCGGTATCGGAAATGCAAATGAACAAATGTTTGTATATATACATATTATGTTAACTCAAGTATAGTCAAAACGTTAAGATGGTTAGTTTGTATGGTTAGGTCCCAAAATATCGATAAGACGGATCTGAAACTGTACTAGATTTCTGTATCAACCATAGAACTTCCTCAGTGACAATTTCGAACGTTCCTCACTATATCCCTGTGAGAGTAGTTTCTTGGCAAGGAGTCTTTCCTGTTCAGAACATGCCCTGGCATAGCGTATAAGTTGTGAAATGAAGACGCCATATGCAGGAGAGGAAGGTGTTATGGGTATTTAAGTGGCAGAGTACAACACAATAAGGACAAAATTTAGAAAGAAATAACATTATTTAGTAAATTTAAAATTTAAAGAAGATAATGTAGCAATATCAGATAATGCTGCAATAGTGATATAAATAACTTAAGGAAAGTGCTTTTCTCCACATTGAAATCAATGATGATAATGAGAATAATGCAGTCGTATGAATTAAGTATGGGTAATATCTTTCTCGACAGTTTTCACTCTATTATCAGTATTCAAGGAAGGAAAAACACTAAGATGAGAAAATAAAATTACAGGGAAGCGTTTCTTAGTTGTAGATGTCTTACGCACAATGTTAGCTATAAGTATCGTAATGGGCCTTAATACATAGTTATGCCGATATTTTCTTGGGTGATACTCCATAAAAAACGGAGGGGGGGGGGGGTTGGAAACTCTATGAGGGACGCTACAAATACATTTCCAGAAGAAATAAGGTCAAGACTCCTATAGATTAGGGACCTTTACTTAGGTTTTGTTATATTGAACTTACTGTATATTATTTTTGTACTCACAAATTGTTGATCCCTGTTCGCCATGTAGAGAATAAATTTTAGAGCTTTAAATGAGTGTTGTTTCATTGTAAAGCTTTTATGGGTATTTGGATGGATGGATGGATATGTAAAGCAGTTAAACCAAACTATTAAATGTTTTTGCGATTTTTTGTATGCTTATCTTTCTAAACTCAACATCTTATCTCATTTCAAAACAAAGTGTTCAAGTTATTATAACTTCATTTTAAAATAAAATAACACTAACACAAAAATATCGAAAAATGTTTTATAAAAATATAAGGGGATTCAGCGGAGGGTGCTTCAGGGACTGAATGTATGTATGTTTATTTAGAATGTAATTAACCTTGTACCTCACTAACTATTCAATTTGATATTGTGTGTTAGGAAACACAACCTATATATTGATTCCTGGAGTTTAAAGCGAATATCACTGCATACCAAGCTTTCAGTTTATTTACTGTTCTTCGTAAGTAATATTAAATAGGAACATGCTGCTTTTGTTAGCGTTATATACTACAGTTTTAGAGGCATGGGCAATATCTGTTGAAAATTTGTATAAATATTTCGGAAAGGTGAATCTAATACCTTTAAATGAATGTGATGGTTTAATTTCCAAATTTATTTATCCAATGTCCGTCAGTCATATTATTTGTGGAACAGAATGCTTGAAAAATAGTAGATGTGATGCATACTTTCATACCTCTGAAAATGGCAGCACGACTTGTACCTTGGCTGCCATATCTGGTACATGGAATCCAATCCTTGAGCACTCCGGAAACAGCATAATGTACGCAAGGGTAAGTAAATTTCTTTTTTAATAACGTGCATGAAAAACACCTAAAAAGACTATGAAAATCATTGTGACACTCAGTTAAGTTCCAGGACTTGGGCCTTTAAGAAATCCAAATATTGTATTTTTCATATGAAATATGTGTCTTAAATATGTTGTGTGCTTAATGAGTGCAAAATGATATAAGGTTTCAAAATCCAGAATTTATATTTATAAATTACTGGTGAATATAAAGCATATGATGATAGGAAATTATTTATTTTACAGGGCTTATTAGAACAATTTGTATTCCACACCTTTTTGTCTTTTAATATTTTTGAAATACAGGTACATGAAGCAATATACATTACCATTTATAATACATAAAAACAACATTATAAAATTTACCAAGTACAGCACTATTTGAGCGTATAATATAATATTTCACTACAAAATTTGTATAAATCATAATCATTTAATTTTACATATAACGCGCATTTTTGATTGGTTTTAAAAATTAGTGTCATATCTCATCCACGTCTTTTTTTCTCTGACGACGTAATTTCCCGCGTTTTTGTAAATGTGACAACAATAATCACACCACCGCCGCAGAAATTTAGAGATGTAAAAAATAGTGCAGACAGAACGTATCAATGTCTAAGAATATAATACACGCATGAAAGGAATTAAATGATAAGGAATGAATCTTATTTGTTTTTGGTTAGAGGGAAGTATACCAAGAACAAAAAGACTGAAAACGTATGCATCATACGCTACACGCAATGATGCAGTTTTCCTTCCTTTTTTCGTGATATACACATAGCTCCATTAAACGAAACAACTTAGATTATTTACTAAAATCATTTGATATCAAACAGTCATAATTCTGAATATTTTGT